>JADRCH010000027.1:3781241-3828339 GCA_019843965.1 Rhynchomys soricoides | reverse complement strand
CTGAAGATAGTTTCTGGGATTGTGTGACACTTGAAATTCTGGGGACTTTTCAGAGTGGTGTATAAATGCTAGATCCCTGATAGGTAGGTTTTTTTTATTGATGGGTTGTTGGTGAGTTGTTGATTGGTTGGTGTTGACCACAGCTTATTAAGTAGTCATGCACAAAGAAGAAACAGCATGAAGAAATTAGATATCCTGATGGCAAAGATCAAACTTTTCCCCACGGAACTTGATGCCCCTAATCAACAGCATCTCCCCATTTCCAACCTTTGACTTTATTCAGGGATTTCTTTCCTCTCTATCCTTTTTGTCTCTCTTATCTAGTGTTATGGGGTAGAAAGGGTGAAAGAAAAGGGATGGAGAAGGTGGATAAAAAAAAAAATCAACCCTCCAAGTAGCCAAAGTCTGGTTACCCTCACTGGTTCACCAATTTGTACTTTGGTGATATCTGTCCTTTGGTCTGCAGAAGGCTCTATATCTGGGATGAGTGTACATGTGTATTGTATCTCACTAGAATAATTCTGTCATACCACAGTATTAAGTACTTGTTTACCTCTGACAGGGGCTAATATGGTGTATATAATGAGAGGTACCAGTTGAGGCTTTGTGCTTCACAGAGTCTACATAACAAGAATATGTAGTACCTGAAAACATAAACATGTTGAAGATCAGGTGCCCAGATATAGAGTTTTCTAATATGTTTCAAAATAGAGAAAATAGAAATATTGGGACTGTATCCTTGGTCTCAGGCAGAAGTGATGGAGTAAATATAGCCTTTACTATAGTACTACAGATAGTTACTCTGGCTATGAAGATAGACTACTTGAATTTGATGCTTATGCTAAACTCCATGGCAATGCTTATATTCCTTCTATCCTTAGAGTCACGTACCAATATGAAAAGGTTAGCCTAAATCACTTTATTGGTATGAGTCTAGACATCTCTCAGATGTACTGGGTACTCTTATTAGAACCATTCAGAGGAGGTTGGATAATACCACAGTGGAAATGCAAGAGGGAATATATGCATTAGCTCTGGACAGGTTATCTTTGTGATTCTATCATGTACTTTTTGAAAGGACTATTAAGGGAGGAAAATGAACCATAGAGCTCCATAACCAATTAGCACAGGGAGAAGGCTAGCATCCAGGGAGTGTGGACAAGCCTGTGAGTGGAGGTAAGACAGGGCATCACTGCTCAGCGGCCCCGCCCGGAATCTACAGGACATTGGGACAGAGGAACAGCCTGGGACAGGAGCCTTCCGGTTTACACTTGAGGCCTGTGCCATGTGGATCCATACCCAAATAGCACATGGAAAGAGCTATCCTCCCAGGAGTGTGGAAAAGCCTATGATCAGGGGTAAGGCCAGCACCTCTGTTCAGAGAGACCCGTCCAGAACCCTAGGACAAAGGGACTGAGGAGTGGCCTTCTGGTTTCCTTCTGAGGTTAGGGAGCTGACTCCATGACACAGGGCTCCATACTCAGTGCCAGGAGAGAGCTGGTCTCCCAGGAGTGTCAACACACATTTGAGCACAGGAAGACCACCACTTTTGTTCAAATTCCTCAATCAAGAGGGACCCTTGAAGAGCCATAAGGACACAGGAACCAAGGAAGAGCTGGGGACAAGATCCTTCTGGTTTCTGTCTGTACCCCAGAGCTGACCCTGTACCACAGCTCTCCAAACCCAAATTCCTCTCAGAGAGAGCTGGTCTCCAAGGAGTACTGACAAAAAGGCTTACAGGAGGAACAAGCCACAGTCAGAGAGAGCAAGAACAGCTAACACCAGAGATAACCAGATGGCGAAAGGCAAGGGTAAGAATATAAGGAACAGAAACCAAGGCAACTTGGCATCATCAGAACCCAGTTCTCCCACCACATTGAGCCCAGGATACACCAACACACCAAAAAAGGAAGACTCAGATTTAAAATCACTTCTAATGATGATGATAGAAGACTTTAAAAATGGAAATAGAAACAATAGAAAAAATCAAAAAGGAAGATAACCCTGGAGATAGAAACCCTAGGAAAGAGATCAGGAGTCATAGATGCAAGGATCACCAGCAGAATACAAGAGATAAAAGAGTGAATTTCAGATGCAGAAGATACCATAGAAAACATTAACACAATAGTCAAAGAAAATGCAAAATGCAAAAAGCTCCTAACCCAAAACAGCCAGGAAATCCAGGACACAATGAGAATACCAAACCTAAGGATAATAGGTATAGAAGAGAGTGAAGATTCCCAACATAAAGGACCAACAAATATCTTCAACAAAATCATAGAAGAAAACTTCCTTAACCTAAAGAAAAAGATGAACATAAACATTCAAGAAGCCTACAGAACTCCAAATAGATTGGACCAGAAAAGAAATTCCTCCCATCACATAATAGTCAAAACACCAGATGCACAAAACAAGGAAAGAATATTAAAAGCAGTAAGGGAAAAAGGTCAAGTAACATATAAAGGCAGATCTATCAGAATTATACGAGATTTCTCACCAGAGACTATGAAAGCTAGAAGATCCGGACAGATCTCATACAGACCCTAAGAGAACACAAGTGCCAGCCCAGGCTGCTATACCCAGCAAAACTCTCAATTACCATAGACGGTGAAACCAAGATATTCCATGACAAAACCAAATTTGCACAATATCTTTCCACAGATCTAGCCTTACAAAAGATAATAGATGGGAAACGCCAACACTAGGAGGGAAACTACACCCTAGAAAAAGCAAGAAAGTAATCTTTCAACAAACCCAAAAGAAGATAGCCACACAAGCATAAAAATAACATAAAAAATAACAGGAAGCAAAATCACTATTCCTTAATATCTCTTAACATCAATGGACTCAATTCCCCAATAAAAAGACATAGACTAATAGACTGGATATATAAACAAGACCCAGCATTTTGCTGCATACAGGAAATGCACCTCAGGGTTAAAGACAAACACTACCTCAGAGTAAAGGGCTGGAAAACAATTTCTCAGTCAAATGGTCCCAAGAAATAGGAAGGAGTAGTCATTCTAATATCGGATAAAATCAACTTTCAACCAAAAGACATCAAAAAAGAAAAGGAAGGACACTTCATCCTCATTAAAAGAAAAAATCTACCAAGAAGAACTCTGAATTGTGAACATATATGCTCCAAATGCAAGGACACCAACATTCATAAAAGAAACTTTACTAAAGCTCAAAGCACACATTGCACCTCTCACAATAGTAGTGGCAGACTTCAACAACCCACTCTCATCTAAGGACAGATTGTGGAAACACACACTAAACAGAGACACATTGAAACTAACAGAAGTTATGGACCAAGTGGATTTAACAGATATCTATAGAACATTTCATCCTAAATCAAAAGAATATACCCTCTTCCTAACATTCATGGTACCTTCTCCAAAATTGACCATATAATTGGTCACAAAACAAACCTCAACAGATATAAGAAGATTGATATAATCCACGCCTCCTATCAGATCACTGCAGAATAAGGCTGGTCTTCAATGGCAACAACAAAACAGAAAGCCCACATACACATGAAAGCTGAACAATGTTCTACTCAATGATAACTTGGTCAAGGAAGAAATAAAGAAAGAAATCAAAGACTTCCTAGAATTTAATGAAAATGAAAGTACAACATACCCAAACCTATGGGACACAATGAAAGTAGTGTTAAGAGAAAAACTCATAGCTCTGAATGCTTCCAAAAAGAAACTGGAGAGAGCATATACCAGCAGCTTAACAGCACACCTGAAAACTCTAGAACAAAAAGAAGCTAATACATTCAAGAGAAGTAGAAGGCAAGAAATAATCAAACTCAGGACTGAAATCAACCAAGTAGAAACTAAAAGAACTGTACAAAGAATCAACAAAATCAGGAGCTGGTTCTTTGGGAAAATCCACGAGATAGATAAACCCTTAGCCAGACTAACCAGAGGGCACAGAGACATTATCTAAATTAACAAAATCAGAAATGAAAAGGGAAATATAACTACAGAATCTGAGGAAATTCAAAAAATCATCAGATCCTACTACAAAAGCCTCAACAAAATTGGAAAATCTGGATGAAATATACAATTTTCTAGACAGATACCAAATACCAATGTTAATTCAGGATCAGTCATTAAAAGTCTCCCAACCAAAAAAAGCCCAGGATCAGATGAGTTTAGTGCAGAATTCTATCAGATCTTCAAAGAAGACCTAATACCAATACTCTTCAAACTATACTACAAAATAGAAACAGAAGGAACACTACCAAAGTCATTCTATGAGGCCACAGTTATACTGATACCAAAACCTCACTAAGACCCAACAAAGAAAGAAAACTACAGACCAATTTCCCTTATGAATATTGATGCAAAAATACTCAACAAAATTCTCAAAAACCGAGACCAAGAACCCATCAAAATGATCATTCATCATGGTCAAGTAGGCTTCATCCCAGGGATTCAGGGATGGATCAATTCCCAGGAAATCCATCAATATAATCCAGTACATAAACAAACTCAAAGAAATAAAAAACACATGGTCATTTCGTTAGATGTTGAAAAAGCATTTGACAAAATTCAACACCCCTTCATGATAAAATTCTTAGAAAAATCAGGAATTCAAGGACCACACCTAAACATAGTGAAAGCAATATACAGCAAACCAGTAGCCATCATCAAACTAAATGGGGAGAAACTGGAAGCATTCCCACTAAAATCAGGGACTAGACAAGGCTGTTCACTTTCTCTCTATCTATTCAATATAGTACTTGAAGTTATAGCTAGAGCAATTAGACAACAAAAGGAGGTCAAAGGGATACAAATTGGAAATGAAGAAATCAAAATATTAGTATTTGCAGATGATATGATCATATACTTAAGTGACCCGAAAAACTCCAACAGAGAACTGCTACAGCTGTTAATCAACTTCTGCAAAGTGGCCAGATAAAAAATTAACTCAAACAAATCAGTAGCCCTCCTATACATGAAGGATAAACAGGCTGAGGAAAAAATTAGGGAAATGACACCCTTCACAATTGTCACAAACAATATAAAGTATTTTGGTGTGACTCTGACCAAACAAGTGAATGATCTGTATGACAAGAACTTCAAGTCTCTGAAGAAAGAAATCGAAGACCTCAGAAGATGGAAAGATGTCCCATGCTCATGGATTGGCAGGATTAATATAGTAAAAATGGCCATCTTGCCAAAAGCAATCTACAGATTCCATGCAATCCCCAACAAAATTCCAACTCAATTCTTCATAAACTTAGAAAGAGTAATTCTCAAATTCATATGGAATAACAAAAAACCAGGATAGCAAGAACTTCTGGGGAATCAGCATCCCTGACCTCAAGCTGTACTATAGAGCAGTAGTGATAAAAACAGTGTAGTATTGGTACAGTGACAGGCAGGTAGATCAATGGAATAGAATTGAAGACCCAGAAATGAACACACACCTATGGTCACTTGATCTTCGAGAAAGGAGCTAAAACCATCCATTGGGAAAAAGACAGCATTTTCAAGAAATGGGGCTTGCTCAACTGCCGGTCAATGTGTAGAAGAATACAAATTGATCCATTCCTATCTCCCTGTACAAAGCTCAAGTCCAAGTGGATCTAGGACCTCGACATAATGCCAGATACACTGAATCTAATAGAAGAGAAAGTGGGGAAAATTCTGGAACACATGGGCACAGGGGAAAAATTCCTGAACAGAACATCAATGGCTCATGCTCTAAGATTAAGAATCAACAAATGGTCCCACATAAAATTGCAAAGCTTCTGTAAGGGAAAGGACACTGTCAATAGGACAAAATGGCAACCAACTGATTGGGAAAAGACCTTTACCAATCCTACATCTGATAGAGGGCTAATATTCAATATATACAAAGAACTCAAGAAGTTAGACCCCAGAGAACCAAATAACCCTATCAAAAAATGGGGAACAGAGTTAAACAGAGAATTCTCAACTGAGGAAACTCAATGTGCATGGGAAGCACCTAAAGAAATGTTTACCATCCTTAGTCATCAGGGAAATGTAAATCAAAACAACCCTGAGATTCCACCTCACACCAGTCAGAATGGCTAAGATCAAAAACTCAGGTGACAGCAGATGCTGGCGAGGATGTGGAGACAGAGGAACACTCCTCCATTGCTGGTGGTATTACAAGCTGGTACAACCACTCTGGAAATCAGTTTGTCGGATCCTCAGAAAAATGAACATAATACTACCTGAAGACCCAGCTATATACTCCTGGGCATATACTCAGAAGATGCTCCAACATGTAATAAAGACACATGCTCCACTATGTTCATAGCAGCCATATTTATAATAGCCAGAAGCTGGAAACAACCCAGATGTCCCCCAACAGAGGAATGGATACAGAAAATGTGGTACATTTACACAAAGGAATACTACTCAGCTATTAAAAAACAATGACTTCATGAAATTCACAGGCAAATGGATGGATCTTGAAAATATCATCCTGAGTGAGGTAACTCAGTCACAAAATAACGAACACAGTATGTTCTCACTGATAAGCGGATATTAGCCCAAAAGTTTGGAACACTCATGATTCAATTCACAGCAACTGTTGGACTGTGCATGGGGTCCCAGATGGAGGAGCTGAAGGAACTGAAGGAGTTGCAGCCTAATCGGGAGGGAGCAACAGTGTCAACTGGTCAGGCCACCTGTGCTCTCTGAGACTGGATCACCAACCAAAGAATGAATATGGAGGGACTCATCGTGCTGGCCACATACGTGGCTAAGAAGGCCTTGTTGGCCATCAGTGGGAGGAGAGGCCCTTGGGTCTGAGAGTGTTAGATGCCCCAGTATAGGGGAATGTCAGGTAGGGAAGACAGGAGTGGGTGGGTGGATGGGGGAATACCCTCATAGAGGCAAGGGGAGTGGGGATGGGATAGGGGGTTTCCACAGGGTAGACCTGGAAAGGGGAAAACATTTGAAATGTAAATAAAGTATTAAAAAAAAAAAGAAAGGAAAAATGAGAGCCAGGTATATAAGTGGGATGTACATGAGTATACAGTGCTAGCAGCTCTCTTCACTGCCCTCCCTTCAAGTTGAAATTCATTTATTTAGTTAGTAGATATTTACCATGCTCTTACTCTGAGCTAGTGTTCAAGAGAACGTTCTTTAAAGTCTTTATCTGGTTGGTTAATTATGATAATTAGATGTAAAACAAAGATGATCAAACTTTAGTTTCTTTGCTATGTGCATTAAATAAAATCTTGAGGAGAGGCACATAATAGAGGAAAATGGATATACATGCTAAAGAAACAAGCACATTATATAGTGCTGTCAAGTGCTCCAGTGGGCTATAGAACCTGCTGAAAACCAACCTCAGCTTTTGTTGGGAGTCCTGAGGAAGGGATTCTGGGGAGTGGTAGATGAATTACTAAGATTCAGTGATGGATGCAATCTGACAGCTCTGTGATCTGCTCAAGATAACTCTCTCTTGCCATCTGCTTGAGATAGTGTGCTCTCTCTCTCTCTCTCTCTCTCTCTCTCTCTCTCTAGTAGACCAAAGCCCAGTCTTTTATTTTGCATAAGCTACTTCCTTAGGAATTGCATATCTATTCAATCATTTACCCCAGGTTCCCTTTTGATTATCCCATGACTCAGCATTTTATGACCTTAGCCCTTTGACTCTAAAGACAAAGCTACATGGTCAAAGCTGAGTTCAGCTGCTTGCTGGAGCTGAAACATGGCATCATTGTTCTATTACATTATCACCAGCTTTCTATGTTCTAACTTCTTTATTGCCTAAGCTTGACTGTCCTAGAACTTGCTCTGTAGACAGACCTTTAACTCAGAGATCTGAGTATCTTGAATGCTGGGATTAAATGTATATACTACTATGCCTGGACCTATGCTTTTCTTCATCTAAAACTTGTTCTGACTTTGAACTCAGAAATATGCTTGCCTTTGTCTCCTGAGGTTAAAGGTAGATATCACCATGCCTGCGCCTAAGCTTTTCATGGCCACTATTCCTCAAGATCTGAATCGAAAGCCTCTGTCTTCCAACCTCAAGATCTGGATCACAAGTGAGCTCTCCATTTCTGGATTGTAGTTCATTTCAGATTAAAAGTCCAAGTTATTTTATGTTCAATGGCAAACACAATAAGTTTAGCTGGGTGGGATCTTGATCTGAGATTACCACTACCTAAATCTCTTTATCTCTATCCTTAATATCTTTCTGACAATGCTGGCTCATTAGTGCAGCTGCCTCTGTTCTTTCAAGCTCACGAAACCCTTCATACAATTCATATTGCATCCTTGTGTTTTGCATAGTTGAGATATCCTGTAAAGAACAGTTCTTACATTGATTCATATATTATTGAACCCATGTTTTCAGAGTTCTTTCCTACAGCCTTAAGGGCTGTCCTGAAGGTTACAGTGTTGCCATTTTGCTAAGGAACACCAGATACAGTCTTGCTTCCTGGAATCTTTCTGATTATCATGGAGTCATTAACCTTGGCAGGGAGAACATTTCCTGAAGGAGGAACATAAAGTAAAATATATACATTATTATGCAAACAAGCCTTATACTTGCAGCAACCCTCAGTACCCCAGAATACCCACACCCTGCTGGCTCTGCTCCAGGGGTGGGAGCTATGTCACAACTGCAGCAATACTGAACCTGGCAACAACACTCTGGACATATTGAAATGTGGTGTTTTCATTTTTCCTCTTCTAAATACTTTCTCATTTCTATCCATTAACTTATGGGTTTATTGTAACTGTTTTATGTGTTTTTGCAACATTAAAGCAAAATTTTCTAGATCTTTTTTCTGTTGATTTCTTATTTTCATTGTTCCTATATATCACACTACAAATCCTTTAAAATTTACAGAAGTTTAAAAATTAATATGCTTGCCAACTGATGGTGGCACATGCCTTTAATCCCAGCACTGGGGGGCAAAGGCAGGCAGGTCTCTGTGAGTTTGAGGCCAGCCTGGTCTACATAGTAAGTTATAGGACAAGCAGGGCTACACAGACAAACCCTGTGTCCAAAAACAAAACACAAAAAGGAAAAGAAAAATATGCTTAATGTATGATATATGCTTATATAAGAATTATTAAAAGAAATTTTAAAAATAAAAAAATAAGTATACATTATGAGACTCCTTGGGTCTGGGTAATCACTTAGCATATTGTTAGGTTAAACAAAACTGATTACTTAGCAGCTGGAATAAGCATTTTACACTGCCAATAGCTTCACATAGCAAGTGATTTTATTATAACCCAAAGACTATTTGGTGCCATACTTTTCTATGATGCTAGAGGCACTTGGATTCTTCATTCAGTGGCTTTATAATTCTTTAGTTTTTCTTAGACTTTCTGCACTGGAACTTTTGTATTCAGCTGCCTGAAAAAAATGTGAACAATCACATAGAACATTCTAGATGTTCAGTTTGGAAATGCTTTACATCAGATCTACTTATTTTTAATTATCTGGGTCACACTACATGGTCCAATGGAATAGCAAGGACAGAAAATGTTCAGGAGTGTTCAAAGGAAGAGGAGAAAGAAAGAAAGAAAGGCTGAAAAGGGAACTGGAAACATTGATAAAGGCATGTATTCCTTGATTGCTTAAACTTTCTGAAGTTACTGGTTTCTTTCATCTTTTAACTAAACCTCAAACCTCTTCCTGTGAGATGCCAGAATAATGCAAGGATTCTGTAGAAAAATTCTGTAGGATTGCTGCTTGTCACCCATCATCTACCTAGTAGATGGTCCTGGCTTTTGATATTTCCTCTCTGATACTTTAGCTTGTCCAAGTTACTGTAACCACAAACACATGACCATTTCTCCATTCTCTAGGGCCACACTGAGGCACAACAGACAGTAGTAGTAGCACAACTAGCAAAACTTTGAGAACCAAGATGATCAATCAAGTGAAGATTCCAATTTGGAAAGTAAAGATGACTGAATTTGCTCTTTCAAAGTTTTTCAGCAACCAAGTCCTGCTGTAGAACCCAGCAACTGAGCATTTTTCTCCAGGTTTAGGGATGGCATAACTTCCAAGAACCTAGGAGTCTGCTTAAGTCTAGCCCCTAAGTTCAGTATTTTTTGTGCATAAGCCTCTCTCTAAACAAGTAAACCAGACCAATAAAAACACAAACAAACAGCCCCAAACTATTCTGCTGCTGAAGAAATGATTGTTTACCTGACTATACTGAATTATTTTAAGCCCTTAAGAATCAATGTTTCTCATAAAATGTAGGGCTTTATTTATTTATTTATTTACTTACTTACTTATTTATTTACCTTTCCTTTGTTCCTCTATGAAGTCTTAAAAGAATTTCCCCAAATAGCAATTTTCTTTCTAAAATGCACTTCCATTTCCCAGAATAACAATAATTGTTTTGTTCTTGTTCATGTATTTGTCTGATTCCCTTTGACATATTTCCCCACTTTCCTATGGCAGCAGTGCATTCTAATAGCGTTCCCATAACTTTTGGAAATTTTTTAAAAAGTGAATGGAAATCTGAGCTATAAATGAATCTTTAGGATAACACAGCAGATGCTTCACCTTGTCTGCACATTAGAATCTCCCAGAGGGCTTCTAACCCTCTTGGTTCTCAGATCACACCCCAGACAAATTAGATTAGAATAGCATAGGAAGTCAGCTAGCCAAAGTTTGCTTTTGAAAGTGCTTTCCATGACTCCAGTGTGCAGCCAGGATTGACAGCTACCAGCCTAGAGAGAGATTCATCTTCAGCTTCAGAGTTAACTTTTTAGATGATGGCCAAATTGCAGCAAGATATATGTGTTTTCAAAAGTGAAGTACTAAGTGTACCTTTAGAGCCACTTCTCTTGGGAAAGAGCCTACAATTTCTTTGGACTGTCATTGTTTGATGATTTGACACTGGGATACGATGTATTGGCTTCCAGATGGAATTATAGTGCCTTCCCCCTCTGTAAGTAATAGCATCAACCATGGCAATATCTTGGCTGTCAAATTTGTACATTTCAAACTCAGGAATAATTCCCATTACCAGTTGAATTTTATCTAAGGGTAATTAAAAATTTCATCATAAATATCACTTAAAATGGAAAAATTATTAAGCTTTATGGTGTTTCTCATGATTAAGGCTATTAGACAGTCAGGAAAGCTTTTAAAACCAGTTATAGGAAGAAAGTGCTAGAATGATTAAGTGGTCTTGCAGAGCTCCAACAGATTCATCTTACTTAGTGTATTAATACATTACCTTCATCGTTGGCTTCCTGAGTTCTAAATTCCTTGAATTCCATCTGTGTTAATAAAGGCTAGAAACACACACACACACACACACACACACACACACACACACACGATTCCATTTGCAATATACTTCCACATCCTACTAATTAAGGAAAGGTTGATGACCACCTTCCTTCTGCTATGATTCTTCTTCTCTTTCCTCAAAAGTACTAGTCATCTAAGTCAGAAAACCTTGTCATTTTTCTCTCTTTATTCCTCACCATCTGTGTACTCTAGGGGTACTAAATGAAAATCTTTCTCACTTTGGAACATCTTCTAGATTCTTAGCATTCTCTACATTTCTACTATGTTTTGGGGGGAGGGGTCAATCAACTGCTTATTGTTGAGTTTCTTAGCTGGTGTCTCACTTTTAACAGTTCCATTTTTCAGTGAATTTTACCCTCTTGACTTTTATTTTCCCCACGTCATAAGTTCTAAAATCTTTAGTACAGTTTTTAGGGCTTTCCTCTTGACTCTCCATTATACTTCATGTAGCCCAACACCCATGTATAGCCATTTGTCCTGCCAGGGTAAAGTCCCTATAGGAAAGTGTTAGAGCAAATAAACGAAAGGGGAAGGGAAGTTGATAGGGAGTATTAGCTATTTTTTTGCAAATTGCTTTCAATGGAAGATGTTTCCCTGAGGATGCAATTTAGTTGATTTCCTCAAATGCAATTCATTTATTCCCCAAGAATCAATTGTTGTGTGCCTTGGGGAAATCGCTTTCATACTTGTTTGGTTGTGAAGGGACAATAGCAACTTCTGACTCTTGGCCACTTCTCGTTAGAGTGGAGAGTCAGAGAAGATAATTGACAAACTATAACTCAAGAGGACTTCATGAGGACAAAATATGCTGTTTTTGAAGTTTATACAAAGATCCATTAACAGCCAGTCTCCCCCACATTGGCATATGATCCTATGGATACTCCTGAGTAGAGTCCACTCCCTTGAGCTGCTTCTGCTTTAGGACAATGGCCAGACTACAATCCTACAGAAGGTGTGGCCTTATGTCAGATAAGTAGGTTATTCACATTGTAACTGCCTATTTCTGCCTCTTTGACCCTGTGGCTTAGTCTGTTGCTGCTCTAACACAACATCAAAGATGAGTCACTTCTACTTAACAGGAAGTTCTGTTTAGAGACTGGAGTCCAAGATCATGGTGCTGCTGACTCCGTGTTTGGTAAGGAACATCTTAGCTATGATAGTGGGAGAAACGATTCTGGCCTATTGGCTCCTTATAGTATCATTAATCTATCTTTTGGGGACTCCACTGTGAATCAAAACTCAATAGAAGCTGTTTCTATAGAAACTTATTGACTGATTAGAATTTCAGTATTGTGGAGACATGGGAATGTTGTTATTGTAGGCTAGTTCTAGCCATTTGAACAGCCATTCCTTGCTCACTTGTGTCTAAACTAACATCTTGTGACTGATAGAAACCTTTTAGGATCTGTTAATTTTAATAGGTTAGCCAACCCCCAAACTAATAATGTTACCAAATAGCATCTTGGTCCTATAGAAAAGCTTCCCTCATGTTGCTATAACTACCTCTATGGTGTACCTACAAATATCATGATTTATTAATTTTTTTTAAACTGTAAAAACTCATGAAACTGCTTCCAAGCTGGGAAATGGAATTTGGGGTGACCCACCTCTGTGTTCCTGGGCTATAGTCACTCAAAATGTCTCCAAAATAAGTCATCTTTTATTCTCTTTGAAATTAGAGCTGTGGTTTTTATAACAATACCATCATGATGACTCATGAGCAAAGGCCTTGCTTCCTAACACCATTACACAGGAAATTGCATTTTATTTAATAACTTTGGTAAGAGGATCATATAAGCACTTCTTCTATATCAGACACTATATCAAGAATAGCTGTACTATTACCCTAGCCCAGGGACCACAGCTTAACTGAATTAATTAATTTACTCTTCATGGAGACTGAACTATGTGACAGCAAGAACTTTAGCTAGTTACTGATATAGCTGACAAATATGTTGTGTTATGCACAGTTTAATCAACACTTTCTCATTTTATTTCATTTAGCACCTCCATCTTCTGCTCTTTATTTTAAGGAATCATATTACTTCATTCTAAGTATTTCATTATGCATATCTCACACAAGGCTTAAAGTGTGGATCATTGACCCCCAAAAGGCAAGCAATAAAACTTGGTAACAGTAAAAGGTTTCTGAGTATGTAATGACCAAAATCTAATTCTAAATCATGTGTGTAAGGTATCCAAGGAGCTTCTGACCACACTAACCCATGCTACAGCATGCAACTTCACTGAAAGCTTGGTTATAACCATTGGGCATGTTGCATTGTATGTGCCATGATGTGATACAAGGCCAACAAACACTGCCTGCAGAACCATGGCTTAGATTCAGGACTATTTCATGATATAAATTACGGACTCTTTACTGTAAAGTTTCCTGCCCTTATAGAAACACACACACACACACACACAATATTCGAGACAGGGTTTCTCTGTGTAGCTCTGACTGTCCTGAAACTCACTCTGTAGACCAGATTGACCTTGAACTCACAGATATGCCTGCATCCTGAGTGCTAGGATTAAAAGCATTCTCCACACCATTGCCTAGCAGACACATAGTATTTTCACTGTAAGAGAAAGAAAATATAAACATTTAAAATAACTTCCTACCATCATTTCTAAGTGTCTTAGTTAGTGTTTTGCTGCTGTGAACAGACACCATGACCAAGGCAAGTCTTATAAAGAACAACATTTAATTGGGGCTGGCTTATAGGTTCAGAGGTTCAGTCCATGATCATCAAGGTGGGAACATGGCAGCATCCAGGCAGGTATGGTGCAGGAGAAGCTGAGAGTTCTACATCTTCATCTGAAGACTGCTAGCAGAATACTAGCTTCCAGACAGCTAGGATGAAGGTCTTAAATCCCACATGCACAGTAACACACTTACTCCTACTAGGCCACATTTACTCCAACAGGGCCACACTTTCTAATAGTGCCACTCCCTGTGCCGAGAATATACAAACCATCACACCAAGTGTCTAATCATCAAATTAATGTACTTTTGGGTTACACTGTGTTAAAAATATTTGATTTTAAAAATGATTGTTTGAGTTGCATTAAACTCAAATGCAGTTGCATTAAAAAAATCATTCTTTTTGGCTTGGGATTAGGATAGAATGCCTAACACTTTCTGAATTGATTCTAAGTATTCTTTTGTCATTTTGTACTACTTATTTTTATGAAGCAGAATCTAGGAACTGATAACACATAAGATCCTGTAGTATTGAATGTTCAATCTGAATTAAAAAGAAATAAAAGGAGGAAATGACTGCTTTGAAGGCATTAAGGTTTTTATTATAGATATAAGGGAGAATACAGGCAGAGACAGAGACATATGGGAGAGTCTAGGGTGGATATTACCAGCAGACTGGACAAGGATATGTGAGGTGATCGGGGAATGGAAAGAGGACAGGGAAAAAGGAGAGCCTGGGGCCAACAGGCCAAAAGGCCCAAAAAGGTCTGCTAGGCCAAATGGCTGTGATTATGTAGGTGTAGTGGCTATTTCTGGTTGTCAACTTGACTATATCTGGAGTGAGTTATAATCCAGGATTAGAGGGCTCACCTGTGATCTAGATCTTGAGTCTGGAAGACAGAAGTTTCAGGTGTGGTGGTACACACAACTCTGTTCTGGGCCATGCCTGCTGCTGGAGATCTACATAAGAACATTGGAAGGAGGAAGATTCAATCTTCTTCGCCTGTGAGCCTAGTGGGACTGAGCAACTGCTAGATCCTCGGGTTTTCATTCACAGCTACTGCTGACCATTGTTGGGGAGTTTGACTACAGACTGTAACA
Organism: Rhynchomys soricoides; assembly: GCA_019843965.1. Classification (NCBI taxonomy): domain Eukaryota; kingdom Metazoa; phylum Chordata; class Mammalia; order Rodentia; family Muridae; genus Rhynchomys; species Rhynchomys soricoides. The sequence goes on along the minus strand of JADRCH010000027.1, from coordinate 3,813,230 downwards.
AATTCCCTTACTATATAGAGACTACCTATAAGTTCTGCGACTCTAGAGAACCCTGACTAGTATAGTAGGGAAGAACAGCTAGAAGAAGGGAAGCCAAGCCTCTGGGCTGGAGAGTTCAGGGTAGGTGGTGGGTACAGCAGCAAGGAAGACCCTTTAACAAGTAAAGATTAAGGGATGCTGAAAGAGCCTGGCAGTCCAGCACCTGCTTTGACATGTTAATAGTCATCTTAATTATTTGTCCCAGGGTTGAGACCTAATATTCCAGTTTTTTTGTTAGTAAATTGAAAATGTTAAGACAGGAATCTGTTCTACTGATGGGTTTACACTGCTATGAATAGACACCATGACTAAGGCAACTCTTATAAAGGATGACATTTAATTGGAGCTGGCTTACTGATTCAGAAGTTCAATACACTTTCATCATGAAGGGAAACATGGCAGCATGCAGGCAGACATGATTGTGAAGAAGAAGCCGAGATTTCTACATCTTGATCTGAAGGCAGCAGAAGAGAACTGTCTTCGACAGGCAGCCAGGAGGAGGGTCTTCCTCAGGTATCCAGGAGGGAGCTCTCTTCCACACTAGGAGGAGTTTGAGCACTAGAAGACCTCAAAGCCTGCCTATACAGTAACATACTTTCTCCAACAAGGCCACACCTATTCCAACAAGGCCATACCTCCTAATAGTGCCACTTCTCATGGGCCAACACATTCCACCCCCTGCCTCCATAGGGTTGTTCACACACAATAAGTCTATGGAGGCTATACTTAGTCACAGCATAATGCAGAATATATTTAGCCCAACATCAAAAGTCCTCACAGTTTATCACAGTCTCAACAATGCTTAAAATTCCAAACTTCAAAGTCTCTTTTGATTTTTCCACATGTGGTGGGAGATCTCGAAAAACTTTACCAGAGATCTGCTACAGCTGATAAACAACTTCAGCAAAGTACGGTAAGAACTTCAGCTGGATACGAAATAAACTCAGGCAAATCAGTAGCCTTCCTATACATGAAGGATAAACAGGCTGAGAATGAAATTAGGGAAATGACACCCTTCACAATTGTCACAAACAATATAAAGTATCTTGGTGTGACTCTAACCAAACAAGTGAAAGATCTGTATGACAAGAACTTCAAGTCTCTGAAGAGAGAAATCGAAGAAGGCCTCAGAAGATGGAAAGATCTCCCATGCTCATGGATTGGCAGGATTAATATAGTTAAAATGGCCATCCTGCCGAAAGCAATCTACAGATTCAATGCAATCCCCATCAAAATTCCAACTCAATTCTTCATAGATTTAGAAAGAGTAATTCTCAAATTCATATGGAATAACAAAAAACCCAGGGTAGCAAAACCTATTCTCAACAATAAAAGGACTTCTGGGGTAATCAGCATCCCTGACCTCAAGCTGTACTACAGATCCGTAGTGATAAAAACTGCATGGTATTGGTACAGTGACAGGGACAGAAGGTAGTTCAATATAATTGAATTGAAATCCCAGAAATGAACTCACATACTTACAGTCACTTGATCTTTGACAAAGGAGCTAAAACCATAGAGTGGAAAAAAGACAGCAACTTCAACAAATGATGCTGGTTCAACTGGCAGTCTACATGTAGAAGAATGCAAATTGATCCATTCCTATCTCTCTGTACAAAGCTCAAGTCCAAATGGATCAAGGTCCTCCACATAAAATCAGATACACTGAATCTAATAGAAGAGAAAGTGGGGAAGAGTCTTGTACACATTGGCACAGGGGAAAAGTTCCTGAACAGAACACTAATGGCTTATGCTCTAAGATCAAGAACCAACAAATGGGACCTCATGAAATTACAAAGCTTCTGTAAGGCAAAGGACACTGTAAATAGGACAAAATGGCAACCAACAGATTGGGAAATGATCTTTTCCAATCCTACGTACGATAAAGGGCTAATATCCAACATATACAAAGAACTCAAGAAGCTAGACTTCAGAGAACCAAATAACCCTATCAAAAAACGGGGAACATAGCTAAACAGAGAATTCTCAACTGATGAATCTTGAAGGGCTGAGAAGCACCTAATGAAATGTTCAACATCCTTAGTCATCAGGGAAATGCAAATCAAAACAACCCTGAGATTCTACCTCATACCAGTTAGAATGGCTAAATAAAAAACTCAGGTGACAGCAGATGTTGGCAAGGATGTGGAGACAGAGGAACATTCCTCCATTGCTGGTGGGATTGCAAGCTGATACAACATCTCTGGAAATCAATTTGGTGGACCCTCAGAAAAATGAATATAATACTACCTGAGGACCCAGCCATTCCACTCCTGGGCTTATACCCAGAAGACGTTCCAACATGTAATAAAAACACATGCTCCACTATGTTCATAGCAGCCATATTTATAATAGCCAGAAAATGGAAACAACCCAGATGTCCCTCAACAGAGGAATGGATACAGAAAATGTATTACATTTACACAATGGAATACTGCTCAGCTATTAAAAACAATGACTTCATCAAATTCGAATGCAAATGGATGGAACTTGAAAATATCATCCTGATCGAGGTAACACAGTCACAAAGAATGAACAAGGTATGTACTCACTGATAAGTGGTTATTAGCCCAAAAGTTTGGAATACCCAAAAGTCACTTCACAGCAACCATTGGGCTGAGTGTGAGGTCCCAGATGGAGGAGTTAGAGAAGAGACTGAAGGAGCTGAGGGAGTTGGCAGTCCCATGGAGGGAGCAACAGAGTCCACTGGCCTGACCTCCGGATGCTCCCGGAGACTGGATCACCAACCAGAGTATACACATGTAGGTACCCATGGTGCTGACCACATATGTGGCAGAGGAGGGTCTTGTTAGCCATCAGGTGGAGGAGAGGCCCTTCGGCTTGAGGTTGTTAAATGCCCCAATATAGAAGAATGCCAAGGAGGGAAGACGAGAGTGGGTGTGTGGGTGGGTGGGTGGGAGAATATCCCCATAGAGGCAAGGGTAGGGGGAGGGAATAATGAGGTTCCAAAGTGGAGATCTGGAAAGGGGGAAACATTTGAAATGTAAATAAAGTATAAAAAACCAACCAAACAAACAAAAAAACCAACCAACCAAACAAAAAAACCAACCAACCAACCAAACAAAAACCCCCAAAAAACAATGACTTCATGAAATTCCCAGGCAAATGGATGGAACTTGAAAATATCATCCTGAGTGAGGTAATAATGAAAATAATGAACATGGTGTGTACTCACTGAGAAGTGGTTATTAGCCCAAAAGTTCAGAATATCCAAGAGTCACTTCACAGCAACCATTGGGCTGAGCGTGAGGTCCCAGATGGAGGAGTTGGAGAATGGACTGAAGGAGCTGAGAGAGTTGGCAGCCCCATAGAGGAATCAACAGTGTCCACTGGCCTGATCTCCTCTTGCTCCCGGAGACTGAATCACCAACCAAATTATACACATGGAAGGATCCATGGTATTGGCCATGTATGTGGCAGAGAGGGTCTTGTTAGACATCAGGGGGAGAAGAGGCCTTTGGGCCTGAGGGTGTTAGATTCCCCAGTATAGGAGAATGCCAAGGAGGAAAGATGAGAGTGGGTGGGTGGATGGGGGAATACCCCCATAGAGGCAGGGGGAGGGTTGAGGGGATAGGGAGGCTCCAAAGGGGAGATCTGGAAAGGGGAAAACATTTGAAATGTAAATAAAGTATCAATAAAAGAGTCTTTTTTGAGATTTCTGCAATCTCTTAACTGTCATCCCTTATAAAATCAAAATAAAAAAGCAAATCACATACTCCAACATCACAGGATATGCATTACCATTCCAAAACATTTATAATGTGGAAATACGAGACAAATGCAAGACTGAAAGCCACTTGGGCAAACTCCAAACTCTGCATCTCCATTTTTGATGTAAAAGTGCTCTTCAGATCTCCAACTCCTTTCATCTTTGTTCACTGCAACAAACTTCTTTCTCTTGGGCTTATTCTACTCCTTGTTAGCAGTTTTCCTTAGCAGTGATCCTGCTAAGGATCTGGCTCTGGCACATCTAACATCTTGAGAGCTCCAAAGCAACTTCAATGCCCTAGCTTCTTGTTTCAGTGTGTAGGATCCATATATGATCTTCTGTGTGATCATATATGATCAAAGCCTTCAAAGAGCTTGTGTCACTTCTCCAGCTCTGTCCTCTAAAGCACTCTAGGTTCTGGCTGACGCCACTTCACGGTTGCTGCTGTTTTGGCGGTAATCCCATGACACTGGCATCTCTAATACACTTGGGTCTTCTGCTGCAACTAGATGCATTTTCATTAATAGCGTCTCATAGGCTTTTTCCATGGTGGCAAGCTTTAACTTCTTTGCATAACTCCTTCATGACTTTAAAACTAGTACCACCTGGATAATTATTATACATTACCAAGTCCAGCTGCCAGCACAAGGTAAATCTCTGGAGCACAGGTAATTTGTGCTCTCAGAAAACACTTCCCAAATGATTTCACCTCAGTGATGCTGGTCTCTTAATCAATACCAACTTCTTTGCTCCAGCTAACCAGCATTAATTCTCCTAATAACCCCCTCTACCCTTGACTCTAAAGCCAGAGCCACATGGCCAAAGCTTTCGAGTTTGCTGCTTACTGGGGCTGGATCATGACCGGCCTGTTCTATTACATCATTATCAGCTTTCTGTTTCTTAACTCCTTCACAGTCTAAGCTTGGCTGTCATGGAACTTGCTCTGTAGACTGACCTTAGACTCAAGAGATCTGCATGCTTTTGTTTCCTGAGTGCTGGGGTTAAAGGCCTGTATCACCATCCCTGGACCGAAGCTGTTCTTTACCTTTTCTGAATTGTTGTTCATTTCAGATATAGTCAAGTTGACAATTGAGAATATCAATCACAATCCATCTGGTTTCAAGTTGACACAATCATATCTTCTTATGTACAAATGAAAAAAAAATAACCAGGTAATAATAATGCCCAACATGATACAACTTGTTCAACTGCAAATGCCTAAACAATAAGTTTACCTGGGTGGGATCTTGCCTGGAGATCACCATTCCTTTAATTCAATTTAATACCATTGAACATAGGGTTTAGCTTCATTCTGCTTCCTGATGCCCTTTAATCTTTCACTACAAATTTTGTATTTTTCCTTTCTAAGCTTGCTATGCTTGATCCAAATACTCCTCATAGGAGTTAACCATGGGACAAAGTCTAAACTAGGCTTTTTGAAACTTCCTTTGTCAATGCAATTAATCTAATTTGTTTTTTATCTTAGCCTTAGACAGACTCTTTGGACAAGAGTAAAAAGCACATTCTTCACAAAAACATCAGAAAAACAATCTCTAGACCACATACTAAAACTCTTCTTCTTTGAAACTTGCCAGGAGCACACAGGGCACAGGAACTGTAGAGCAGCCAGGGACAGGATCCTTCTATCCCCTGGAGCAAAGGTGATTTCCCAGCCCTCCATAACCAAATCCCACCCAGAGAGAGCTGATCTCCTCAGGAGTGCTGACACACCTAAGATTACAGGCTCACAGGCTCACAAACCCATAGAAGGGACAAACTCCAATCAGAGACAGGAAGACCAACTAAAACCAGAGATAACTAAATATCGAGAGGCAAGCACAAGAATCTAACCAACAGAAACTTGGGCTACTTGGGATCATCAGAACCCAGTTCTCCCAACACTGCAAGTCGTGGATACCCGAACAAACCAGAAAAGCAAGATTCAAGTTTAAAGCACATCTCATGATAATGATAGAGGACTTTAAGAAGGACACAAACAACTCCTTTAAAGAAATACAGGACAACACAGGTAAACAGGTAGAAGCCTTAAAAAGGAAACACAAATCCTTTAAAGAATTACAGGAAAATATAAACACACAGGTCAAGGAATTGAACAAAACCATCCAGGATCTAAAAATGGAAATAGAAATAATAAAGAAATCACAAAAAGACAACCCTGGAAATAGAAAACCTAGGAAAGAGATCAGGAGTCAGAGATGCAAGCATCACCAACAGAATAAAGGAGATAAAAGAGAGAATCTCATGTGCAGAAGATACCATAGAAAACAATGACACAGCAGTCAAAGAAATTGCAAAAAGCAAAAGGCTCCTAACCCAAAACATCCATGAATTCCAGAACAAAATAAGAAGACCAAACTTAAGGATAACAGGTGTAGAAAAGAGTGAAGATTCCCTACTTAAAGGGCCAGTAAATAACTTCAACAAAATTATAGAAGAAAACTTCCCTAACCTACAGAAAGAGATGCCCATGAACATACGAGAAGCCTACAGAACACTGAATAGATCGAACCAGAAAAGAAATTCCTCCTGTTACAAAATAGTCAAAACATCAAATGCACAAAACAAAGAAACAATATTAAAAAGCAGTAAAGAAAAAAGTCAAGTAACATATGAAAACAGACCTCTCAGAATTACACCAGAATTCTTCTCAACAAAGAATATGAAAGCTAGAAGATCCTGGATAGATGTCATATAGACACAAATGCCAGCCAAGGCTACTATACCCAGCAAAACTTTCAAACACCATAGATGGAGAAACCAAGATATTCCATGACAAAATTAAGTTTACACAATGTCTTTCCAGAAATCCAGCCCTACAAAGGATAATAGATGGAAAATTCCAACACAAGGAAAGAAATTACACCCTAGAAAAAGCAAGAAAGTAATCTTCTTTCAACAAACCTAACAGAAGATAGCCACACAAACATAATTCCACCTCTAACAACAAAAATAACAGAAAGCAACAATCACTCTCCTCTAATATCACTTAACATCAACGGACTCAATTTCCCAATAAAAAAACATAGACTAACAGACTGGATACACAAACAGGACCCAGCATTTTGCTGCAGTTAGGAAACACACCTGAGTGACAAAGACGATACTACCTCAGAGTAAAAGGCTGGAAAAATTATTTCCAAGCAAACAGCCCCAGGAAACAAGCAGGAGTAGCCATTCTAACATCGAATAAAATTAACCTTCAACCAAAAGTTATCAAAAAACAAAACAAAACAAAAAACCAAAACAGTAAGAAAGGACACTTCATACTCAAAAATGAAAAATTTACCAAGATGAACTCTCAATTCTGAACATCTATGCTCCAAATGCAAGAGTACTCACATTCATAAAAGAAACTTTGCTAAAGTTCAAAGCACACATTGTACCTCACACACAATCCTCATCATCTTCCACCTCTCCATCATCTGTATCAGGAAGCAAATTGCACTGCAAGGGATTTGGCCCAATATCATCTATGATGGACCTTTTCTAACATCTGTATCTACAGCAGAACGGTCATTAACTAGGTAAAGATGTTCTCTCACTCCTCATGCTGCTTCCTGCTGGCTTTATTCGGTGTTTGACTTGAACATTTGGTCAAATCCTTTCCTGATTCCCATTTGATTTCAGTGAACTTTGAAAATCCATCACTATTCTCATTCAGATGAAATTCGTTGGAGGGAACTTTATTTTCCAAGTGAAGATTTTCATCAAAATCAAAATGTATTATGAAAGCTGATTTAATGCTTTGAAATTCTGTCATTCCAACTCTGGTCAAATATGCAGAGTCTTTCTCCCCAAGCAGTGCTTGTGGATGGTTGATAAGTGTCACACCAAAATTCGGGATTTTGGCCTTCAGTTCTGACCTCTTTTGGAAAAAACAATGTTTGGTGGAGTTTGTTATATTTTTGATCTACTTTCAGAATTTCCTCACTGGCCTGTTTTTAAGTCTATTTCATTTTGTACTTCTTCAATATGTTCAGCTGTTTCCTTTCGACAGGCAGGGAGAAGCTGTGTCCCCCAACTTCCCTCCAGGAGCTGGTGTGAGATTTTTGGCTGGAGGCAAGAGCACAGATTGATGCTTCCAGACCCTGGCACAGGGCAGTGGCTGGAGCCACAGGCAGGGCGCAGATGCACTTAGCTAGAAGACACTTGCAGGAACTAGCAATTTATTCTCATTAACGTGTTCTGAATGCTCTTTGAGGTAGTTACTTTCTACATTTTTCTAATTTTTTAAAGGCAGAATATTTAAATCAGACTATTTTTATTAACATTATTTAAATTCAATGTAGTCAGTTTTATTGTAATCAGTGCCTTAATTGTACCTGATAGGTACCTGTACCTACAATTAAGTAATTTACTTACAAGTAAGTAATTGGTAAATTTTAAGACAATTTACCAATAAGTCTTAAAAATTCTGAAATGTCAAGTGCGATTTTCCGCTTTGTTCTAAGAACTGTGTAACATTGCTAGTTTATTTTTCCAAGTGGAGGGTTTTCATCTATCTAGTGTGAGCATATGGCTTACAGTCTTGTGATTTGGGATTTATTTGTTTATCTCTACTGTGTTGATGCTCAGTTTTCTCTGTGGGTTATGTATGTTCCATTTTCACTGGCCCGTGCACTTGGGGCACAAAGTGATGTCTTGTAAGTGTTCACTGTTCTAGCTTCTCTTGCAGTGGCTGAGCTTTGAAGGCTGTTCTGTTCTTTGTGAAGATAGGGCTTTTGGTAATTGGTAGCGACTAGCATTAGAATTTATCCATCCACCGTTGTGCTGTGGCCTGCACTGAGCTGTCGGAGGCCCGGGTCTTTAGTTTTGTTTGAATTTTTCTTGTATAACTTTGCTTCTCCTTGTATCTTCAGGTTTCATGAATCACCTTACGTATGTCTTGTATATAGCAATATGCTTTGCTTCCTTGTGAGTCAATCTGAACATTTCCAAGCACTTCACTACTAGTATTATAAAAGCAAATGTGTGCTTGTTTAAGTAGGGCGAATGGGATCCACTCAGCACCCAGAGAGAAACCGCAAACACTTCTGAATCTGCTCGACAAGGACAACTGCTATTAGCATTATGCTATTTCAGTTACTTGTATTCTGTCTCTCAGAAAGTGTGTTATGAAATATTTCTACTTTATTCATCACTTGTTTTTAAAAAAGCATTATTTTGAAGGGCCCAAATTGTATTTTATACATGTTTTCAGAACCATCAAGCTCAATATATTCACCTTTTCTGTGTTCCCACATCTAGCTATTCAGAATGCCCACTTGTGGATTTATACTGAAGTTCAGATGAAAAAAATCCTCCTGTTAGCTTCTTGCACTAAAAATTTCAGTCCTACAAAGGTTGTTGTTCTCTGCCCTATAGCATGTCAACATGAGCTGGGTGACCATGTGATTTAGGCTTTGAACTTGGAATGTTGAAATGAAAGGAGGGCTTTTACTATTTATCTCAGGATGATAGACTTAAACCAAGGGTACTTTGGATAATCTTGTTCTATAAGTACCATACAGATGTGGGCTTCCATCTTCAGGATATCTGTCTGTCTCTTTCTGTCTCTGCATCTGTCTCTGTTTCTCTTTCTCTCTCTCTCTCTGCAAGGTGTGTGTGTGTGTGTGTGTGTGTGTGTGTGATTCTTATCTAGCTAGCTGACAATTTTATTGAATTAGACAAGAATTTTTTTCTTGTGATCAGCATTGACTTCATCTTTATGTTCTTCAACTTCTACTTTGGTCTTCAAGGTGATTGCGAACAGTTTGAGTGAGTCGTAAGAACTAACCCATGGGGCTGGACAGATCAGTGGTTAAGTGTACTTGTTGTTCTTGCATACAACCCAGGTTTGGCTCCTAATGCCTACACCAGGCAGCTCACAACTGCCTATAACTCCAGTTCCAGAAGATCCAACATCCTTTTCTGATGTACACAAATTCACGAAAGCACACATGCACACACATAAATAAGACAGAAAGAATACTTTATATCTGCTTCTCATCCTCAACATTGTATTGATCTCCTCAAAACCATATGCTCAGTCCTTTCCTCAAATACTTTAATGATCTCAGTCAGAGTTGTGTTCTCTTCTACTCTGCAGCCACACTGAGGTATTTAGAATTGTACCAAATGTTTCTTCTTATGAGGGACATTTGGGAGCTCAGACTTGCCTGACACATTGATATTCCTGATTACTGCATATTCAGGTTCATAAACCTAAGTGAGCATACCCATGATTTTTTTAAAAAAGATAATCTCAGTTTATGGTTACCTGGCATAATGAGAGCACTAATAGTTAAAATATAAAAGATTAGCAAGAGCAGTAAAGCATGGATAGGCCAGCTCTCCCAGATGTTGCCTGGACATCTGTCCAACAGGCCACAGCTTTCTCCAATTCAGTGTGGTAGTTTAGCCTCTTGTTGTTGAGGAAGCCCCCCAAAAGGTTCTGATTGGAGAATATGGGCACAGCCGGTAAAACAGGCATGGGCTTATGATTTATCTTTACTGAGATCATGAAAAAGTTTCTCCTCAGAGTCCATCATACCACAAACCACTAGAGCATTTGGTTATCAAAATGAGAATGAGCTAGTGAGAAAAAGAATCTACAGGGGTTTTCTGGATGCTGAGAGCATGTGTTTCATATATTTAAAAGTATCGGGGAGGAAGCTGGAGAGATGGCTCAGTGTTTAAGAGCTCTTCCAGAGGTCTCGATTCCCTGGACCCACATGGTGACTCACTCACCAGTTCCAGAGGCTCCAACACCCTCTTCTGACTTATACTGACACCCAGCAGATTTAAATGTGGTATAAAGGCAAATATGTGGGCAAAAATCCCATATATATATATAAAATATTAGAGAAAACAAAATAGATACCTTATCCCCAATAACCTTATTATTTTGATGGCAGGCCTTGTTTTAGTTAGAGATCCTATTGCTGTGATAAAACAACATGACAAAGGTAACTTATAGAAGCAATTTGATTTGTTTGGGGTTTACAGTGCCAGAACAACAGGAGCCCATCACTATCATGCCAGGAGCAGGGCAGCAAGCAGACATGATACTGGAGCAGCAGCTGAGAGCTCACATCCTGACCTGAAAGCAGGAAGCAGAGAAAATGGGGAATGGCAAGAGACTTTAGGAACCGTTAGCCCAGCCCAGTGACACACCTCCTCCAACAAGCCCACATCTTCTCCTCATGTTCACATAGTCTCCAACTGGGGAACAGATTTTCAAATATATGAGTCTATGGGGGCTGTTCTCACTCTAACCACCACAAGTCTGACTCTGCATTGCGTTCCCACTGCTTCAGGAAAGTCTTTCCACTTGAGCAGATATCCTTACCTAAAGACTGAAGTGTGAGGATTGGAAGAAACCCTGAGTATGTGAAGTCCCAAATGGAGGTGTGTTGCTGACTTGGTCATGGCCCCATCAAAGACCCTTGCTTCAGACTTATGGAAGCATGGTAGTTTCCTCCCTGGCTGAGGCTCAGAAGGTGTGGATATTGATAGTGTGTGCAAAAATATCCACCTACCCACTCCTGCCTCCTAAGACTGCTCCTCTGGGGAGAGTGCTTGTAATGAGCTTAGCTGAGGCTACATTTTGATCCTGCTGTGGACCATAAACCCTGCCTGCTTATGTGTGTAATAACCTTGCTTGCCTGATCCTGATATGTACCATAAACCCTGTCTCCTTGTTTATCTGTATGTAATAACCCTGCTTTTTTGTTCAGCTGCAACACTGCACTGACTCAACTCCGCTATTCAATTGTCTATAATAAACACTCTGAGCTTCTCCATCAGACAGCCCAGTCTACCAGATCCAGTCTTTTCTGTGCCTGTGTGTCTTTATGTGTTTATCTTTTCTTCATTCCCTCACTACCCCAGTTAGGTCTGTCCTAATGATGAAGCAATGAGCATCAAAGATTTTATCTTCACAACTCAGGATGAATACCATAAAAATGCCCACTAATTCCACAGTTCAAGATCAATGTGCATTTGACAGCAGAAATCTTGTCCAAAGCATATGCAATAGCAGTGGCACGTGGCTTGTTGTTAATACAGAGTCCAAGCATGATTCTAGCATTATTTTTGCCCTGACAGTGGGAATTATTAAGGCTATGGTCCCATAAAATATTTGTGATTTTATGCATCTCTTCTCACCAAGTCATAGATAAAAAATTTTCAGTTCCTTCTTATGAAGCATCTAGGTCTTTTGACCTGCTTGGCTAATTAAAAAAGCAAATTATCCAAACTTTGTCTAATCTTGCATTTCACAACAAAAGTCACATTGTGATATTAACTGTAACTGGCTATTTACACTGTTGGTGATCATTTGGTATCTGTAAAGGTAACACAGCACCAATGATGGCAATGACCTCAGTTCTACTCATGGGAGCCATGCTCTTAGGAATCTCTTCTATCAGTATTAACTCCAAGTTTCTTCCACATGACTCAGAACAGACTAATGGTCAATTAGAGACAGACATAGACACCAGAGCTACTCCTGCATTCAACAAGCTTATTATTTCACACATAGAGTATGGAAACAGATTTCCTGTTTCCTACTACTGCTATTCTTTAGAGTTTGGTAAAATGAGGTTCTTCACACTCTCAGTCCAGCTCTTCCTCCTCCTTCTGTTTTGGAATTCTTTTGAAGTTGAACCAGCCATGACTTGGATGCCTTCTGATGACTGATCAATAGTGGGGCTGGCAAGAAGAGCCTTTGGAAATAACACAGAATGAGAATTGGTGACACACACTTGGGAAATAACTGTCCTGTAACCAGGATGTTGACTTTAAACCATGAGTTCTTATCTTAATTTCCTTTGGGATAAAATTTTATGTTCCAAGGAAATGATGTTTTTTCTATTGTCTCAAATAAATTACAGACCAATGTTGGATAGTTTTTATAGACTTCAGGTAGCTGGCTTTGTGCAGAGGCTTAAATTCTCATCTCTAGTGCCTTTTGTAATAAATAAGTATGATGTAAGTACCTTGAATGACAGTTCTCAAGGAACAAAAGAAATATAACATTGGCTTTCTTACAAAGTAAAACTGTAAATGATTTTAATAGTTCCAGTCACTTGCATGAGCCAGTGATTACTAATGCCTGCATTAAGACTTTCTCTCTTCCCTAAGATCCAGGCATTAGTAGCATATAGATTTTTTTAGGGGGGGTCTCAGTTTCATTAATATTTGTTCTGTCTATCCCAAGTGAATAATGACATGTATTGCCTGTTTAAATTCTTTCTGAAATATACAACTATAATATGCTGTTTAAACTTCCTTATGAGTTAATTTCAACTGAAATGGCCACTAGTATTTTGTATGTGAAGTTATTTTTATAGTATGTTACTTTTGTGAAAAATAAGAAAACAAGATATAGGCATAGACAAGAACCTTCTGAATAGTCACTCAGGAAATAAAGTCAACTATTCACAAATGAGAGCTAATAAAACAGTGGCTCTCAAGATTCTTGATCCTGCAACCCTTTAATATAGTTCCTAATGTTGTGGTGATCCCCAAATAGAAAATTATTTTTGTTGCACTTTACAACTGTAGTGTTGAGACCATTATGAACTGTAATGTAAATAATTGTGTTTTCTCATGGTTTTAGGCAACCCCTGTGAAAGGGTCATTTGCCCCCAAAAGAGGGTCATGATCCACAGGTTGAGAAGCACTGTTATAAAATTAAACCACAGTAAAGGAAGCAGTTAGTCATGTGAAGAACAATGAATAAATGCTTCTTGGTTTGTTTATTTTATATAGTCCAGGGTCTCAACCAGGGAGTGGTGTCACCCATGAAAGGCAGGTTTCTTGCCATAGTTAAAATAATCAAGATAATCCCTATAGGCATCCCCACAGGACCATCTCCTGTTGACAATCAATACCACCCATCACAACCCCACTCCTTATTAAGATGAAACTTAAAACTAACATTTTAAGGTAAAAACCTCCACCTCTTGTTCTCATCACCATGGTATATTATGGTGAATTCTACCCGACTTTAAATTTTTAAGTCTTTAAAAATTCCAATACTGTGAAAGACCAAAGTCTGTCAACTCTGAGGTCCTATAAATGTAGAAAATAAGTTACATACTTTAAAAATACAATGGGAATAGGTGAACTACAATACAATATAATACAATAGGTACAATACAATACAATATAATACAATACAGTAGGTAAAATGCAATACAACAGGCAAACATCCTATTCCCAAAGGGACGATCCCAGGCATAGCAAGGAACAGTCTTATTAAATCCTGCAGCTCCATGTCCCAGTCCCCCGGCTTTGCAGCCCTCAGGACAGACACATAGGCTTTCTTGGGCAGGCTCCATTCCATGGTTGCAGCTTCTCTCAATGTATGTCTGATGGTCCTGGGATCTTCACAGCAACCTCGCCCTTACCTCCATAGCTTCACACAATTCGCCTCTCAGGTCTTCTTGCAAGGATGTTAAAACATTTCTGGGCTTAGCTGTTCTCTGATATTATGGAGCTAAGATTCAGGACCCCATCAATCCTTCATTTTCCATGCTTGCAAAGCTACCAGGGATCACGCTGCCAAGGTCTGCCAGCTCAAGACGCACCCAGGCCCTGCTGTCCCACAAGTGTTTGAGCTTCTGTATGCTCACCCCCAGATAACACATTCCTCAGCTGCTGCTTTTGAGGAGTTTAGAATTTCTTCGGTTTAGGCTTTCTTCCTTTAAATAAATTTGGCTTATCATTAGGTAGCGCCTCTGGATGGGTCAGGTTTTGCTTCTGGTCTCAGTGACGCCAAAAGTTCTCCCTTTAGTCATGCTGATCTTTTTAATAATTACGCTGCTTTCTCAGCACCTATCCAGATGCTCTCCTGTCTGGAAATTACATCTGGCAAACATATTACTCTATTATTTTTCGGTTCAACTTTACTTGGGTTGTCAGGGCACAGGAAAAGTGGAGTTAGATTCTTGGCTATAATACAACGGGAATGGCTGCTGACGCAGTTCCATCTAGAGTACTGTTCTTTGAAGCACGTGTGTAGGGCTCCACTGTCAAAGTTTCTCTCAGCATCATTGCCTTCTATCACAGTAGGGGGGCTACTTTCAATGTATAATCTCTGTGTGTGTGTGTGTGTGTGTGTGTGTGTGCATGTGTGTAATGACCATAAGTAACACAGTACTGCATAAACTGAATATATACAGTAAAGTTTAAAAAAAAGAGCCACATGATAAGTCTGACTTTGAAATTCAGTCTGTTATTCTCATACCTATAAATACTTTATGATAATGCATTTTAAATGTTTCTAACGTCTACATATGCTTATATTGTTTGGTATCTTTTACTGTGTTTCCCACTCGGACTTCTGTTGATATGATTTACCTGTTGTGAGATGTGTAGGCTAATACATTTGCTGTGGCATAGCCTTCTATTGTTTGACTATATCCAGAGTGACTCATTCCCCATTTTTCTAGTGATATGCTCGTAGGATGCTTCCTTTTTTATTATTATAAATAATGCTGCTGTGATCATGAGAGCAAAGATAAATACATTTAATTATATCAAACTATAAACTACATCCAAAAATTCTTAAAAAAGTAGAAAAGGCAATTTTAAAAATGTATTCTCAGAGCATATAACAACCAGAGAGCTGGTATTTGAGAAGCATAAGAAACCTATACAGATCAACAGAAAGAACACAAAGACAACAACAATCAGAAATAGTTGTGGGACAATTTACCGGGAAGCAGAAGAGTAAACCTGTGTGGCCAGTATAATAATAAGAGATGCCTCGCAGAACAAAATGCAGATGAAACTTACAGTAGCTATACCCATTACACTGTGGAAGAAGAGAAAGATACCATGCTGAGGAGATCTGGGTTGATAAAACATACTTTACATGGCTTGAGGAAGTTAAAATTGGTACAATTATCTTAGAGAACACAATGTGGGAGAGTCAAAGGTATGAACACATAAGAATAGAGAAAATTCCTACCCAGGCATCTGTAGAGGATTGTAAAGGATCACCAGTCCTTCTGAGCTAACATTTTTTTGTAAGAACTTGGATCATGCAAGGCATACTAAGTTAGGGTGACTTAGTTATCTCTGTTTCTATATTAAGAACATATATTAATTTTTGGTTTTGGGGAGTTTTTGTTGTTATTTTGCACTGGAGTTAAACCTAGGACCTTGCGCATGCCCAGCAAATGTTCTCACTGAGCTGTGTGCTGGATTAAGTTGTAAGGGAGAGATGCTGGGTAGCTCTTGAAATCTGAGTTAAATTACTGTCTTTATGCATAACTTCAGCTGTACATTAAAAAATAAATTTGGGGTAAAAAAACTACCCTAGGGGTTCTAATTATTTCTCTCTCTCTCTCTCTCTCTCTCTCTCTCTCTCTCTCTCTCTCTCTCCTTTCCTCCTCCTCCTCTAACATCTATTGTGAGCTGTGTAATGAACTGAAGTGAAGGAGGAGAAGCAGCTACTGCTTATTACTTTTAAGATTTTCTTAAAGGCTCAAATACTTCTGCCTGTGCTCTTATAAGCATCTCTGCCCAGAAGGCAAATTGAAGCTTCTCAGGGAGACTCCATTATCTAGATTAACCTACCCTGTCTGCTGTCCCCTCCATCTCCCTCTGACTGCAGAGGATGCCCAGTAATCACTGGTTGATAGTGACCCATGATGGAGCTCTGATCTGACCATCTCCTGGGTTTTTATCTGGAAGGAGACACTAAGGCCATCCACTTAGTCAGTAGAAGGAAATGAATACACAGATACAGAATGGCTTAGGAAATTACCTAGCACAGCCAAGAATAATTCTCTAATGTTCCCTAACTCAGCTTCTAAGATTCAGAGGAATCTTACAATAAAATTTAGAATGAGAAAATACGATGGGAGAGTGGTGGGAAAGGCATTTATGTAACTCTCAGTGTGCTCCAAGATATTGTTCCTAAAACGTTTCAGAGGGGAAATAAAACAGATTTTCAAAATTTCTTCCTTCCACCCCCATCCCAAACCAGTAGTTTAACACACAGCTGTAACCCTGGTACCTGTGCAGGGGAGGAAGAAAGATCAGGAGTTCAAAGTCCCTCAAGATGTCACAGTGAGGTGGAAATCAGCCTGGGCTGTATGAGATCCTGTCTAAAACAAACTCACTCCAATCCCCAAAACAAATAAACAAACAAACAAAATAAAACATTTTTTCCTAGTTATGTTGGGCAGAATTTTGTATTTTTTTGAAAATTTTCTCATAATTTCATACATGAACACAATATATTCAGATAGTATCCAAGCCTACTCCCTACCCCCAACTCTCCCAGAGATCTCTTTCCCATGTAATGTCTTTTTCTTAAAAAAAGAAAGAAAGAAATAGTGATATCACTAGGGATTTTTACGTATCATATATAGTATAATCTATAGTGAAAAATCTGACATTTTTTACTTTACGTATTCACCAGATTAGTGAACGCTTCTTTCCTAGTTAGAAAATTCAACTTTAATTTGGCAAATGAGATTTCAGAGAGTGCTGTGTACAGATCATCAAACTTGCCAATAGTAGAAACCCTGCAGGCAAGCAATGTCTTTTATAATTTATATCAATCCATTATTCATGAATACTTTTGTCAACAGTTGGGAATAAGACCTTAGACTGAAGACATCATGAATTTTCTGCTGTGATAAATGATGCCCGTGTGTAGCATATCTGGTTCTACATGCACTGCTGTATGAATTTTACCTGTTTTGTGGGGAAACAGTGAGACACACATGTTTTTCCTGCTTCAGACTTCAGTGATGGTCATCAGTATCTATAACAACAAAAAAATTAAGCATGCATAGCAAAGAAGAGGGAAAACCTGTGCAGACAACACTTTTCTAAGCCTTACTAGAATATTTTGGAATCCACCACCCACTGAGACCTCTATTGCCCTTCTCTGCCAAAAAAACCTACTGTATAGAGCCTAGAGGAAATATATCTCTTCTGCTCCAATATATAACAGGTTGTTACCACTCAGGAGCTGGGTCTCTACCCAGTATTTAATTTGGAAGCCAAGATTAATGTTGCAGCTCACATGTAGGAAGCACTAAGTGCTCATTACTCATATAATGTGGACCCTGGCACATAAGTTAACTGTAGATATGGGTGGGAAATGAGATTCAGTGCGCTGTAAGGTAAAAAACACAGACTCTAGGACTCTGAAGTGCTTACAAAGCTGCCTCTTTTGGAAGCTTAGAGAGCCCTGTTCTGACTAAGGGAAAGGCAGAAGACAAGTCACATTCTCATGTGTCCAGTCCTCTTACTCTGACCATAGACTCACCTCCCTTTTCTGTTCCCCATAGTTCTATATGCTTGTTACATTCTATCCCATGAGAACACAGTACAATTCTGGTCTTCTTGGATGTTGGCCATAAGACATGGATAGAAAGGTATAGATGCGCTCACATGTGCAAGGCTAAGTACTGTGTAGGCTAAGGGGAAAGTTGGCTCTTCATAAAGGATGTGAATTGGGGAAACTAAACCCTTCAACCACCCTTATGCCTTTATGTTAGATCTTTTTTACAGCATTTAGATTTTTCAACACCAAAAGTTCCTTTATGGGCTACAGATATGGCTCAGTAATTAAGAGCACCAACTGACCTTCTTAGAGGACCCTGGCCTATTTCCATCACCCACATGGTGGCTCATGGCCATATGTAGCTCAGGTTCTTGGTATACAGAAATGCTCAGTGAGATCATGGCTAGGTAGGACCAACCATTGTAATTCATTCTAGCAGGAGTCAGAAGAGATCACAGACATGGGAGATGGAGTTATCACAAATGAGAAGGGGAACAGAATAGGGAGGTGAGTCTGTGATATGGGAGGGAGAGACAAAGGGGGGGTGGTCACATGAGAATGTGACTTGTTAATCACATCAGCAATAAGCTCTTTTACTAGGTTCTTTTCTGTTTTCAAACTACTGTTAAAAATATTTATTCATTATTATTTTACGGGCACGAATATTTTGCCTGCACTTATGAACCATGTGGTTGGCAGAGGCCAGAAGAGGGCACTAGGTCACCTAAAACTGAAGTTAAAGACAGTTCTGAGCTGCCATGTGGGTGGGAACCACTTGGGTCCTCTGCAAGAGTAGCTCAGTGAGATCATGACCAGACAGGACCAAGTACTGTAATTCATTCTAGCAGGAGTCATATGATAGCTCTTAGCTGTCGCTCCAGGCCCTGGATGTGCATTTTTTGAATGAACTTTCTCTACTAAAACTGCATTTTTAAGTATGTTAAATTCTTTGTTCTTTGAGGTTAATTTCTCTTCCAGTCTGCACACTGAGTGTGACAACATGACTCTGAATGACTGGTACTAAAAATTTCCCTATAAAATATCCTTGTCACTTTTCAGAGAATTCGACTTTCTCAAAAATGAAGACATTCTTTAGTGGTAATGGAGGAGTGTTATGCAGCAGACACTTCCTAATGATGCATTGTGGCATCATTTCACCACGTTTCAGTCCAGCTCTGGGTATTGTGCACAGAGAACACAAGAAAATAGCTCTGAGGGTGGCAATAAAAACTCGGAGCATTTTGTGCTTCACTATTAAACAGGGCTGTAGATATTTAGACAGAATATCAAATGGGAAGGCTAGAGTTAGACATAAATAAGTGCTATCCAAGGGAAGTCACTCATCCAAAGCTCAGTTAATGAGAACATCCAGTAAGTGCTCATGCTGAGAGAGATGTTTTATTAATACCACATCATTGGTTGTTCCAAAAATGACTAAAAAATGGTTCTCAAAACATCCCATGAAGCCGGGTGTACATTTGAAAAGCATAAATAGCTGGTGCAGGTGGTCTGCTATCTCCTTTGGCTGGTACCTGGCTGAACAAGAATCCACTGTGGGGTGGGTGTGGCTTAGGAAGGTTCAGAGGACATGCCACACAGGGACTGGCATTTTTTGAAGGCAATGATGGTGAAGGAGAATCAGGGCTCTAGGTCAAGGATTGAAGACAGTAGTGGGAAGCAGGGGCTTGACACATATAAAAGGGTGTGTCCTAGATGTGGGGAAGAATAGTAGAACCTTGGGCAGGGCTTCAACAATAGCTTGTCTCCTCCCCAGCATTCTATTATAGACACTTGTAAAACTAGCTTTCTAACCATAAATAAGAAATATTAGAGGCAAGCAAATGCAAATAAGATTTAAGAGTTTTGTAAAGATCCATATTCACAGAGATAAACTTAAGGAATAATACACATACATCTCCAGAGGTAGGCACCACACTGGAGATGTTTGCTATTGGTACTTATATTGTCACGTTTCTGTGATATATGTGTTGATGCTCAGCATCTAATATTGTTTCACATTTTTCAAAAATTTCATTAAGGGTATGTGCTCTCTGCAAGGCTCATTCCCCACTTTAACTGCATGTTCTTGCAGTTTAGTCATTTTAACTACTGCTTTTCATTGTATTTCATGGACAAAGCATTCTGAGATTCTTCCATTTCTATGGGTGGAAGCACGTGAACTTTTCTAGGGTCAAGGTTGAAGAGAAGACACCCTGATAATAGAATTTTTGTGTCTAGAACTTCCTAAGATAACTGTGTGAAGGGAGTTGTTAACTTATAGAAGCTATTTATTTAGACATTATCTCTCTCATTACTTATATGCATGACAATCAGTAGGTTTTTTTTTTTTCACGATCTATTCTGTTAACTGATAGATAATGTTCCATGGTGCTGAATTTATTGCTACATCGTGCAAGCTTTTTAAACTTTAAAGATATTCTTCCAACTTCTCTTCTTAAGTTTAGAGTCTTGATTTTCCGATCATACATTAATCCCTCAATATGGTTAGGATTTGTAATTGCGTAGAATGACAAATATCAAGCAAACAGTTCTTGTGTTTCCTTTACCAAGTATCACATCAAGATGCCCGGATCCATCCTCCCTTCACTGATCTGTGAAATGGCTTGCTTCTATGCAGCAGTGGGTTTGCTGCCAGCATCTGGATGATGCACTATATACTTGTCTATCCCAATGCCAACACTTTAAGCTGTGTTTATTACGGCTTTGCAACAAATCTTAACTTTGGGGTATGTTTTGTATGAGATCAAATCAGCTAAGTGGGAGGGTCTTTCACTTAAAGAAAATGAGAACCTTTACATAAATATTTCCTTCTAAGAGTATATTCCTTTTTCACATAATTATCTCCATTGTTATTTTCCTGTTGCTCTCCCTTGTAAATGTGTAAGGTTAGAAAATTCTTTGAAAACTTCTGATAAAGAGTTTGGTTTATAATCATACTTAATCATAGAAAAAGGTGCCCAGTACAATAGTATTAGGGGATTAGAATGGCTGAAAGCCAAACTGAGGATACCAGGCGGCACGAGCTCTCATTCAATGCTGGGGAAGAGAAGATGGCACAACCATGTGGAAAAATACTTTGCTTTTTTTTTTTTAATAACTATAAATACCTTTATAACACAACCCAGCAACTTTATACTTTGGCATGAAAGCATACTCATACTAAAAAAACAAGCAAAATAGAACAAATCAACATGATTTAATTGTTAAAATTTGAGAACAATAAAAAGTTGGTACCAAACAAACAAACAAACAAATAAAATAGCTGGGCAGTGGTGGCGCACACCTTTAATCCCAGCACTTGGGAGGCAGAGGCAGTCGGATTTCTGAGTTGGAGGCCAGCCTGGTCTACAGAGTGAGTTCTAGGACAGCCAGGACTATACAGAGAAACCCTGTCTCGAAAAAAAACAAAACAAACAAACAAAAAACAAACAAACAAAAAAAAGTTGGTTAAAAAAAATTAGAACATTATTGATCCACAAAAAAACAAAAAACAAAAAACAAACAAACAACAACAACAAAAAAAACCCAGAAGAAACTGAGACATATTTTAGGTTAAAATAGCCAACACTATTGCTGATGCCAAGAAGTGCTTGCAGACAGGAGCCTAGTATGGCTATCCTCTGAGAGGCTTTTCCAGCACCTAACTAAGACAGATGCAGACAATCACAGCCAACCATTGGTCTGAGCCCAGGGAACACAATGGAAGAATTAGGGGAAGGACTAAAGGAGCTGAAGCAGTTTGCAACCCCATCAGAAGAACAACAATATCAACTAACCAGACCCATCAGAACTTATAGGAACTAAACCACCAACCAAAGAGTATACATGTGTACTGGCTGGTTTTGTGTCAACTTGACAAAAGCTGGAGTTAGCAGAGAAAGGAGTTTCAGTTGAGAAAATGCCTCCACGAGATCCAGATGTAAGGCATTTTCTCAATTAGTGATCAAGGGAGTAGGGCCCCTTGCGGGTGGTACCATTTGTGGGCTGGTAGTCTTGGGCTCTGTAGGAAAGCCAAAGCAAGCAAGCCAGTAAGTTACATCCCTCCATGGCCTCTGTATCAGCTCCTGCTTCCTGACCTGCTTGAGTTCGAGTCCTGACTTCCTTTGGTGATGACCAGCAGCATGGAAGTGTAAGCTCAATAAACCCTTTCCTCCCCAACTTGCTTCTTGGTCATGATATTTGTGCAGAAATAGAAATCCTGACTAAGACATATTGGTACCAGGAGTGGGTTATTCCTGTGACAACCTGACCATGTTTTGGGGAGGACTGTAGAAAGACTTTGGAACTTTGGGCTGCTCTGTGGGATGTTGTGTAGGAGCTTGGAAGATAATGTTGAGAACAGTGCAGAAGATGGAGGCCTGGCTTGTGAAAGTTCAGAGGGAAGATTAAAGACTCTTATCAGGGCCATTGCTATTTTGACTGTGAAGATTCTGTGGTTTTGTTTAGCTGGGGCTGAAGGATTGCCTGTGATTAACAAGATACCAGAACTACTAACGCAAAACCATTGCATTACTGGGACTATTGATGTTGGTTAGCTAGAGTTGGGAAATTGGTAAGAGATCAGCATCATTGAGGTGAAATCTTCTGAGAAGTGTTTTCTGAGAGCACAGAGGCTGCATTCCAGAGATAGCCAGGGTTGTACCTTGTGCTGCGGCTGGACTTGGTAATTTATAAGAGTCACCCAGGTGGTACTCGTTTTGAAGGCATGCAGGAGTCATGAAGTACAGCTGAGGCCTGGGCACTGTGAGAGGCCACAGAAGGCCATTGGTGAAGATGCAGCCTCAGTTGCAATTGATGGCCCAGGACTGAAGGGGTCATGCAAAGGAGTTGAGGCTTGGCACCATGAAGAGAGCCTATGAGAGGCTGTTGGTAAAGCCTAGTTGCAGTGGAAGAGAGCAGTGTTTTGGAGATGCCAGTACCATGAGATGACCACCAAGAACAGCAGCAGAAGTGGAGTATAGGCATCTGGAGCCTAGAAGACAAGGTGGGTGCTACAAAGGGCAGAACTGGAGAAGTGACTCAAGGTTTTGGAAGAATCCAGAAGATTGTGAGTAGATCCCAGACATTGGAAGGTTGGAGTTTAATTTTGCTTTTGATTGTGACTGTGCCCTTTGATTTGATTTCCCCTTTGATTTTCCTCCTGAAGGAAGAAGGTATTTTAGTGGAGCCCACAGTTAAGAAACATCTAATGATAAAAAGACTTTGAATTCTAAGAGACTGGGTATTTTTAAAGGGATTGAAATTTTGATATGTAAGAAGTTGCAAAGACTGTGGGACTTTTAAAGTTATTTAGATCTTGAGGATGAATAAGAAAGTAAGAGTTGAGGCTTAATAGTGATGTATTTGTGTGTCAAGTTGACAAGGGGTCAATTGTACTGGTTGGTTTTGTGTCAACTTAACACAAGCTGGAGTTAGCAGAGAAAGGAGTTTTGGTTAAGAAAATGCCTCCATGAGATTCAGCTGTAAGACCCTTTCTCAATTAGTGATAAAGGGGGGGAAGGCCCCTTGTGGGTGGTACCATCTGTGGGCTGGTAGTCTTGGGCTCTGTAAGAAAGCCAAAGCAAGCAAGCCAGTAAGTTACATTCCTCCATGGCCTCTGCATCAGCTCCTGCTTCCTGACCTGCTTGAGTTCCAGTCCTGACTTCCTTTGGTGATGACCAGCAGCATGGAAGTGTAAGCTCAATAAACCCTTTCCTCCCCAACTTGCTTCTTGGTCATGATATTTGTGCAGGAATAGAAACCCTGACTAAGACAACATGGGTGGGTCCATGGCTCTTACACATGTAGAAGAGAAATGCCTTATCTGGCATCAATGGGAGGCACTTGGTCCCATGGAAGCTTGTTGCCCCAGCAAAGGGGATGCTAGAGGGGTGAGGCAGGAGTGGGTCAGTGGGTAAGGAGCACCCTCTTAGGGGCAAAGGAGAGGGGAATGGGACTGGGGGCTTAAGTAGGGGAGACTGGGAATGGGGACAACATTTGACATGTAAATAAATAAAATAATCAGTAAAAAAAAGAATGCACAGGAAAACAAAGAGTACATGTTGTATGAATTTAATTATGACAGATGACATCCTGAGCGAGGGGGCAAAACATGTGACAGTATAAAAGATCAGGGGAGTGCCATGGAGTGTGAGGAAAGTTAGTGTCATGAATGTATGAAGATTAATGGAAAACCAACTTTCAGAATAAAGTCATGAGATGGAATTATATGTCCGTGTGTGTGTGTGTGTGTGTGTCCATGTGTATATGTATATGTCTGTGTATATGTATATGTCTGTGTATATGTATATGTCTGTGTATATGTATCATTTTATAAGTTCTGTTACTCTAGAGAACCCTGACTAATACAGCTAGTAAGCAGTTAATATCCACAACAGAAGTATTCCTATGAATAAATCAGAAAATCCAATTTATAGAGGACTAAATAAATAAAGGAAGTGCTATGTAATGTTGTCAAGAAATTCCATGAAGCTGACAGGCCAGAAAGACTACCAACAACAGGATTTCAATGGTGTAGAGATGGTAAGACAGAACTGTGCAAACAAGGCTGAAGGATAGATTGCATTACCAAGCAGAGTTATGTATGACCACACTTGATGAGCCAGACATTCTATTAGTGAGTAAATTCTTGGAAAGCTCCTCTCACACTAGGAGGTAGCATTTGCCAAATGCTAACAGCAGTACTGTTCATCATAAAATTCATGCCAGCAACTCCAAATGTTTGATGGTAAGATGCGTAGATAAGTATGGAATGTTTATATAGTAAAATACTACACCACAGGGAAAAGGAATCAACTTCAGGGCACCCATCAGTATAGATGGTATCAAAGGGATAAACTTGGTTGCAAACAAAGATGGAATAATCCATTGTAAATATTCAAGCAGAGGGACTCATGGGCCATAAAGACAATAATAAAGCAAAAACAAAGCCAGATGAGATTACAAATGAGTGAGGTCACAATCACTTCCAAGGGAAGTAAGGAGGGATGTTCAGCCACGTACTAGAGCGGCATCTGGGAACGGTGATGTTCTATTTTATGGTCTGGATGTAAAGTACACAGCTTATTTCATCATGACTCTCTATGGACTCTCAAGTTGCATTTTATAATTCAGACAAAATCCCTGTAGGAGGAGAAGTCAGGTCCCTCAGAGGCAATGTGGTGAAACTTGTTCTTCATGCTATGTATTTGCTTTTATTTTGAGTCTCTCCTTCCCTCTCTGCAGGACCCTGCTTCTTTGTGCCTTGCCAGGCTTCAGTAATCATGGTTTCCCAGCTCCTTTTGTATTGTGCTCATATGTGAGATGTGAACACTGATCACATGTCTTATTCTCTGAGTCTTACAGCAAAAACAGTGCTACTTTGTTCTGGATAGCAGGAAAATGCAATGCACCCTTAAGAGACAATTTTTAACTAGGCAAGAACAGAATTTAGTGACTTTGTAAATAACTAACTGCATAAGCTCATTTTTAGCAGAGACTTTGTGAATCATACTGTCTGCTAAGCATTGCAATCCAGTCTTTATCCTTGGTCACAGGCCCACACATCCACCGTGACACCTTGTCTGCCAGTATTGGTCAACCATAGTGGTTATTACTGACGGGCAATTTTAGGAAGATTTTTCTGTGGGCCATAGAGAAAGACATGGTCAAAATCTAAGCACAAGACAGTAAGGGAGGAAGGACAGGGGCTAGTTCTAGAAGTGCTGTCTAAATGCATTAACAATAAAACAGACATTTTAATGACACCAGAGGAAGTCAGTGTTTGTTCACTAGACTTATTGTTTGAGATCATTTTCTGTTGAACTTGTATGGTGAAGCCTGTTCTCCCATTTATTCAGCATTAAATGTGAATCTGATTTCTTTATTTGTCTACTCTAGAATTATTTTAACCTTGCATGTGTGTGTCATCTGGAAAAGATAAACTTGTATGCTAAAAGTCCAAAGGAATATTTATCTGGGTGATCTGTTGGACATGTTTTCAGCACTAGGATTGAATCAGATGCAAAGGAACAATACAAAATACTGTTGCAGAGAGAACCAGTTCCCTATGCTGGTTTAGCTTAACAGATAGCACAGGGTTCTTGGAAGTGAAAGTCTGAGCTACCACGATGCTAACTTGTAAACTTTATAGTGATAAACTTAACAGCATGAGCAGGAAAACTGAAAATATTCAGTATTTAGATGATTTCTTAAGCCTTTTTATGAACTCTGAATAACATGACAGTGTACTTTTTATAGCATTCCACCTACATAGTATAATTTAAGGTAAGTGCTGTATTGCGTATTTCAAATATAGATTGTCATCTTAAATACCCTTTATTTTATTGCTAGAAGTAGATACTTATGTACCATGTGCCAAACAACATCATGACATTATCCTCTTCCATTTCAAGAACATGCTTCTGTACAGACAAACATGCAAACAGAAGGCTATAGAACTTTACCACAGAGAAAACACGTGAGCTTAGCATATCATCATGGCATGTGAGCACACCATATGAGCATAGCATGTGAGCACAGCATGTAACAAACGTGAGCAGAGCGTGTGAACATAGCATATGAACATAGCATGCTAGCATACCTTATGAGCATAGCATGTTAGCATGGCATGTAAGCACACCATATGCACACAGCATGTGAACACAGCATGTGAATATATTATGTGAGCATAGCATGTGAGCACAGCATGTTATACCATGTGAGCACAGCATGTGACCTTAGCATGTTAGCACAGATGGTTTTAAGATGCTATACAGTGCATCTGAGTTTTGATGGAAGGTTGAGATTTGGGAAAAAAATATACTCTATAATGAAAATAGACATGACATTCAAACAATACATTTGAAAACTTGAGAAATAGGAATGTTAGCTAAAGGAAAACATCAGTTATTTCTCCATGCTTTAGGAGAATT
The DNA here is from genome assembly GCA_019843965.1 of Rhynchomys soricoides. Lineage (NCBI taxonomy): Eukaryota > Metazoa > Chordata > Mammalia > Rodentia > Muridae > Rhynchomys > Rhynchomys soricoides. Next base: position 3,786,208 of record JADRCH010000027.1, on the reverse strand, counting down.
TTTTCATCCCAAAGGCCAAGGTTATAAAGGACCAGCCACTGTCCTGTGGCTCCAGGAATATCTGAGCCTTTCTCAGATTTTTCAGAACCATTCTGTTTTCCAACTGTCTACAACAGCCAACAAGCCATTCATTCTACTTTTGAATGTAAGGGTCAAAGTGAAGTTTCCTCAGGAAAATAGACAATGATTTAAATTCAAATAAAAACCTCCATTACTGTTGCCAGACCCTTAGCTAAAGCAAACTTTGGTACACAAACAAGGAAGAGGCATACAGAAAGACACAGATGAAGTTCAGAATGTCCAAGGTGAAGAAAATATTTTCTATTGTGACACTATACTCATGCTCAATGGGCAGCTATTTCTCTTCCAATGTCTTCATATCGTGAGTGGGAAAGCTGAGAGGGTCCTTATTACAGGTGAGTTGTCCATCACATTCTAAAGCCATGTGACTCTAACACTAGAGGTGCGGAATGGGCTCAGTCACTAAAGGAAAAACACCAGTGACAGGTGGAAATCAGGATACATTCTGTTGTTCTTTGGGAGCTCTGCTGGAGAGTACCTGAGTGTTGTCTATACCAACAATATCATGCCTGTATAAACCCAGGAATCAGCATCCAAACAGCGTAGTACATATCATATGGATTTAGCAAATGATTAGATTAGTGTAGTGTATGATAAGTAAGAAACTGTTGGGTGTCACTTGTATAGTAGACACTGTGGGTTTAAGGAAGCCCCTTATTTTTGCTAAAATATTGGAAAACTTGAAAACAAAATTGTACTTTCTACAGCATACACAAAAACAATGTAAGCCATGTCTAACATTCAGGATGGTCTTAGGATCCAAGTTCCCAATATAAAAAGGTATAAAGTCCACTGATTAGATCAAATGCTGCTTAAGTACAAGTCAGGAGCACACATTTTTTCTTGGCTATTTAATTATGCGACATAAATCTCAATATAGAAGGGAAAGAAAATAGTATTGACCTTTTCTGCAGAGAGGAATTAGGATTGGATACCCACCAAGGTTGGTAATGAGTATACATACGTGGAGATGAACATGAATGGCAACCATCCTGACTACTCACATGTAGAAATGGTAAAAATGACAACAAACAAACAAACAAATCTGTATAGAATAGTGTTTTAAGACTATCTCTTGTGTTTTATGGATTCCTGAAATACCCTGGAAACCAGGGCAACAGTACTCAGGAGAACTGACTTTTCCTTTCGCTTTGGTTAAAAGGATGTACAGTAATAGAGGTTGCCAAGATAACATTTTTTTTAAACTTTTTGCTGGTTTTTTGTGAGTTTCAAATCATGCACCCCAGTAATGCTAATCTCCCAAATCACTCATCAGCACCCTTCCCCCTTGCAACCTCACCCCTAAAATAAAAAGCACACAAACAAATAAAAAACAAAGCATAGAAAAATCTCATCGTGGAAGCTCTAATATGTCACAGTGTGTCCCACAGTATATCCCTCTGTCCACACATCTTCACTTGCAAATGTACATTGCAATGAGTCATTGAACACATAGCAATGAGTCATTCAAGATCTCTGGCTTCTGTGACACCATCAATATTGGATCCTTATTGGGTCTCCAGCCAGTTATTTTGTTGTTGCCCCACATCATTCAGTTCAGCTTTGGAGCAGCAGAACTGGCCCACTCATGTGTCCTAACCATTTGCAGATGATATGGATTTGGGAGATGGATCAATTCAGATCCTTGAATCTGGGCCTGGGTGGTAGCTGAGTTGATTATCACCCCAGCTCTTCCTTATGGGTACCATTAGGGTGAGCTCTCCAGCACTGCTCTCACTAGGCCATTCCATCTCACCATCAGTAGGAGGCAGGGTCAGCTTTCCTTCTCTTATGCCTGTGGGGCCAAGCCACGCACACCAATGCCTCCAGAGCTAACTCCATTGTGTTGCCCATTTAAGGGCACAGAGCCCACTTCTCAAGTGCTGCAGCCTGGGAAGGGCTGGGCCAGCTCTCCCACTCTCACACCATCCACCATCCATTGAGGCTGACTCACCCTTGCCTTTGCCATCAGGGCCAGCTCCACTGTGTTGCCCAGATGAGGTTCAGGTCCCACTATCCAGAATGCTAAAGCTGTTGAGGGATAGGGCCAGCTCACCTGCTCTCCTGACACAGGGGCCAGCTCTCCTGACTGCCACAGGTGGCAAGGGGTTAGTGGGGGAGGGCATCATCTCTGCATCTATGCCACCTTAAGGTACATGAGTGGCAAGGCCAATTCTCCCTCACTCAACCCTCAGGGCTTGCTCATCCCTATTTCCCACCACCAGGGTCAGCTTAACAGTGCTGCCCAGGTGAGGAACAAGGCCAGCTCTCCCACATGCTGCAGAAGGTGAGGAGTGGGGGGTGAGGGGTGACCCTGCACCCATGCCAGGTCAGTGGCAGTGGCAGCTCACCTGCACCCCTACCACCAGGGTTAGCTCTGTGTTGCCCAGTATCCAAGCAGGTCCTGCTCTCCTGGGTGTTGCAGCTGTTGAGGGACAAGGATAGCTTACCCATGCTCATGTTCCTGTAGACAGCTTTCCAAATTACCAGAGGTAGTGGTGGAGGGGTCATCACCTCTGTGTTCACATCATCCCATAGCAGACATATGACAAGGTCTGCTCTTCCACACCTTCGGGTGGCTCACTCATACCTCTGCCACCAGGGCCACATCCACTGTGCTGCTTGGGCCTAGTTCAGGTACAGCTCTCCTGAGTACTGCCATTGGTAAGAGATGAGGCTGGCTTTCCAGGAGAGCCATGGTCAGTGAGGATCAGGGCCAGTTCTGCATAGCCCCAGACATCCACTTGGTTCCTGTCTGCCCCAACTAGGGATGTTCCCAAGATCTCTAGTGGTAAGATGAGCCATGGACATCCCCTGCTGCTACATAGCCATGACCCCAGACATGGCCTGCAAGTTGGGACCTCATCATGGCCCCAGATAACAGGTAGGACTCTGTGTGTCTATGGCCTACTCATGCCATGGGTCAGAGGGCAGGTCTGTGGGCATCTTTCCCTGCCCATACCTTATGGCATAGGTGAACACAGGTCTCTGTCTTTTTCCTTCAGTGCTGTATTGCCTGAACTTGATTTGATTCTTATGAATCCCAGTCATTAAACATCTTTGGCCACCAAGCCATGTATCAAGCTAGGATGAACATAGGACTGCCATTTGACTGATAATATAAGAAAAACAGCACCAACAAGTCGTCTCTTTGCCCATAGCCCAGGGGAAGGATAATATTCTTACTGGGATGGTCAATGCATGACCATCTTAGAAATCGAATAAAGAAGAGGTCAATGTATATTAGCATTTTAGGATAAATTTATGAACATAATAATCAGATGAGAAAGTATTACATACTTTGCAAGAGAAAAAGTAAGACTCAAGCATCAAGAAAACTATCACTCACCATAAATAAACAAAGAAGCAGAATTCATTTCAACTAACCACAACCATGGTGAGCAACAGAAGCTGGCACCTTGGGCCTGGGGAAAAGGCTCAGTCTGCCTGCTGTGCAGTCATGAACACAAGTGTTTGATTTCCCCAGAATCCAGGTGTGGTTGTGGGCATCATTAAGGGGGGGGATGGGAGGGCAAAGACAGGTGGATCCCTGGAGCTTGCTGGCCAGCAGGTCTAGCCAATCAGTGAGCACAAATCCTGTCTCATTAGAGATCAGTTGAGGAAGACACCCAACATTGCCCTCTGGCCTGCATATGCGCGTATGTGTGTGCGCGCACACACACACACAACACAGAGGCACACATACATTCACACACATGTCAGGGGAGAGGGATGGGGGGGTAGCGAGAGAGAGAGGCACAGCTTGTCCATTTAGAAGCAAATCTAAGTGCATCATCCGTGCCCTAGCAAGAATGAGAGCAAATGCAAAGGTTTTAGCTGGAGAACATTTCATGGGGAAACTACTTACTTAGATGTGAGTGGTTAACTTATTAAAGTGGTGAAGCATGATAATTAGCAGGGAACTATTCCCTAAAGGGAGACAGGGCTGGGGATGAGTGGGAGGGAGAATTGCATTAACCGAGTTGGGTGAGATCTGGGCTCACAGAGTTTAGACCTGGTGGAGGCTGTCCCAACAGAGAGATGCAACCATTGCCAGACCGTGACAGAGCAGGGGAGAGTGCAAGAAGCAGATCGACTCCTCCATGAATGCTTACGTAACATCATGGAACTACTTAGAGAAAAAGTGAGCCCTATAGATAGAGTGTGAAAATAACATCCTGATAGAACAGAGTGGGATGCAAAAGAAACTTGCAAACCTAAAGGTACATTATGAGAGCCAGAATCTCCAAACCACAGACTAAATGTAGAGAAATGTCGAGGGTCAGAACCAGTGTCACTGGTGATGGAATTAATAGCAAGAAGGAATAGATAATCATCAACACTAATAGAAAGAACAATTAAAATCAGGAATTCACAGTGAAGATGATCTAGCACATAAATGCCAGGCATCTTCAGTAGAAAAGGAGAAACTAAAGTAAAAATAAAAGTTGCAATATGAAAAAAAAGTCCCTATAATGAAAGCAGAGAACAATTAAGACTGAAAATATATGGTGTGCTAGGCATAGTGGTACACATCTTTAGTCCCAACACTCAGTAGGCAGATGCAAGCAGATCTCTGGGGCTAGCCTGATCTACAAAGAGTTCTAAAACCGCCAGGGCTACACAGAGAAACCTTGTCTCTAGAGAAGAATAGAATAAAAGGAAGGAAGGAAAGAAGGAAGGAAGGAAGGAAGAACAAAAGAAAGAAAAAAGGAAAGGAAGGAAGAAAATGCATGAATTATTAGCAATTTTTATCCCTAGTCCTGGGAATTGGACATTATATTATTGCATTCTGAAGATGAAGCTAGATGCCCATGAAGAATGAAGTAGTGTGTGGGGGGAGGAGGAGGAGGAGGAGGAGGAGGAGGAGGAGGAGGAGGAGGAGG
>JADRCH010000027.1:3674455-3781231 GCA_019843965.1 Rhynchomys soricoides | reverse complement strand
GGAGGAGGAGGAGGAGGAGGAGGAGGAGGAGGAGGAGGAGGAGGAGGAGGACTGATTGGAAATCGGAGAAGCATTGGGAAAACACGTTCTAAGAGAAACAAACTGCATGTCAAGGGTGTTATTGTCTAGGCAGGATGCTGTTTAAGTGGCAATGCAGCAGGCAGACATAGAAGGAGCTGAGATTTGAGAATACTGTGGTGATGCTAGACTGGACAGGCTTGGTAAGAATAAGGTCTCTTTGTAAGGAGTTAAAGAGATCCTTCCTCAAGATGAGCAGGCAAACCTGAATATAAGATGATCCTTCTCGCCAGGTAGTGGTGGTGCATGCCTTTAATCCCAGCACTCGGGAGGCAGAGACAGGTGGATTTCTGAGTTCGAGGCCAGCCTGGTCTACAGAGAGAGTTCCAGGATAGCCAGATAGTGAGTTCCAGGGCTATACAGAGAAACCCTGTCTCAAAAAACCAAAAAAAAACCAAAAAGAGGTGATCTTTCTCACTCTAATCTATAGCTTATGTTGTGAGGGAGAATTGGTTAGACTTAGAAGGTAGGGCCAAATCATGGAAAGTCTTTAGAGTCAAGACAAAATATGTCTTGTTTTAAAAGACTACAAACCTATCAGGGAAGATTCCTAAGGAAGGTAGATTCCTTTGGTGGATATTTATGGTTTTCATTGTCCAGAGACTTGGAATGTATGATTATCACTTACTATTCAACTCACCGAAGTTTGGTCCCAGAGAGGTGGCTCAGCAGTCTAGTCTACATATTGCTTTTCCAAGGGATCTGAGTTGCGTTCCCAGCACACATGCCTGGCAGCTCACAACTAACTGGAACTACAGCCCCATGGAATGCAACTTCATCTTCTGGCCTCTGCTGGCACTTGCACTCATGTTCACAGACACACATGTGCATAATTTAAAATAAATCTTTTTAAAAAAGCAACGTTCCTGCTGCAATGAGTTTCCCATATGCTGTATTCTACAGTGTGTCTCCACTATTTTACATACATGTGTGTGTGCAACTTATTGCTGAGCCTCATATCCTTAAGCATCACTTTACTACCAAAGAGATGAGTAAGTAGTCAGCTATATAGATAGATGCCTTTTCAGTGGGCCAATTCATCATAAAATGTTTTCTGTGAGTGAGTTTTAGAAATGATATTCTTTTACTTCAAATAGTGGATAAATCAATATTCTATCAGTTTACATATTAAAAAGGTAAGACCAAAAATCCCATCTTGCACTTAACAAATCTGAGAGTACCTGCTGTTCAGAAAAAAACAGTGAATGAAATATATACTCCCAAGAAAAACAACATCCCTGCCTTCAATAGACTTACTACCTACTATGTACACAGAACAAAGCAAAACAAACTATAGTGTAGTAAAAGTGGAAGATAGAAGGAGCTATTGGTTATTTTAGACAGAGCAGAGGTTTAACACCTTTTTAGAGGCAACTGCAAGAAGAAAAGGGGGGTAAGGGGTAGGTTCACAAGCTTGGGTTGTCCCTAGCAGCACACCAACAGGCATTAAACTTGCTGTATGCACTAGGTGAGTTGAAGAGGGAAAATAGAGGCTTAGTCATAGTGAGTGGCTAATATGGGGACTGGTGAGAAGATATAGAGCTTATAATTGAGCTGTAACCATAGAAATGGCAGACAGGACAACTGACAGCATCTGTCGACATATCTTCGTCTATGTAATGAATGCAAAGTGCATTAGTTCAAGAGATGATACTTAAGATCATTGTAGATGGAGCATTGTCCTTACTCTTGGCAAAGCCATCATTCGCAGTTCCTTTCATCTTCAAGATGACAGGAGAATCAGGACATAACTCTTTCATGAGAAGAAAAGAATTCTGAGTACTTGATATATATAATCTCAAACCAGAAATTATGGTGCATCTCTATTTCCCTCAATAACCCTGTGTCATTCAGTCTTGGTAGCTTCCCCTTACACAAATGTTTATAAGACTCTACAAATTTTTTGTTTGTTTAAAATTTGGTGAGTGAACAAGTGCTTTTGTGGGCATTTGTCTGCATAGCCATAGTCTTCATAAGCAACATCTTCAGAAATATGCTGAATGGTGATGTGCTCTTCTATTTCAGCTCCATTGAGTGCACATCTGGGCCAGTAGCATGGCAGCTGCTAGACTGCTCAGGTTCTAAGGGAGTCGAAATTCTAAGGTGGTCTAGGCATTGAGTGTAGAGGAATCCTTGAACTTAATGATTGATAGGTTCTGATGTTAGATGGCCCAGTCGGCTTTAAAAAAGGTGGTCATTCTTGGCTTGCTTGAGCTAATTATGACAGCTTTAATAATGAGTTTGGTTGGGTATTGTTGTTGTTGTTGTTGTTTTGGAAGAGAACAATCTGGGAAACTTGAAGGATGTGAAGACTTGGCCTGTAGAACATTCTTTGTCCTCTTCCCCTCTCTTCTTCCCTCTCTCTGTCCTGGAAATTGTGGCTAGGCTAGGCAGCTACTCTGATCCCAAATTCTTCCTTCTCAACTTTGAACACTAGAGGGCCATATGGCAAGAAGAAAGGGTAACCTCTGGATGTTGAGTCCATCTTTCCTTTGACAGCCAGCAGGGAATGGAGATTGCAGACCTAAATCTAAAAAAAAAAAATGCAATCTTGCCACAATGACCTGAGCTTGGGAAAGGCCTCAAAATCCGGAGAAGAATTCTCTGGCTAGGCTGAGACCTTGATTTAAATGTAAAGAGAACTTGAGTCCATCCTTGCTATGCCAGGGATACTGGCCTAAAAGCTATGACTTAATAAGTGAGACTTGTTTTGCATTCAAATTAGTACTAATTGGTTATGCGGCAATAGACACTGAGTCAGATTCTACATCTGAAATATAACTGGGTTAAGAAAAGCTAGTAACTTATGTTTCCCTGGCTAAAGACAAAGAATTACATTAGGGACTAAGAAGAATCAGGCTCTGCCTTGTCTGTTTCTGTGTGTCCCTGAGGGACAGTGTGACTTCTTTAGATGTCAGCTGCTTCAGCTGCAAATGAAGTAGTCAGGTAAGATGCTGCCTGGTTTCTCTTACCTCTATGTATTATGATTCCTTGTGGTCACTTGTGTCTGTAACTGGTGAAGCTGCTGCTCCAGGAGTAATTCCAGTCTGTTTGCTAAATGAGAGGGTAAAAAAGGCAATCAGTGGATAAGATACCCAGGGTGAGGACTGGAGCTACTGTGATGTTATTTTTCTATCTCTGTATCTCCTGCCTCTCTCACCTCTGTGACATTCCTCAGACTCACATGGAAACCCAAGGGCTCAGCATTCTGAACAAACATTTTAAACTCCTACAGATGGGCTGACACTCCTTGGGAGATTTATGAATATATCTCACACAAGTGTCATCTTGCAGGCTAGGTTTTTCATCTCAGGCAGAGGACTAAAGTATCTTACTTAGAACAAAACAAGCAAACCAAACTGCAAGAAACAAACAAACAAACAAAAAACCTAAAGGAACAAAAAATAAAAACATGCTAGTTGACCAGAACTGGATAGCAATAGAGTGACCCTGCTTTGTGGCAGATACACAATTTATTTTCGGGGTAAGACTCTTTCCATCACTGTGCATATTAAAATGTGTGAGATGTTCTTAACAGCAACTTAATGTCAAAGGAGAGTAATGAAGCCATGTTTCTTATTCTGCTTTGAATGCCTGGCTTTCTGACTCTTTTGTTGCTGTTCAATGACTATTAATGCTTAATGGCATTTAATGATACCGGTTTTCCAACAAAGCTTGAATGTAGTGCAAAGCCGGAATAGATCTAACCCAATTTCACTGTGATTTAGTGAACAGTTAAAAGATTCATCCCAGAATTTGTTTCTCTTACCATCCTTGCTACTGTGAAGGCAGAGGAACTGTTTTGCTCTATTAAATATAGAATTAATTCAAGTTCATTACAGAAACAAAATGCAGATGAGCATTATTTTGTAGACTGAAATAGTAAAAATTATGATCAAAGTGTTGGTGAACCTCCTTCCACACTTTTCAAATGCATATATTTGTGTGAATCGACTCCTCCACCGTCCTTAGCCTGCCTGCTCGTGGCCAATTCACCCACAGTTCAGTAAACTCAGGCAGACTTTTCCCAGTGTGGTTTTATTCAGTACGTCCCCACTTTCCCTTAAAATATACAATAAATGACTTTTATTGTAGCTGTTTGAAATGGTTGTGTTACTTCTTCAGGTATTATGACATCATTTATTTATTCAACTCTATGGTATCAAACAGCTTTTTCATTTTTCACTGTATTCACAGATACTCTGATAAACATCTTTGTTGCCAATATTTGGACCTTTGACCAAGTTTTTTTTTTTTTTTTGAATAGGTACTGAATATAGGTCACTTCTGTACATATGACCATAATCTATCCACCCAGACAGAACCTTGTACAGTCTGTTTAGAACCATCATACAAGTTGTGATTCTCCCTTGCCCATCAAGTGAGGCCATTTGGCTCATCATTTCTTATGGTTGTAGTTCTTGAGTGAAGGGATATATGTACTTGAAAATATGGGTGATCTCTCTTATTCTTTTATTTCAGTGAGCGTGGTCTAATGACATGGCTGGGTCCAGTTTTGTCTTTGGTTTTGTTCTCCACCTCTTCTTTTAACTCTGTTTCTCTAGCCAACATCATTTCTTTCAACGGTCAGTTTGTACTTAACTTACCTAGAGACAGTGTTTATCTTGCTACAACCTCAACCAAAACAAAAGGAAATAACCTTTTAACATACCATTAGAATTATAAATGATCAAAATGACTTTCAAAAACATACGGGTCTATATTTCTACTAATGATATCTTAAACTATCCCTTCTCTATTTCTTCCTCCTCTTCTTCTTCATCCTCCTTTCCCTCCACCCCCTCTTATTCTCCTCTTCTTTTATGTTGATGACAGGGTCTTGCTGTATCATTCTGTAGCCCAGGTCATCTCTTGATTTCCAGCTCCTCCTGTTTCAGCATCCCTGAATGTTCAGACTTCAAGGGGTTGCCACCACACTTGGCCTTCTACTGTTCTCTAAACAGGTTATCATGAAACATATCCATCCTTTACCACATGGTTCTCACTTTGCTGTGAGCCTTTCTACCTGTACTCATTTCTAGTAAGCCTTCAACCCACTTTCTATAACTACAGGATTACAAAAATGATTCCTTTAACTTCTTCTTTGTGATAATATTTAAATCTTGAATTTGTCTAGAAATGACTTACTATGGTATTAGATATGTGGCTTGATTCTATTTAATTTTTAATAGGGAGAGTGTTTTAAGTAGCTCAGGTTAACCTCAAACTCCCCGTGTAGTCAAAGCTAACCTTAAACTCCTGATCCTCCTGCTTTGACCTCTGGATTTCTGGTTTACAGATGTGTGCTACCAAGTCTGGCTCAAGGGCTCTAGTATACATACCTATGCTTATCCAATGTATACTGAAAAAAAGACAAACATTTCAATAGCTAATCTTTCTTCTTTTCCCAGAAAGTCTAGTGTAAAAGCACCTCGCTTTACTTTTCATTACCTAGACTCTGTCACATTCCCCTTTTCCTACAAGCTTACCAAAGAGAAAGATAGTGGTTTTATCTTTATTTTCTATAAGAATTTCAATGTCATTCAATACTCTAAATAAATATTCATGAAAGTTATTTTCATTGTGGATTGTCCACTCTTCATCCTACTCAAATGTCTGTTATTACATAGAATATTGACATTCACTTTATAACTCTAGGTCTTTCCATTTTTACCTTCACTTTTATGACCCAGATTTTATAAATTGTTTTGGTTTTATCTGGATCCTAGTTTTAAGCTAAATCTTTCTGTATAACATGTAAGTTTAATGACTGTACTTTTATGGGCAAATTTATTTTACTTCTATTTGTTGATGTATGGATTTGGTTTTCTTTCTGAATTTTTTTCTAATGTTTTCTATTTTTCCTACTCATTGGTATAGAAATCTTTTTTTCTTTGCTTTAACACATAGTCTCTGATTTCTTCTATCTATACTTTCTTCTTTCTGGCTTACAATGTACAGATATTTCTTTTTAATTCTCTTATCAATCTCCTCTGCATCTTCCAAATAATTTACAAGGAGGCTCTTTTCTATCCCATCAATGTTTGAAGTCAAGCCATGTTCAATCTAGTCTATCATGCTCAAATTGTTCTTATTTTACATTTGTACTGTTTCTTTAAAGACTGCAAAATTACACTTGGTGAATACACTATTTAGACTTGAATGGTCATCGATAATCTCTTCACAGTGTGCCTTCTCCAACCACAGTGCCTTTACTTCATCTTATCTTTCCATTGGTTGGGTAATGTTTGAAAATAGATCTTGTTTTTCAAAATTTATGAGCATTAAAACCCTTGATTCCTTACTTAGTGAGACTATCTTTCCTTACCTTTCCATTTAGATGAGCTTCTGGGAACAGTACATTCTAGGTAGAAGTCTTTTCTTGTTAATAGTTAGTGCTTATTGCTGCAGTTGGAAGTACTTTACCAATTTTCTGTTAATTCTCCTTTCCAGATGTTTTGCTTCTCCTTAGGAGCTGTCTTTTTAAATCAGGAAGTTTCGGGTTTTATTTTTTTTTTTATTTCTTTAACTTCTTATCTTCGTGGTTTTATATGAAATTTTCATGAAGAGCTCTGTGTTTGTGGTTTTATTAGTCTCACTATGAACTATAGTTTACCTATATTCTTGTACATGCTTCCTAATACATTTATATGTAATTATTTGTAGGCCATACATCGTTGTTAGTATACTGTGTACATGTTTCATTTGCAACATAATATCAATGCTTTTATATCAGTGCTTTTATATTTATATAACACCAGATGTACAATGTCAATAGTTTCCAAAATACCATTTTCCATAAGGACGAATTATATATTTCCTAATGATGAACAAATACTGTACAAACAGATTTCGTATAGCTACTTATTCTTACAAAATTACTATAATCTCTACAGAAACAAATGTCTGATCTACTGCTGGAATACTGACCTCAAATAAAAAGTACTGTAGCTTTTAATACACACTGTAGTTCCTCAGTCATACTAGTCTCTAGTTGCTCACATCTCTACAGACTCATATACTGCAGTCACCGGAAGATGGCCTTTGTCTCCCTTTACCTGCCAAATCTCCAATGCACTTACAAGCTCAACTCTTTCTTTCTTGTAAGTTTTCCCCTGTGGAAAACTACTTTCTTTCAGTATGGTTTTGTTTTGTTTCGTTTTTCAGACAGGGTTTCTCTGTATAGCCCTGGAACTCACGCTGTAGACCTGGCTGGCCTCGAACTCAGAAATCCGCCTGCCTCTGCCTCCCAAGTGCTCAGATTAAAGGCATGCGCCACCACTGCCCGGCTTTCACTATGTTTTTCATACAACATTATCAATTTTATATATATATGTATTTTAAATATGTACACACATACTGCTTTTCTCTTGCCGTCATGGTACATTACTATAAACATTGTGGTTAAGACAACATCTGTTAGTAAAGGCACAGTTGTAGGGATTAAACCTCACAATTTTCATAAACTGAAAAAAAAATTGACTACTTGTGAGTAAGGTGTGGTCCTCAGCCTTTAGAGGTCACCTCCAATGCTTGGCTCACACTTTCCTTCTCCTACCTTCAAACCGGCCATGGCCAGTTCCGTTCTTATGCTTCCGGTTTCCGGCCCTCACCATCTGTCCAAGATTCTGACATTCTTATTTTTCCTGATGAATCCAATCAACAGAATAAGGAAACTCATTTTTGTTATGCTTTAAATCATGTAAATGTACTTGGAGAAATTGATATATTCATGCGCAGCCAATAGCAGAACAGGACCCCAGCGTGTAAGGCATTAACAGGCCTTTAAAAGAACCCGGATGCATGCTGTACCTTCAGACTTCCTGCTGTTCTCTTAAAACTCTGGTTGCTGTTATAATCCTGGAGTTACTGATTAGGTAGGAAGGAGCTCAGGAAGTTACCTCTTTAACAATAAAGGTTACACTGTTGCTCCTTGTCCGGGACCACATTTTGAGAACCTTGAAGTAACTGGCATCCTGTTCTGTGCTAGCTTCTGTTGACTTACCTCAGCCTTTAGATCATCTTTCCGTGACTTTAAAGCACCCCAAAAGTGCCTTCCCTTAAACTATTTAGATGGTTTTAAGCTAGATCATTTTGTATTCTTTTGTACCTCAAATTGCCTGAAAATGAAGCAAATAAAAAGACTTTTTGTTTTTAACCCGATAGCACAGTGCCATCTTGTTTCAATTCCACTGATAAGAGTTGTGGGTTTAGTTCTTAACTTTTTCAGTTCTATTTCTTCTGTATGTGTTTTTTGTTTTTTGTTTGTTTGTTTGTTTGTTTTGTTTTTAATTTGGAAGCTATGTTAGGATATTTAGTTGTAGTTCAGACACCCACTTTTCTTTTTACAATTTTCAAAACTATTAGAGGAGGAAACTAGCATACATGCTTGCAAACAGCCATTCTCACCTGTCTCAGTTATTGAAAATCTAAAATTTTCTGTTTAAGGTCTCCATGAACTGGATAGTTCTAAGTAAATGTACATTAAATAAAATAGAGAAAGTATTCTGTGATTATAAAAACTTATGATTATGTTTTAGTTAAGATAAAAAACATTATGGTTTACCAGTCATAGAATTTGAACATGAAACAGCAATTTGGTATTCATAGAATTTAATGTATTGATCATTCTGTGAGGAAAAAAAACCAGAATAAATTTCTCCCATGTCTGTATGTCTGTTCCTGTCATAGAGTCTGACACTCACAGACAATGAATGTGTGACAAATGATCACCATGTTTTTGAAGGAACAAGGTAATGACACAGCAGCACAGTGTTAATGACTGGAATATTGGTTTCTGAACTAGCCACGACATAGAACCAAACAACCTTTATAAGCACAGTGAAAATTCTAAGACTTTGAAATTTAAAAAGACCAAGATACACTACTTATATAACTTGTATCATATTATATTTTCTTTTTATTAATCTCTCTCTCACACACACACGTGTGTGTGTGTGTGTGTGTGTGTGTGTGTGTATGTGTGTGTGCGTGCGTACTTTGGGAGGTGAGAGACTAACCCTCAGGAGTTAGTTTATCTAGGAAACACTGGGCTTCTGACACACATGTCATATGTGACATGTGTCAATATGGCTGCTCAGTGAAGTGATATTGAGAACCACTGAAATATGCCGTTCATAGGCTACAGAGGCATTTTTGTGTTCTTTATACTAAATTTCTGAAAGTTTACCTTTTCTTTCAAAACTATGAGGATTTGAGAGTCAAATGCTGATTAATTGTCTGGTTCAAGTAGAAATAGAATATATATATATATATTTTCTGAATAGTGGAAGAAACATATAGTTAACATAAAAGATACTACGTATAAAATACAGCCTCTGCTAGACATTGAAAAATCCTGGTCTGTTTTCATCAATGACCTGGCCACCATCAATAATATATCATGTTGAAGATATGGGAAAGAATTTTAACCATCTAGGAGCAAAGAGAGACTCCTTTCTTGGTCATCTCACATCTTTGTAGTTGGATAGTGTAAGGCTATATAACACTTTGGTTAGAGATGTGCAGTTATTCTTCCTAGCTCAGGGGCACCTGAATGTTTTTTATTAATTTAACAAATTCTAGTAATCTACCTGTCCCTGTTTCTATAAAGTAACTATTTACAATGGCATGCGGTAAAGTTAGGCATGGTCAACACTGCCTACAGTCCCAGTTACTTTGAAAGCTGATCTGAGAGGATTGCTTGAGTCCAGGAATGAGACTAACTTAAGTGATATAATGAGAATTCTGATCTCTGAACAGATAGAAAAGAAACTTGAGTTTCTAGTCATTAGTTTCACCTTTTGCTGAGATTTATGAAGTTGTAGGCAATTCAGAAGCTATGTTAGTTAATTAGGACTTCTGTTCCACTGAGCTTTAAGAAAATAATCTGTTACATGACAGAGGATAGTTAAAGATTTACTTTGATAAAATGATAGTTCAATGACCCTTCTTCTACTTAGATTCCTTGCCATCTTAAAGATATTCAGTAGAAATATTTGCATGCTGACTTTGTACATTTAATGAAAGAAAACAGCACAAATATTAAAGCCGCTTTCTAAAAGGAAGCATGTAACTGCCATGTTTAAAAGTAGCTGCTACAGATTCTTAAGGCAACTTACAGAACTCTAAGTATGGTCTGAATGTGTGTGTCATCTGTGGGTAGCACCCCAGTGTGACTCCTCTGGAAAGAGCAGTGTCTATTTGATATTTCACAGTTCAGCCAATCCCTCCTGCTCCTGGGGCTGCATTTGTCCTAATGCTCATGGATTTCTCTAGGAGTTATGAGAGGGTGGAGAGAGGAGCCAAGGACCATACTGAGGTATTTATTGTTGGAAATATCTGATTTAGAATAATTAAAATGATTCACAAGGATGACCTTGATTCTTAAAATTTACAATGCATTTTCCCAGGGACTGGAATGCTCCATCATTCAAGCTCAGGTAACACGACACCTCCCCCTTTCAAAACCAATTCTTCTCATTCCATTCAATAAGCAAGATGGGCTACAACAGGGCAGCCCTGTCTCAGTGGCACAAGATAATCAGAGGGTGAGGCAAGTATTGTTCATCTTCCCAGGGATAATCATTCTGGGATTCTGTTTTGTCAATTTGTACAGTTTTGTCTTTTGGGCCTTTTTTACTTTCCTACTAAATAGTAAATGTTTTAAAGGCACCCATTGTGTAATTCACAGCTATTTTCCTCTGTCAGACTCATCGCAACAATGGATATGTATAAGACAGTTGACGTGCGATGGCTGAATGGATACATGAGTGAATGAATCAGGATGTCTGGTCTATTATGCCAGAGTAATATAAAATAATTTTTACCCTTGGAATAAAACTAAGCTCAACCTTGATCATTGTGGATGGAAATGATGTAAAATACTTGAGCACCAAGGAAGCCATTAGAAGGGAATTGTTGAACCATCCAAAGTACTTCTGTGGAATTAGAAGATGCATTGTTACAACCTAACAGAATTGAATCAAGATAGGAAAATTGTTTTAAATGGAGAATGATATATTTACCTAATAGGCTTAGTCTACTTAGAAGGAGCCATTGAAATACACTAGGAAAGAGTAGCTTTTTCTGAAACTGCAATAGGAGAAGGTTTTTATTTCCCTAAATATTTCTTACTGCCTAATAACAAATTATTGAGCAAAGATTAGAAAATAGCACTTGCTTTATTTTAGAAAATAATTTTCTGTTTTCTGTGTAAATTTTGAAAAGAACGCTGCCCAGAAAACATTGTTTTAAACTGAGATTATATACAGAACATTTAAAGAAAAAACAAAACAAAACAAAACAATAAAAAGGAAATATCTTCATGTCTGCCCATCTGCCCTCTCTTCTTTCTAAAGTGGAGTCTGTTTGGAGTTTGAATTGGTTTTATTATTTTTTTCTTTAGCTTTTAATTTCTCTCATATTTCTTAGCCCGATACCGATACTGCCTCTTTGTCTTTTATTTATCATGAGCCTAAATTATTTTGTCATAAAGAATATATCATTACATGAGAAAATCTAACAAGAAAATCTCCCATTTTTGGTGTGTGTGTGTGTGTGTGTGTGTGTGTGTGAGAGAGAGAGAGAGAGAGAGAGAGAGAGAGAGAGAAAGAGAGAGAGAGACTGTGTGTGTGTGTCTGTGTGTGCATGTGACACGTGGATATGTTTGTGTATGCATTTTATTGTGTGTATGGGCATGCAAATTCAGATCAAGAGCTCCACAGTATGGCTAGTCTTTCAATGAGCCCCATGGCCACCTGGTATTTATGTGGATTTTTGGGATCAAGCCTGTGGTCCTCAACCAACCTCTTAATGCCCACCTATAAGATTTTTTAATATAAGATAATTAACTGTTAACTCTACAAAATAATTTCTAGTTTTGAAGGCAGGGGAAAAAAAGGAAGAGATCTCACTTCAATTTTATGGGTTTGTCTTTGAATTTGGAAGTAGAGTCAACCAAGGGTATTAAAATGGGCCTACAGCTTTACGCATATATGTGTTGTTCTTCCTTCCTTCCTTCCTTTCTTTTTTTAATAAACATTTTTTTCTTTCCTTGGATATTTTCTTTATTTACATTTCAAATGTTATCCCCTTTCCAGGTTTCCCTTCCGGAACCCCCCTATCCCATCCCCTCCTCCGCCTGCATCTATGAGGGTGCTCCCCTACTCACCCACCCACTCCCACCTTTCTGCCCTGGCATTCATCTACACTGGGGAATCGAACCCCCACAGGACCAAGGACCACTCCTCCCACTGATGACCAATAAGGCCATCCTCTGCCACATACATGGCTTGAGCCATGGGTCCCTTCATGTGTACTCTTTGGTTGGTGTTCTAGTCCACGGGAGCTTTGGGGGTCTGGCCGGTTGACACTGTTGCTCCGCCCATGGGACTGCAAAACCCTCAGCTCTTTCAGTCCCCTTTCCAACTCTTCCATATGGGACCCCACGCTCAGTCCAATGTTTGGCTTTGAACATCTGCCTCTGTATTTATCAGGCTCTAGCAGAGCCTCTCAGGAGACAGCCCGCCATATCCAGGCTCCAGTCAACAAGGACTTGCTAGCACCCACAATAGCGTCCAGGTATGGTGACTGTTTATGAAATAGATTCCCAGGTGGAAAGTCTCTGGACGGCCTTTCCTTCAGTTTCTGCTCCACACTTTGTCTCCATATTTCCTCCTGTATTTTGTTCCCCCTCCTAAGAAGGACTGAAGGATCTACACTTTGGTCTTCCTTCTTCTTGGGCTTCATGTGGTCTGTGAATGGCATCTTGAGTATTCCAAGCTTTGGGGCTAATATCCACTTGCCAGTGAGTGCATACCATGCGTGTTCTTTTTTGACTAGGTTACCTCACTCAGGATGATATTTTTAAGTTCCATCCATTTGCCTGCAAATTTCATGAAGTCGTTTTTAATAGCTGAGCAGTATTCCATTGTGTAAATGTACCACATTTTCTGTATCCATTCCTCTGTTGAGGGACATCTGAGTTGTTTCCAGCTTCTGGCTATTGTAAACATGGCTGCTATGAACATAGTGGAACATGTGTCCTTGTTATACGTTGGAGCATCTTCTGGGTATATAGGAGTGGTATAGCTGGGTCCTCAAGTAGTACTATGTCCAATTTTCTGAGGAACTGCCAGACAAATTTCCACAATGATTGTACCAGCTTGCAGTCCCACCAGCAATGGAGGAGTGTCCCTCTTTCTCCACATCCTCACCAGCATCTGCTGTCACCTGAGTTTTTTATCTTAGTCATTCTAAATGGTGTAAGGTAGAATCTCAGGGTTGTTTTGATTTGCATTTTTCTGATGAGTAAGGATGTTGAACATTTCTTTAGGTGCTTCTCAGCCCTTCGAGTTTTCTCAGTTGAGAATTCTGTATAGCCCTGTTCCACATTTTAAAAACAGGGTTATTTGGTTCTCTGCAGTCTGAGTTCTTGAGTTCTTTGTAGATACTGGTTATTATCCCTCTATCTGATGTAGGATTGGGAAAGATCTTTTTCCAATCTGTGTGTTTCCCTTTTTGTCCTATTGATAGTGTCCTTTGCCTTACAGAAGCTTTGCAATTTTATGAGGTCTCATTTGTCAATTTTTGATCTTAGAGCATAAGCCATTGTTGTAAAGTTCAGAAAATTTTCCCTTGTGCCCATATATTCCAGGCTTTTCCACACTTTCTCTTCTATTAGGTTCAGTGTATCTGGCTTTATGTGGAAGTCCTTGATCCACTTGGACTTGGGCTTTGTACAAGGAGAAAAGAATGGATCAATTTGCATTCTTCTACATGTTGACTGCCAGTTGAACCAGCACCATTTCTTGAAGATGCTGTCTTTTTTCCATTGGATGGTTTTAGCTCTTTTGTCAAAGATCAAGTGAAACCATAGGTGTGTGGGTTCGTTTCTGGGTCTTCAATTCTATTCCATTGATCTACCTGCCTGTCACTGTACCAATACCATGCTGTTTTTATCACTACTGCTCTGTAGTACACCTTGAGGTCAGGGATTCTGATTCCCCCAGAAGTCCTTTTATTGTTGAGAATAGTTTTTGGTATCCTGGGTTTTTTGTTATTCCATATGAATTTGAGAATTGCTCTTCCTAAGTCTATGAAGAATTGAGTTGGGATTTTGATGGGGATTGCATTGAATCTGTAGATTGCTTTCGGCAGGATGGCCATTTTAACTATATTAATCCTGCCAATCCATGAGCATGGGAGATCTTTCCATCTTCTGAGGTCTTCTTCAGTTTCTTTCTTCAGAGACTTGAAGTTCTTGCCATACAGATCTTTCACTTGTTTGGTTAGAGTCACACCAAGATATTTTATATTGTATGTGACAATTGTGAAGGGTGTCATTTCCCTAATTTCTTTCTCAGAACGATTGATTATCTTTTGAGTATAGGAAGGCTTCTGATTTGTTTGAGTCAATTTTCTATCTGGCCACTTTGCTGAAGTTATTTGTCAGCTTTAGGAGTTCTCTGGTGGAGATTTTGGGGTCACTTAAGTATACTATCATATCATCTGCAAATAGTGATATTTTGATTTCTTCTTTTCCAATTTGTATCCCTTTGACCTACTTTTGTTGTCTAATTGCTCTGGCTAGAACTTCAAGTACTATATTGAATAGTTAGGGAGAGAGATGGCAACCTTGTCTAGTCCCTGATTTTAGTGGGATTAATTTAAGTTTCTCTCCATTTAGTTTGATGTTGGCTACTGGTTTGCTGTATATTGCTTTTACTATGTTCAGGTATGGGCCTTGAATTCCTGATCTTTCCAAGACTTTTAACATGAAGGGATGCTAAATTTTGTCAAATGCTCTTATACATCTAATGAAATGATCATGTGTTTTTTTCCTTTGAGTAATGATTATGTTGATGGATTTCCGTATAATAAACCATCCCTGAATCCCTGGGATGAAGCCTACTTGGCCATGGTGAATGATCATTTTGATATTTTCTTGAACTCGATTGGCAAGAATTTTATTGAGTATTTTTGCATTGATATTCATAAAAGAAATTGATCTGAAGTTCTCTTTCTTTGTTGGGTCTTTGTGTGGTTTTGGTGTCAGCCTATCTGTGGCTTCACAGAGCAAATTGGGAAGTGTTCTTTTGTTTTTATTCTGTGGAATAGTTTGAAAGGTATTGGTATTATGTCTTTTTTGAAAGTCTGAGATAATTCTGCACTAAACCCACATGGTCCTGGGCTTTGTTTGGGTGGGAGACTTTTAATGTCTGCCTCTATTTTTTAGGGGTTATAGGACTGTTTACATGGTTTATCTGATCCTGATTTAACTTTGGTATTTGGTATTTGTCTAGAAAATTGTCCATTTCATCCAGATTTTTCAGTTTTTTTGAGTATAGGCTTTTGTAGTAGGATCTGATGATTTTTTGAATTTCCTCAGTTTCTGTTGTTACATATTCTTTTTCATTTCTGATTTTGTTGATTTTGGTACTGTGCCCTCTGGTTAGTCTGGCTAAGGGTTTATCTATCTTGTTGATTTTCTCAAAGAACCACCAGCTCCTGTTTTAGTTGTTTCTTTGTATAGTTCTTTTTGTTTCTACTTTGTTGATTTAAGCCCTGAGTTTGATTATTCCCTGTTGTCTCCTCCTCTTGGGTGTATATGCTTCTTTTTGTTCTAGAGCTGTCAGGTGCGCTGTCAAGCTGCTAGTGTATGCTCTCTCCAGTTTCTTTATGGAGGCACTCAGAGCTATGAATTTTCCTTTCAGTACTGCTTTCTTTGAGGCCTATAAGTATGGGTATGTTGTGCTTTCATTTTTATTAAATTCTAATATGTCTTTAATTTCTTTCTTTCTTTATTCCTTGACCAAGTTATCATTGAGTTGGGCATTGTTCAGCTTCCTTGTGTATGTGGGCTTTCTGTTGTTTTTGTTATTATTGAAGACCAGCCTTATTCCGTGGTGATCTGATAGGATGCATGGAATTATTTCAATCATCTTGTCTCTCTTGATGCCTGTTTTGTGACCGACTATATGTTAATTTTTGGAGACGGTTCAATGAGTTGCTAAGAAGAAGAGATATTCTTTTGTTTTAGGAAGAAATGTTCTATAGATGTTTGTTAAATCCATTTGGTTCATAACTTCTGTTAGTTTCACTGTGTGTCTGTTTAGTATCTGTTTCCATCATGGGTCCACTGATGAGAGTGAGGTGTTGAAGTCTCCCACTATTATTGTGTTTGGTGCAATGTGTGCTTTGAGCTTTAGTAAAGTTTCTTTTATGAATGTGGGTACCCTTGCATTTGGAGCATAGATGTTTAGAATTGAGGTTTCTTCTTGGTAGATTTTTTTCTTTGATATGTATGAAGCGTCCTTCCTTATCTTTTTTGGATAACTTTTGGTTGAAAGTTGATTTTATTTGATATTACAATGGTCACTACACCTTGTTTCTTGAGGCCATTTGCTTGGGAAATTGTTTTCCAGCCCTTTACTCTGAGGTTGTGTCTGTCTTTGTCACTGAGGTACGTTTCCTAAATGCAGCAGAATGCTGGGTCCTGTTTAAGTATTGAGTCTGTTAGTCTATATCTTTTTATTGGGGAATTGAGTCCATTGATGTTAGGACATATTAAGGAATAGTGATTGTTGCTTTCTGTTAGTTTTGTTGTTAGAGATATAATTATGTTTGTGTGGGTATCTTCTTTTGGGTTTTTTGAAAAACCTTTTTGCTTTTTCTAGGGTGTAGTTCCCCTTCTTGTGTTGGAGTTTTCCATCTATTATCTTTTGTAGAGTTGGATTTGTGGAAATATATTGTGTAAATTTGGTTTTGTCATGGAATATCTTGGCTTCTGCATCTATGGTAATTGAGAGTTTTGCTGAGTATAGTAGCCTGTGCTGGCATTTATATTCTCTTAGGGTCTGTATGAGATCTGCCCAGGATCTTCTAGCTCTCATAGTCTCTGGTGAGAAGTCCCGTGTAATTCTGATAGGTCTGCCTTTATATGTTATTTGACCATATTCCCTTACTGTTTTTAATATTCTTTCTTTGTTTTGTGCATTTGGTGTTTTTTTTTATTTTTTATTTTTTTTGTGAAAGTAGTAATTTCTTTTTTGGTCCAATCTATTTGGAGGTTTGTAGGCTTCTTTGATGTTTATGAGCATCTCTTTAGGTTAGGGAAGTTTTCTTCTATAATTTTGTTGAAGATATTTACTGGCCCTTTAAGTTGGGAATCTTTGCTCTCTTCTATACCTGCTATCCTTAGGTTAGTTCTCCTCATTGTGTCCTGGATTTGCTGGATGTTTTGGGTTAGAAGCTTTTTGAATTTTGCATTTTCTCTGACTGTTGTGTCAATGTTTTCTATGGTATCTTCTCCACCTGAGATTCTCTCCTCTATCTCTTGTGTTCTGTTGATGATGCTTGCATCTATGACTCCTGATCTCTTTCTTAGGTTTTCTATCTCTAGGGTTGTCTCCCTTTCTGATTTCTTTATTATTTCTATTTCCATTTTTAGATCCTCTATGGTTTTGTTTAATTCTTTCACCTGTTTGGTTGTGTTTTCCTATAATTCTTTAAGGGATTATTATGTTTTCTCTTTAAGAGCTTCTACCTCTTTACCTGTGTTCCCCTGTATTTCTTTAAGGGAGTTATATTTGTCCTTCTTAAAGTCCTCTATCATCATTATGAGATGTGATTTTTAAATCACAGTCTAGTTTTTCTGGTGTGTAGGGGTATCCATGACTTCGTATTTTGGGAGAACTGGGTTTTGATGATGCCAAGTAGGCTTGGTTTCTGTTGCTTATGTTCTTGCCCTTGCCTCTAGCCATCTGATTATCTCTGGTGTTAGCTGGTCTTGCTGTCTCTGACTGTGGCTTGTCCTTCCTGCAAACCTGGGTATCAGCCCTACTGGGAGACCAGTTCTCTCCAGGAGGAATTTGGGTATGGAGAACTTTGGCACAGGGTCAGCTCTGGGTTCAGACGGAAACTGGAAAAATCCTGTCCCAGGCAGCTTCTTGGTTTCTGTTTTCTGATGGCTCTGGGTGGCTCCCTCAGAGCAGAATTGGAGGTCTTACTTGTGCTCAGAGGTGTGTCAGAAGTCCTAGGAGACCAGCTGTCTGCTGGTGGTATCTCAGGAGAGCTGTGGCACAGGGTCAGCTCTGGAGTTCAGACAGAAACTGGAAGTATCCTGTCCCCAGCTGTTCCTTGGTTCCTGTATCCTGATGGCTCTGAGTGGATGCCTGCTGGGCCAGGAATTTGAGCAGAAATGATGGTCTTGCCTGTGCTCACAGGTGTGTCCGCACTCCTGGGAGACCAGCTCTCTTCTGGCTGTAATTGGGTATCTAATTTTTAAAAAACTTACATAATTAAAAAAGAAAAGTGAAGAAGAACAAAAGAAAAAAATCAGTAACTTGCTAGAGATGACCAAGCATCAGAGAGTGGTGCATTATAAGCAGACCATATTTAGAACTTTCATTTTATTCTTCTTTCAGGATGCCAGTTAGCACCACTGTACTACCAATTTTCAAACACCATTTGTCTTGTGGATTATGTTAATTGTGTTTTGGGTTTCTTTACAGTGGCCAAGTTTCAGATTATGAAGAGTTGAGAGTACTTTCACTGAATCCCATAACCTTTGAAAGGTGTGTATGTGCATATGCATGTGTGTGTGAGTGCATGTATGTTATTATATAGTATAACACTGATGAAGTATGTATCATGTTCATATGTTTTGGAAAATGATTATTATTATAAAATGAACAGATTATAGGGACTCAAATATACCCTGTATTTTAAAAATACATCCTGTGTAGCCTCTGTCCCCTCTTTTAATAAAGGAAAATACCATTCTGTCTTGAGAATTTTGTTAATGTTTTAGGTTTTCGTTATAGTATTGACTCTTATTTAGTTTCTCTAAATACATGCTGTTTAGGTTTTCTATTTTATTTTTTAGCTGAATAACAATGCAAGCCTAGTTGTATCAGAAAGAGGGAGTGTTGTGGTTAATCTCCTTTGTCAACTTAACTGGATTTATAGTCCAGAACAAGTCACACCCTGGGCTTATGTGGGTGTCTTTTCAGAGACATTTACCTGAGGAAGGAAGACCTTACCTAAATGTATGTGGCATCATCATAGGCTGGGATCTCAGACTGCTTAAAAATGAAAAGAGAGAGAGAGAAAGAGAGAGAGAGAGAGAGAGAGAGAGAGAGAGACAGACAGACAGAGACACTGATAGAGACAGAGAGAGGCACTAGAATTCATCTCTCTTTGCTTTTTTACTGTATACAGTGACCAGCTCCCACATGCTCACATCCTCATATCTTCCCTTCCATGATGGACTGTACTCTCAAACTGTGAGCCAAAAACTTCCTTATTGACTTAAATTCCAGACTACAGTCCAAAACTGAGGAGAAATCAAGGCAGGAACCTGAAGCAGGCTGCACCACATATAGAGTCAAGAGCAGAAGGATGCCCTCATAGTGAAGGTGAGGAAGCCAATCTCTTCTTAATAAGACCTCAATAGCTGTATTAGAAGGCTTAGAAGGTGTAATACCCAGGCTGGCCTAGAACGAGTGATCCTCCTGCCTCTGCCTCCTTCAGCAAATCCTACCAGCAGCCAGCAGAAAGAATGGAAACATGCAACCTCAGGAGGTAGGAGGTGGGGGGACCCTCTAGAATGTACCAGAGACCTGGGAGTTGACAGACTCTCAGGACTCAAAGGGAGGGACCTTAGATGAAATGCCCAACAGTAGGGAGAAGGAACTTGTAGAGTCCTCTTCCAGTGGACAGGGCATCAAGTGGAGGGATGGGTTGCCATCCTACAGTCAAAATCTCTGACTCATAGTTGTTCCTGTCTGAAAAACTGCAGGGACAAAAATGAAAAAGAGCCTGAGGAAAAGGAGATCTAGTGACAGGCCCAAATTTGGATCCATCTAAAGGGGAGGCTCCAAGGTCTGACACTATTACTGATGCTATGGTGTTCTTACTGACAGGAGCCTAGCATAGCTGTCCTCTGAGAGGCCCGACAAGCAGCTGACAGAGTCAGATGCAGATACTTAGACCCAACCAATGGACAGAAGCCAGGGACCCCTGTGGTTGAATTAGGGAAAGGCTGGAAGAAGCTGAGGAGGAGGGAGACCTTATAAAAAGATTGTCAGTCTCAACTAACCTGGATCCTGAGATCTCTCAGACACTGAGCCACCAACGAGACAACATACACCAGCTGATATGAGGTCCCCAACACATATACAGCAGAGGACTGCCTGGTCTGGACTCAGTCAGAGAAGATGCACCTAACCCTCAAGAGATTTGAGGCCCCAGGGAGTGGGGAGGTCTAGTGGGAGGATGGGGGCATCCTACTGGGGACGGAGGAGGAGGTATGGGATGTGGAACAGTCAGAGGATGGACTGAGAGGAAGATAAAGTCTGGAGTGTAAAAACAGAATAAATAATAAACATAGAAGGCTTAGCACCTCCAATTTATTTTCTACCAAGAAAGTGTTTTCTTCTTCTGTGTAATGCTATGTTATGCTGTAATGGATCCATATTTAAATAGCCACTTCATCTGCTCTCTCAGTTTGCAGTGTTTGGATGGATTACACAAATGATTGAAACAATTATAATTGAGAAAATATGTGGCAGCTTGATGGATGTAGTACCAATGTATGATTGCAGGATAGGTTTACCAAGCTTTTCTTAAAGGTACATTGCATCCAAAGTCCACAAATACCTCATTAATATTGTATTTGTATGGTGTTGAGAAAGACAAGCCCTTTGCAGGCATAGCTGTTCTTAATACAGTGATTCTGACATTTTCCTTGTAAAACTCAAACATGGTGAAATGCTGTTTTGTTGGGTAACAGTGAGATCCCATCACATGACTTTGAGCACAATGCTTCTTTGACATTTCTTAGGATAAGAGCCTCCCTCATGGTGTTATGTATAATGTAGAAAGCAAAACAAAACAAAACAACAACAAAAACAACAACAGAACCCGGTTCCCTGAGTGTGCTCCTTAGAAAGACAGATCCACTTCTAAGTACTCTATGACATTTCTTCATCTCTCGAACTAATTAAAGAATTCCACTGTTTTCACTATGGACTCAAGCAAGTGCCGGTGTGCTCTCTTGCAAGACTAGTCTAGTCTCTTGCCATCTGCCCATCTTGATCTGTGCTCAGAAGTTCATACATCTTGGAACACAGACCGTTCCTGTTATTTCACCTTTTGTCTCTGCTCATCGTGCTTGCTTATGTTGGAGCTCCCTCCTTCCTGATTCCCCTGGCACACTCCTTATCCTTCAAACCCCATCTCTGTCTTTAATGAGGATTATTCCCCCAGCTTCCTTATTGATGTTCCTTCTTGCATTCCCATAATACTTATGTCTTATCACAACTCTTTATCAAGTTACACCGTAATCTTTCCTTTAAACCCATGAATTTCTCCCACTCACTGAAAGCTTTATGTGGTCAACGACTATGCCTCATATATTATTTAATTATAACCAAACCATAACTTTCTTTTTATTGTCCAATACACAGAGTTCAAACTTTTCTGAGTGATTCATAAGTTTTAAATTTTGATTTATGTATAATCCAAAGACTGCCCATAGATTGCCATTCATTGATGTTTCTTAATATTTCCTTCATCTATCAGTTACTGTTTTGGTTTTCTTTATTTTAAGGTAGATCTGGGTGTTCTTCTCTAAGAAGCCAATAGCCAGGCATTCAGGACTGTGTTCTTGTATGGCGATTTGTCACATCTTCAGAACCTTTATAGTTTCCCTAAATTATTAATTAAACGAAAAAAACATGATCAACTCTGATGTTTTGGAAAGATTTCTTACACAAGTTATACAAGCCAATGAAGAAGCATTTCTCTCTTGTGGTCTGAATAGCCATTGATGACTGCTTTCCTAAATCCATTGCTTCATTGGGGGTGGTGGAACAGTGGTAGTTTAATCTTAACAATTCGTTTGTTTGCTAGCAAGCTTGAACATGCAAGAACTTAACAGCGTTGATCTTAAGGTAAGATGAATGTTTGAATCCTACACTTGGCTCTCACTGCTTTTGAAAATAATGAGTTGGTTCTCCAACAACAACAACAATGGAACCAAGAACATATTTTATCTTTAAATAACTAATGCTTAGCACAATGTACATCATAAAAAACGATTTCAACATATCATGTTACATGAGTGATCAGAGTCAATACATTTAGAAATGAAATAATACACCCGATATTGAGTTAACATCAGTTGTATACAACAGGCGGTTTCCTTGTACTTAGGACAGGAAGGATTCGGAAGTCATCAGCTGGTTCTGCTATACTACGCTAGACCTCAGTCACTGGCACTATGTGCCGTGTGAAGTCAAATGCAGGATAGGTATGTGGCACTAGGTTCTGCACATTTTAATTGGTTCTGCATATATTTTTAATCATACTCTGCATTAGCCTACCAAACAGAACATGTCTTGGGTACGGCATGAATTACCAGGAATAGTTTTTCGGTATAGTCATAGGTCATTACCTCACCACAAGTAATTTTAGAACATTATTATAATCTTAAAAGGAAATACTCCACTTGTCATGAGCATGCTATGCCAGAAACATTGATGGGAATAATCCATTTGAATCGGGGTACTTAAAGAAACAGAAATTAAAGAATGAATACTTATTCAAAGGTGATTGCTTAGATTGTCTTATGATATATGGTCTGGGAAGTTCAACAATGGCTGTATCACACTGAAATGGTAGAGAATCCAGTAGTTGTTTGATCTACAAGGCTGTGTACATCAATAGTCCTATCTGACTTTGAGGGACTGGAGGATTTCTAGAGAGACTCTGGTCTTAGTCCACATTGAAAGCTTGAAGCTGGGTCATAATATCAGTGAAGGAATGCAGCAATAGCAGCAGCAACAGCAACAGAGTAGATCAATGTGCCAGTGAGAGTGAAGGCAAGCAGCCGAAGCAGCGCTTCCTTCCTCTATCTTTTACCTAGGTTGATACCAGAAGGTATGAGAAGGTTTGTGTTTTATTGCTTGTCAGAACTTATTGAATAATAATAAAATCACCAAGTGTAGAGGTTTCAATGGCAGCAGTTTCCCAGGTAATCCCACCTACCTTGGCAATGTGGCCAAGGTAAATGTAGATTCTTTTACTCTAATATTAATTACTAATATTAACTCATAGATAATGTATTAAACAGCACATGGTAAATTTTTCTGTCTGTGTATCTATTTCTCTTTCTACCTACCTATCTGCCTGCCTACCCACCTACATTATTATGAGGATACAATGTTTACAGAACTAATACAAATTAAAGATCTATAGCAAACTTCAAAAGGTTTCATAAACAGGTTGGCTAAAATTAAAATAGAGTCTATATTGACAAAACAAGAATCCAAACCTGCCACTGGAAAGCAGTTGTTGCTGTCAGGCTCCAAGAAAATCTGGAAAAGGAGTCAAGATGCAGTCAGATGCAAAGAGGGAGACTAGTCCAGAGCAGAAAATGGCAAATCCAGGTCCAAATTCATGAGCAGGTAGACAGGTGACAGTTGTGTGAGGAGGCAAGGGGCCAAGCTGGATCAAATCCCCATGGACAGTTGGGCATTCTCTTCCTGACTGTTGTAGATGAACTCACTGGGTGTTAAAGCAGTTGGTGCCCTCACAGTGCTTGGTAACCACCACTTTATGAGGCCCAGGTAAGGAGTTAGAGATTTCCCAACATCTGGATGGATAATAAGTTCTTAGGCCTAATTTTACTATGCCTATATGTATGTTTCCTATATTCTCAATTCATGCTGATAAAGCCTTAGGGTGGCACTACTGTTACTCTCAGGAATAATTCATTTCAGCCTGTGCTAGATGGATGGTACTGGAGAGACAATGTTGTTTGTGGGTATGCTTAGGTATACAATCATCCTCCACTCTTAAAATGGAGTCAAACACTGTGGTAAAATGCAATCTCAAGGCAAGACCTGAAAAAGCATTGCTTTACACAGTGTGGAATAAGACACAGCCTGATCTCAACACTTAGTTATCCTCCATTTTCTTGGCCAGTATACTCCTTGGAGACTACTAATCTATTTTCTGTCTCTGTAGAATAGCCTAGTCTAGACATTTCATATAGGTGTGACAATAACATGTGCGTCTGATGTGTGCTCTTCTGTAAATTGTTTCTTTTACCTAGAAAAATGTTTTGAAGTTGATCCATGTTACATCACCAGGGATTTTATTCCCTTTTGTCTTGTATTATAGTCCATTGTATATGTATACCACATTTGGTTTGTCCATTCGTCAGCTGGTGATAGACATATTAATTTCTCCATTTGAAAGTATTCAATATGGGTTCTCAACCTGTGGGTCGTGACTCCATGGGGTTTTATATCAGATATGCTGCAATCCAATATTTACATTGCCATTCACAACAGTAGCAAAATTACAGTTATGAAATGGCAAGAAAATAACTTCATGGTTGAGGGTTACCACAACACGAGGAGCTGCATTTAAGGGTAGCAGCATTAGCAAGGCTGAGCACCACTGCTATATAGTGCTGCCAAGAGCAGTCATATACAAGTTTTTGCGAAAGCATACACTCTCGTCTCTCTTGTTATATAGGTGCCTAGGTACAGAAACTGTAGCAACTTTGCTTGATATTCGGAACAACTGTAGACTATTTTTACATGTGAGCAACTTTATTTTGGTGGACATTTTATTTTTCTTTAAGCCCTTTAAATATATTGGCTAATTACCATTTTAATAATCATTTTATTTCTTTACATTTCAAATAATATCCCCATTCCAGGTTATCTCTCCACAACCCCCCTATCCCATCCTCCCTCTTCCCCCTCCCCTTTGCCTCTATGAGGGTGCTCCTCCACCTACTCACCCACTCTGAGCTCACCACTCTAGCATCCCGCCTATGCTGGGGCATCAAACCTCCACAGGACCAAGGGCCTCCCCTCCCCTGCCATTGATGTCAGATAAGGCCATCCTCTGCTACATATGTATCTGGAGCCATGGCTCCCTCCATGGATGGTGATTTAGTCTCTGGGATCTCTGGGTGGTCCAGTTAGTTGATATTGTTCTTCCTATGGGTTACAATCCTTTTCAGCTCCTTCAGTTCTTCCCCTAACTCTTCCATTGGGGTCCCGGGGCTCTGTCTGATGGTTGGCTGCAAGCATCTGCATCTGTATTGGTCAGGTGCTGGTAGAGCCTCTCAGGACTATACCAGGCTCCTGTCAGCAAGTACTTCTTAGCATTAGCAATAGTGTCTGGGTTTGGCATCTGTAGATGGGATGGATCCCCAGGTGGGGCAGTCTCTGGATGACATTTCCTTCAGTCTCTGCTCCATTTTTTTTTTTTTCCCCGTCTTTCCTTTGGACAGGAACATTTCTGAATTAACAGTTTTGAGGTGGGTCCCTTAACTGGAGGCTGTACCTATCTACTGGAGGTAGTCTCTACAGGTTCTTTCTCCTCTTTGTTGTTTATTTCAGCTAAAGTCATTGCTGTTGGGCCCTGGGAGCCTCTCACTTCCCTGGAGTCTGGGACTTTCTAGTGTCTATCCCCAGTTCCCCATCTCCCACTGCTACATATTTCTATTCTATTTCCTGATCCTCTATACTTCTCTCCTGTCCCTTTCCTTCCAATACCTGGTCCTGCCCCTGTTTTTTCCCTCTCCTTCTCTCTCTCACCCAGGTCCCTGTCTCCCTCTACTTCCTGTAATTATTTTGGTCCCCGTTCTATGTAGGATTAAAGTATCTACACTTTGGTCTTCCTTCTTCTTAAGCTCATATGGTTTGTGGGTTATACCATGAATATTCTGAACTTTTGGGTTA
Organism: Rhynchomys soricoides; assembly: GCA_019843965.1. Classification (NCBI taxonomy): domain Eukaryota; kingdom Metazoa; phylum Chordata; class Mammalia; order Rodentia; family Muridae; genus Rhynchomys; species Rhynchomys soricoides. Next base: position 3,755,381 of record JADRCH010000027.1, on the reverse strand, counting down.
ATATCCACTTATCAGTGAGTACATACCATGTGTGTTCTTTTGTGTCTGGGCTACCTCACTCAGGATATTTTCTAGTTGCATCCATTTGCTTGTGAATGTCATGAAGTTATTCAGAGAACTAAATAACCCTATTAAAGATGGGGAACAGAGCTAAAAAAAAGAACTCTCAACTGAAGAATCTTGAATGGGCTGAGAAGCACCTAAAGAAACGTTTAGCATCCTTACTCATCGGGGAATACAAATCAAAACAAACCTGAGATTCCACCTCACACCAGTCAGAATGGCTAAGATAAAAAACTCAGGTGATAGCAGGTGCTGGTGAGGATGTGAAGACCCAGCTATACCACTTCTGGGCATATAACCTAAAAAAGTGTTCCAACATATAACAAGGACATGTGCTCCACTCCGTTCAGAGTGGTCCTATTTATAATAGCCATACGCTGGAAACAACCCAGATTCCCCTCAACAGAGGAATGGATACAGAAAACGTGGTACATTTACACAATGGAATACTACTCAGCTATTAAAAACAATGCCTTTATGAGCAACTTTTTGTTCCATAAAGTAATAGATGAAGATACCAATCTCTTGCTTTAACCTGTGTTTTAAAATGATAGCTATCCTAGTGGACATTAAGAGGTACCTAACTCGGAATTCACCATTGCCACACAATTAATGACACTGAGCAGTTTTTCATATGCCATTCATATGTCCTCTTTGGAGAAATACATATTATATTATACAGAAATATATATATATATGCATATATTATACAGGAATACATTTTATTATATTATACATATATTATACAGAAATATATTTTTATAATAAATGCATCTACATACTACAAATATACTGCATGTTTATGTATAATAGTCATCTTTGCTCATTTTGTAATTTTTATTTTATTATCACTAACAGAGCTTTAAGTGCGTACCTTGGCTGTGAGTCCATCGCCAGACACAAGGTTTTCACACTCTTCCTCTCACCTGTGGTACATTTTCACTTTGCCAATCATTTCCTTTGATGCAAATATAGTGCTTGAATTTGATCAGCTCGCTATCAAACATTTACCTATTGTTTTCCTTTGTCAACATATTGCCTAACTGAAGACCATGAAATTCACCTCTCTGTTTTCTTCCAAGATTTTTCTGTATCATCTTAGGTTTTAGATTTAGATTTCTGGTCTACTAGGAGTCCCTCCTCTCTCTCTCTCTCTCTCTCTCTCTCTCTCTCTCTCTCTCTCTCTCGTGTGTGTGTGTGTGTGTGTGTGTGTGTGTGTGTGTGTAGCTATCTTGACATTTTCAAGGTGAAAAGAGCATTTCCTGCTTTGTCCTGTTAAGCACACTAGCTGCAAGTTGGATGGTATTTTTTCTGGAGTCTTGGTTTCATTCTCTGCCCCAGCACATCTGGCCTTATGTCACAGTTCTATTCCATGTGCCTGCACATCTGGCCTTCTGTCTGTGCAGCAGTTTTGATTACTGGGTCTCCTTAGTAACTGTTGGCATTGGAGTACGTGAGATTTCTTAAGCTTGCATTTTGTCAGGGTTATTTTGATCCTCTGTTTCATGTGAATTTCATGGAAATGTTAGGGTCAGCTTATCAGTATCTCCAGAAACACCTGGAAAGAACAGGTGTGGGTGAGAGTTGTGAATATACTGTTGTAGCCAGCTTCACTGCCAAGCTTTCTAATGTTGAATTACCCATTTCATGTACATTATGTATTTTCTTGAATATATATATACACACACACACAGTACATGTGAAAGATAATATATAATATACATGTAAACCTATTATATAAAATATACACAAATACCATATATATAGCTACATGCCATACACATTTTATATAGCATCAAAAGTTATATTTGAGTTTCTTATCTATATCATTTACTTATATGGCCACAATTGGTCCAACCTACATTTTTCTTGAATTATTTTTGTTTTAGTATTTTATTAAGTTGATGTCATAAATGACTTGTGTAGTTTTTCAGAGTAAGACTGAACTTGTGCATTGTAATAGGTAAATAACTGGACCTGTTTCCTATTTACCAAATGGTTACTATACAATAGAAATGTTCATTCCTGAGTTGTAGTTGAAATTCCCCATTAAGTCTTTGGTGCTCCTCCATTTGCATGTCAGTGTGAGGAGGGTACAGCTGATGACCTATAAATTATGTCATAGCTATCATTCTATCTCAGTTATCTAATTGTAAATGTTTTATAATCAAATACTCAAAACTTGTACTTTCATTATATATTAAAACATTCATTTATTATAGAAATTTATATTATCTTAATTTTTTCAAATCCCTTTGTGACTATATCATATTTCCAGAAAATGCCAATTTTTACTTGTCTTTTTAAAATGATATCTTTCCAAAGTGTCTCTTTTGACAAGTATGTCTTTCAAACAATAATATCTATTATGTTTTGTTTATTCTTACTTTTTTGTTTATTAATATCTGGCTCTCCTCTTAATTCTTGAATTGAGTTGCGCTTTCATTTTGTTCTTTTTAGTGCTGTGTGATGAAAGCAGACTAGTTAAATTTCAATACTTTTTATTTTAAAAGACCTTCATAGCTGGGCACAAAGGTTCTTTCCTGCATCTTAGCACCCTGGAGATTGAGGAAGTACATGAATTCTAGGAAGATACTGTTCCAAAATGTGAATAAAAAGAAATATACTTTAGTTGTAAATTATTTCTGAGCACTATGCCAGTCCATATCCATGCTTTTAAAACAGGTCTTGCAGAGGGCACAGAAATGAATAACATGGCAGGTCTGAGCCCACGAACCTGGCTTACCATCACACTGAGAAAGAAGACGAGGCTGAGTGGCTAATCTGTGATCCAGAATTCTCCTCGCAGGAGATCATGGCTCAGTCTACACAGTCTGTACAAATAAGGTGCTTTATGTTGATCACTGCTTCACTTCTGGGAGTCTGGGACAAAACTCAGCGATTATGGACAAAACCCCAATAAAAAGCTGGGTCACAGCTTCTCCTTTGGGCTTCCCCTATACTGACATAATATTGCTGCATTTACACTGTTCCATGTGTTCAGCTGCATGTGTCTTATTAAAGGATTCCTTTTAAACTAACCTATCATCACTGTCTTTAGTGGGACTGATAACACTTATAAATGTAGATGTTCTGTTTTTCTTTTCTCTTTTTTAAAATTTGCAACTTCTTTATTCTTTCTTGTATTCTGTGGCTTTGTGTTTAACATTTCCTCTATTTACTTTGTCAGACACACACACACACACACACGTATTTGTTCAGTTTTAGTCTTTGTACAGTCATACCAGAAAACTATATTTTCTTATCTCTTTGGGATTTTTTTTTAGAGGGGGACAGTGTTGAACCCTGGTCTCTTTGTATAGACCAGGCTTATCTCAAACTCATAGTGATCCTCCTGCCTTAGCCTTCTGAGTCCTGAAATTAGAGATATATGCCAGCAACCTGGCAAGAATAGTCATCCTTCTCAAGAGGGCATGACATGGGCTTGCATTTGTTCCCCTCACACGTATTCATACTTTTCCTGTAACTCCATTAGATATCAGTTTGGATATTTGTTTCTTTAACACATACGACCAACTTCAACTTAGAAATATTTTTTATGTGATGACTTTGTTCACCAAACTTCTTGGTAATAATTTCTTCTCCCTAGATTTAGTTTTCTTTTTGTTAAAAACACTCTCTAGTAATTCCTTCAAAGTAGGTGGGTGGGTATAAGCTTTCTGTTTGAAAATGCTTTTTTTTTTTTTTTTTTTTTTTTTGGAGAAATTAAGATTAAGTGACTGAATTCATTCCATAGGCCCAAGCAAGATCTGGGTGTTTGCTTCTGCCCCTCCCCCTTTTATTAAATCCAAGTTGACTGACAGCTGCTAAAAGCTCAGTGTTTGTCTTGTTGAACCTTCAAACCCTGTTACCGGACTAATAACAGCTTCCACACCTTCTATGAGTAAGAACAGTGAACAATTTTCAGAATACAGTGGACTGACCTTGATCAACATGGTGTATAAAGTCCTTAGTCAGGAAGGTGTACCGAACTGTTGCCATGTTACGATGGTTTTAATAAAAATTTAAGCTAGCCATAGCTAGTTTTGTTTTCCCTCCACATATTTATCCTTAGTTTTAAATAACTGTTGATGAAAGATTGCTTTATATAGGAGTTTTGAGCACTCATCTCCTTAAAATCAACATTGTCACAACAAGCCGGTTTTCTTCAAGGATTACCTTCTGGGGCCAACTCCTCTCCTGGTTCTGTATCTTCTGCTGGGGCTTCACCTTGATGACGATCTCGTCCATGCATTTTCATTGTTAGCGACTGGCTTCCTTTCCAGTCTACTAAATTTCTTTCCACTATTTTGAACAGACTTCATATATATATATATATGTGTGTGTGTGTGTGTGTGTGTGAGAGAGAGAGATGTGTGCATGTCTTTTTTTATTGGATATTTTCTTTATATTTCAAATGTCTTAAAGCGGAGAATTTAACATATGAAACTATTTTATTTTTGTTATTTGTTGTTTGCCTGGGTTCATGTGAGTCCATTTCCTTAGGGTGTAGCTTTGGGCATCTAGACAAGGACTTGGACTTTAACTCATCTCTTTATGTAGTTTCTTTGTGTTTGTATCCTTTTGATTGTAACAGAGAATGTACCACTGGGTGTCTGCCTTTCTTTTCTCCTAGTGCTCCTTCCCATTCTTGTACCTCGGCAGTATATGATATTACATGTGGACAGGATTCCAGGATCTTCATCTTGTTCTTGGGTTGAATTTGGTCAGAGGGAGGACAGCAGAGAGATATGATCTGTTTCTGGCCCCCTCATTGTGCTGCACTCACCTGTACTTGATCACTCTGTTTGGCCTCCACTTCCTTCAGAAGATGGAAGGTGCTTGGCACCCCGTGTTCACTCTCAGGCTTAGGACAGTAGTGTCTCCCAATAGTGCTAGTATGGAGAACCACATGCCCTGCATACCCTCAGTAATTACTCACTTTACAAACCATACTATCCAACTATAGCATCTTTTCATCCTCGACAGTGGCCAATATAAAACCAAACAACTAAAACAAATGAAGTAATAAAATATACAGGTAACTTAATTATATGGCTTGATCTTTTTGGTGTTTCAGAATAAGATAAGCAAGAACGGTAGTGAAGAAAACTTATTTTAGCTAAAGGAAATGTGCCATTGAGGACTGAGGGTCAATAGTAATAAATGCATTGTGGGTAAAAATGTGAGGCTCAGGGCTCCCTCCATTGCCCTAATTATATTGCTCCTGGGACTCTGTGTCTGAAGAGTAAGCTGGCGTGTATGCAGGCAAGCTTATGCCTGTCTCTCCCCAGACATATATCTATAAATTTATGACACACAGATTTATAGACTCTTACAGTCAGCAGGGACCATGGGGACTAGCTAGTTCAGCCTTGAACAGCATGGAGCAGTACATAATCTGTGGTCTAGCTCTAGATTTAATTAGTGAGAAAAATATTTAAAGGCCATCCCCACACCAATGTGTCTATGAAGACCTGCAATGGTTAAAATATAGCACTAATTTCCCCACAGGCATTGGGAAAGTAACTATGAATGGTAGCAGGTAGCATCCACCAAACATGTTCAGCATCTAGCCTGTTTGAAGGCTTTATAGCATCATTCTGCTCAGTTCTCACCTGAGTGCTACCAAAGTGGTGTTGCTGTTACTGATGCTATGCCACTTTTACTCATAAGGAAAATAAATCAAGAAAGATTAAGGATGTGTTTGACATTACAAGAGCAGGAAACGATGGGGCCAGAATTTAGCCTGAGCACTTCCACTTCGAAACACACACCCACACTCACTACACTGGTCCTTTTATTGCAATGTATGTGCAGCAAATGTGTGCATATGATGCAGAAAGTTTGCTCTGTGCCTAATAACCAACTACACTTGAGATACCCATAATGCCGCTTTAAATTCCTGCATTGGATTCTGCTGCATCCACATGTTTGATCAACTTCATTGTTATCTTTTTTTGTCTTGCGGTTTCTTCAGGAGCTCCTTTGTAATCTACACTCATCTCATATTCCAATGTCCCATGTCTACAGTCCCTTAAGCTTTATATTCCCATCTGTAAGATGATTACAGTAACAATAGTAAAAATACTTTTCCCACTGAGTGATTGATATATATATACAGTTTAGCTATTTTTGTGACCTTGTCTGTTATAATATTCCAATAGAATTTTTATTATTGCTGTTAGGCATAGGGATTTAGAGGACTTTAAATATCAAAAATAATGACAATAAGACTATAATGAAATATAACGTGTAAACTAACTACTACGTTCAGTTACAGACACTGAAGTTAGAACACACTTTGACTTTTCCCTCCTTTAATTGGTTTCATTGATTAACAATAGTCACCAGTACAGCCTAAGTTCATGTGTTTTTTACAACACTGGGTGGTGCTGCTCTTGTGTAGTCTTATCCCCTCTTAGTATTTCACACTCTGCATTATGAAACCAGACCCAAGGATCCTTATCCATCTCTCCCCTTGAATAAATGCCTACACCCATCCCTTTCGTGTTCTGTAATTATTTATTCTTGCTTCATTTACCCCCAGGCTTCTGCTAGAGGAGTACAGATGTCAGCAATGCAAAAGCACTCCACAGAAATGCCAGAAAGGACTTCTTGACTTTATTAATGCTGGGCAGCTCTCGACTGTCTGCAGTTTTCTGAGTGTATGGTTTGCTACCCTAAATCCTATACCTCCCGTGCACTAGTATATTTACACATACACTTTAAGCAGGCATAAACTTGTAATGTGCTGTTATGATATTTTACTCAGTAAGAAAATAGAACAACCAGTGAAATTAATCTTGAAAATAGAACCAGATTATTATCCTATCTTTAATAAGAAATCACAGGCATATTTGGCTCAAACTGTTTGGATTCCAAAAGGGAATTGCTTTATTTCATATAAAATGACTTAGCAAAAAAATGTGTGTGGGAGAGCGTCTGTGTGTGTGTGTGTGTGTGTGCACTCAAATGTGTGCATTTGTGTATGAGAGAGATAGAATGATTTTTACCCAAAACAGCTTTGAGCATACTTTATCTAATAGAAGAATGGTTGTTGATTTGACATAAATATTAATGAAAGAATGTGACAGAATTCCTGAAGATACATTCTTTTATTTAAAATGGTAGCTATCACAACACATCATACAATGACTGAAGGCCAGAGAATTAATTACATTGAAACTTTTAAAAAACATCTCTATATAGTCACAAAACATGAAACATGCTGCTAAGATACAAATAGAGTCAGATACCAAAGTCTCAACACATTATCAGCATAAAAGCAACCAAGGGAATGCAAGACACACAGGAGTTTCTTTGCTTCCAGCAGCAACTGCGTGTACTGGCTCTCAGCAGCAGCTGCATGTACTGGCTCTCAGCAGCATTCCTTTCTTTGGAGACTGCATCTCTGGCAAACTGTACAACTCCATCAACAGTGTGCTTTGCTGAAGTTACAACTAATTTCTACTTCTGAGGAGGTTACCACACCAGAATTACAACGCTTATTGGCACAATATGAAAAAATAAACACTTTTTTTTTGAGTTTTTCACTCATAACAACCTTTGTTATTAAATAAATAATCATTCCTCATAGTGCACGTTTTATTTTACCGTTCACTGCTCACTGACACGGATGAAGATGAATAGATAGTGCGTTACAGGGTTTATTTACGTCTTCTTTCGTAGTTCTGCATTGCGCTCCTTTCATACGCCACTGCAAACAAACAGGAAGTAAGCTTTGTGTTAAGGAGATTCGCAGAGGGAGTTAGTAAAGTCCAATGCATACCCAAAATCACTGTGATGTCATAATGACGTTTCCCCTGGAAGAAATATTTCTAAAATCTTTCTTTCTTCCTTCCTTCCTCTCTCTCTCTCTCTCTCTCTCTCTCTCTTTCTTTCTATGTCCTCCAAGCCTGTCTAGCACTTTATATCTTACTTAGAAGTGTTCGAGTCAAAGAATTCCTAGTTTCTTTGGTCATCTGCTATATATTTGGTATCCTAAAAGTACAATAGTATATTTCTATGATCCAATATGATGTTCATTTTCAGCCACATACTAAATCCCTGGCAGAGACTCACAGTGATTAGAGAAAGGGCCATGCCTGCCATAGCCAAGGGATAGAAAGAAATGCTAAACTTTTGTTAGGACAAAAGTTGATAAACTACAGGTCAAAGGTCAAAAGTACCACTACTGTTTGTTCTTAGAAACACAGTTTTATTTGGACATGTACATATTCAATTCATGTATGTGTTACCTATGGCAATTTTGGTTTTAAAAATGACAAATTTGAGGAGTCAGTAACACCAGCATAGCTTAGGAGATCTAAAACACTTAGGACCTTGTTCTTTTCAGTCAAAGACTGCCTAAACTCTGTTCAAGGGGAACCTAGTGGTATGAGAGTCTCTTCTCTCATGGACACCTTCTGTTGATAGAGTGATTGCCCTTGAGACTGACATTGCCCTTACTTTCTGTTGGGAGTTCCACTGAATTCACAAACAAACAGCACAATGTGATTTAGTTCTTAAAAGCTGGAGGCCTGTGAAAATGTCAATTGCTACTTCCAAAAGTGCTTAGCACTGGGCTACTAAGTAATTTATGTACTGTGACTCATTGTGCTAAAAAAAAAAAAAAAAATGTTAAGATGCATTATATTACACCATATTAGATATAATTTCAAAGGATCTATAACCACAAAACGTTAAGGATCAGAATGACCGTCTATGTGAGGGCATTTCATCATCTCAGCCAGCACTGTAACTTAGATTGGCATTATAACAAAATGAATGTGCTTGTGGAAAATGCCCTGCATGAAATGCTGACTAGAGAGGAAACAGCAGAGCTGTAGAAGTCATAGTGCTACTGTGAATAGTTTCCCAGGTGAGAAAGGTTGAGGAGAAGGTAGAAGGCACCAGGTTTACCATCAGTTCTATTCTCCCAGTGCCGTTACTAAAGGCCTGCTTCCCTCTATGAGGAACTTGAGGAGTAATCTAAACGGTTTGCATCAGTTCTATGCGAGGCCAGGCTACAGCAGACTGCACCCCAGAGATTTTGAAGGACACAAAAGTTCGCTTCTCACTCTCTTTTATTAGGAGGGGGATGGGTAGCATGAGTTAGTCTCTGACAGGCTTTTAGGGTACCAGAACTCTGTGCCTCACAGAAGTGGGGTGGTAGCTAATTAAAGCATCCAAAGACTGTGTGGCAGCTTATGTAGGACATAGTGTTCTCCTGCAGGGAAGCAGATTCTTACCTGGCCCTTGAACTTTCTGAAAATGTCTACCAACTTCTGTGGTCTTGAAGCTGGTGAGAGTTTCTCAGTTTACCAGATTATCACAAGTGTATGTGGCCAAAAGACAGTAAGGATCAGGTGGCTGGGGATATGACTTTGATAATCATGTCCCAGTAAGTATGTAAAATGGGGCCTGCTTAGTTCCCTCCTATATTTTCCATTTGTATTTTCTTAACTTTAGTTTTAACATATTTGTAATAGATTACACAATTAACTGTATTATTTTTATATTATATATTTGTCATATTTTATATATTATATAATATATTGGTATATAATATTAATATAAATATGTTATACATTTAATGTGTTATGTTTGATATATAAGTTTACTATATTAACCTGTATTTTAATATAAGAATAAAATGTTAGCTAGCAATTCTGATTCATTAGAGTGAGCCTACTTTTATTAACTATAATTATTACTTGAAGTATATCTAACCTGCTCTAGACTGCATAGCAGCTATATTGTTTTTAAGTGAAGCGTGTTCTGAAAGTGTAAAAATTCTACAAGTGCAGACTGGTGATTAATTTAGATTGGTATTAATACAATTATTAAGAAAACTACAGATATTTGAGGATTGATATATTTGGAGACAAATATTACAGACAAATATTCCACTCCTCAAGGCTGGAAGACAATATACATATACACAAAAACTAAACAATTACAAGTTTTCAACTGGTGCACATAACTTCTTTAATAATTAAACTTCTGTAACCCCAAGATTACTAGTGAGAAAATACAAAAGTGTCTAAATTTGCAAAGTGAATTAATGATAAAGATACTAGAATGACTATTTTTGAGGTGAGTTCAGATAATTAAAAATTAAGCTAGCACATCTTATAAATTTTCTGGGAACTAAATATTGTAAATAGATGAGACAGCTACTGATTAATTTCTAATCAGATGTTTATCATTTTGATCTATTTCACTGATAATAAAGTACTACCAGTGCTTAGCAAAAAGCCAGTTTTCATGAAAACAGTAATGGAGTTGTTTAATATTGAATATAATTGATTAAATGAGGTAAGGAGTGGGGAGCTTCAGAGACAGGCCTGTGGAGTTTATGTAGCAAGTTCGAGCAGGAAAAAAGAGAGATTATGCAGCCTTGGGTCAAGGAAAATCCTCCTTTAGGTTTAAAGTGAGTTTTAGCTCTTTTTAAATTAATTCTAAAGCTAGAGCTGAAAGAGTGATTCAATGCTGTCCCCCTTTGAAGGTATTAGAATGGACTCAACTCCACTCAGCCTCTTCACCACCAATTAACACACGGAAATTTTGAGTCCATAACATCAGAGACAGTAATTTTAGAAACATTTTGCCTGTCATATCCATTTATTTTTCTAGTAGAAGATGGCCAAATGTAATGTCTTTTGAAAATTCCATATTACTTCAGTTATAAGTGAAAAGCTCTCATCTCTCCCTAAGGGTCCAGGACATTTTATTGAGAATATCTATGAAAAAGAATGTGAGACTAGGCCAAAGATTCGGGGTGTGTAATGACTAAATGGGGCAGATGCTGGAAGAGCAGGTATCTTGAGAGAAATATACTAATACTGTGGTGGTATTAGCTTAAGCAGCTATCAATCTACTCTTGGCTATGCTATGAGTAACAGACACTGCTATGGAAATTTGTCTACAGAAATGCTCATGTTAAGTCAGTTACTCCTTTTTTTGAGTATGTTGAATATTGTCCTTTCATAAAAATTGCAGAAGTGGATTTCCATATTTTCAGACATGATTTTATACATACCAGAATTCAAAGCTCTTTTGCCCATTAGTCCAACAAAGGAATCTGTTTTATGCCCTGGAAAATACATTTAGGGGCATTTTAGTATGTATGTTTTTGAAGATATAAACTCATAACTAGAACAAAGTAAGCAAGCTTCTGAATATATGCCTGTGGAATAAATAAATAAATTCTTGTATATCACATATTGATGAACCCACGAAGATCTTATATAAGCCTTGCAAACCACACTAAAACGCCCTATTGTGAGTACTTTTCTCAGTTCTATACCTAGACATTAGCAGAATCTTCTATCTGTATTATGTTTAATCTATTATGGAGTTTTAAATATGATGGCCACTGGAGCTTTTTGGGGAGTTAGTTATATGTTTGTGTGTGGGAAAAACATCCAAGCTTATTTCTCCATTACTAAATATGTTCCATTTCTCAACAAGGGAACCTTAAGTCAGATCCTTAGTATATGGAATCTTCTAACCGGTCACATTTAGTAGACTTAGACTTAAAAACACTCTGTTTGGGAAAGCAGTTTGTTTTTAACATTAATAGAATATATTCCTTTTATTACATATTTTTTGCTATATAAAATTCCCTTACAATTTAAGCCCTTTGTAAATATCAATAAGTTTTTTTCTAAAGATGAAGGCTTCAGGAAAGGTTATTATTTTACTGCTACTGGAAGAATTTTTCTTAGTTTCCACTGTGTTAGTTGAGACCAGGGTGTTATTGGTCTGGTCTGTACTCTGCCAGGGTGAATCAAATTCATGGCACTGAGATAGGCAGGCAACACTGCCAATGGCCCAAAGGACTTCCTGTCACCTCTGGATCCAATTAACTAGGAAGCAGCTCTAAAGACCCTCCAGTTCTGCAGTCTGCACTCTTCTCTCCCAGGTTCCCATTCAGTTGTGGGATCAAGGGGGAAATAAGCCTGCATCTCTGTTTTCACATTTTGAGAGCACTTTCTACTCAGATATTCATCCACTCTGCTTAATCACTGGCTGAATACCCGCTTGCTTGCCATTATAAAATTTAGTTCATGAATATGAGTTAGAAGTTGCATATAAGATTTCTTTCTTTCTTTTTTCTGTAATGTCTATGGGGGAGCTACTGGAGATGAGTGCTCGTGATGAATTTTAACCCTTGAGTAGAAATTCTAAAACTAAAATATTACAGGTGTTAATTCTTTCTTTCTTTTTCAAATGTAATGTGAGTTTTGGTGCTGTAATCTGCCTACACTGCAGAGTTCAGTCATGATGATTATTTAGCAAATCCCGTTCTACACGTAGTCTTTTTTCCCCTACATTTTCTTAATTAAAACTATTGGGCTCTATGTTGTGCCGCAAAAGGTAACACAGAAAGCAAAATTCAATATCATTAACATTAGCATTTGATACATGCCAAAATGATTGTGAACTTACTTTTGTGAGAGATCTGGCCATGTCCTAGAAGAAATGAGAGCCAGTTAGCAGATAGATGAGTTTCTTTTTAAAAGCTACTTTATCTTTGACCGAGAACGTAAGGAGATGATTTTCAAAATATTTGACACTTCTTATTTATGTGCCATCCTGAGGACTAAAGTAGATGAATGCTAACGAGATTACTGATAAAAGCCAAATATGAGCCATGGGTTAAAAGGCAGAACTGCGGGACTCTTGAGGTCTATTACTAATAGTAAAGCTATATAATGTACTGACATCAAAGTCAGTCACCCACTTGAATGTGCAGGAGCTTAACACACACACACACACACACACACACACACACACACTTTTTAATTAGGCATAATTGCAAGATCTTGTATTTCTACCATAAAATACTTTTTTTTTACGTGATCATTCATAATGGGAAAATAAAGATTTATAGGGATGTTTACCATAAAGAGCCTTTAACAGGGCCACTTGTTTTTCAATTGAGGAATCTGACAAGAGATGAATTGACATTAACTCTTCATAGGCTCCACTGACTGTGCTATCAACTCAAGGCAATTGAATATTTCTATCACTGTAGCAAGGGGTAGCCAAATCTAACACAATCCAAGAAAACATCTTTCACCTGAGCTTGGACCATTTGCATACCTGGAAACCCTTGTCATTTGGATCTTTAGTTAAAGGAGTGTTTAGCTAAGGTTAGTTTCTAATTTGGGTCATTTTGGTGCTGTGAAGCAAGGGATATGGATCCCCTCCCCCCTCCCCCGCGAGCTAGAGCAAGTGTTAGTGAAGTGCAGATCAAAGACTTCTGGGAATTAAAATCCTTTAGAATTGTAAATTTATACTCTCAGTGCAAGAGACACTTGGGTTCCCCAGGAAGGAGCAAGCATGCAGACTAGGTAGCCTGATAGACCTAGTGACTATTTCTTATCTCACCAGCATCCCGTTTGCCCATTAATCCAAAGAACTGCTGAGGCTTGGGTCTTCGGGCGATTCTCTGCAGAAGATGCTCAAAGGGCTCCGGCATTGTCTCCTGGGGGGACAAACCCACGAGTAGACAACTTAAGTGAACCAGGACCACCTCCACGGAGCGCCTGAGCTTCCTCAGAGCCACAGATCCCCCTGAGATCAGAAGCTGGTGGGTTAGCACTAGTCCGGATCATACTAGAATCTATGCAGCACTTTCCCCAGCTTGGCCCCGTCTGGGATTTCCCTCTCCCCAAAGTCTACCCTGGAGGCTCCTGTGCAGCTGCGCAACACCTTCCGGTCCTGAGTTTTGTGAGCTTTCTGCTCTTAATTGCTTCAGAGGATTCACTCAAGGTCTTGATATCACCTTTGTTTGCTCTCAGCGAGGCTTTGGAGTCCGCTCACTGTCCTAACTGTAAACAGTAAGGGTGGATGCAGAAGGGTGCAGATACTCTAAAAGCAACCTCACACCACGCCTAACTTTCATCTTTTCCCAAGGTGCGCTCCTTGGAGCCAAAGCCAAAAGCGATGTAAAGGGAAATTTGGAACAGTGAATACTGGCGTATGGATTTAGTTTCGCCTCTCTGGGACCTCACATAAGTAGGGGAGAGGAGAGAGAGAGAGAGAGAGAGAGAGAGAGAGAGAGAGAGAGAGAGAGGCTCCTCTCCTGTTGGGGAGACACTGAACCTGAGACGTTGCCCTCCCTCAGGGAGGAAACTTAGTTCTCAGCAATAAACCTTGCACCTTGTCCGGTGCATGACGCCCTTTACAATCCAGTGCGCCTCTCAGGCTCGAGCTGGGTTAATCAGGGTGCTACCACAAGGGGAAGGCAACAGCTCCCATGCCTGGTTGGGTCTCACCTTGATCTGGTCACTGTCGGACCAGTCGGACCAATAATTTAGATCATCGTCGGCACCGATTTCCTCTGCAAACAGTTGAGTGGAAAGGAGAAAAAGGACCACCACGGCCACGAGAATTTTCATGTTGGATTTCTGGAGAGAGTAGGAGACAGGAAGAGGAGAAAGAGACATTGTACATATGTAGGTGGTGGCCACCCAAGGGTTAGAGCAGGTGAGTTTCAGTGCCACAAGGAAGAAAGAACAGGTCCCGCTAAACCAAGATTAAAACAAAACCCAAAACCCACCAGGTCGAACATTTCTCCAAACCTTTTAAGAAGGCTACTGATTCGCCAAAGAGCGAGCCTCAAATCCTCCTCTCCTTGAATCTCAGCGTCCCAGCTCCCTAACCACTGACCCACACTCTCAAGCCTGAAGGCTCTGCAGGTGGCAGACAAAGAGAGGCGTTGGTATTTGCACAGTTTCTCTCCTGGTCTGTGGCTGCAGCGGGAGCAAAGCCAGGGCGGACGCCACCTCTGACTAAGGCACCCGACTAAGGCACGGACGGGCCCCAGGCAGCCGCAGCTGGCAGGCGGGAGTGGTACTCACTGCGGTCGGACCCGGAGGATGCTTGGCGGTGCGCACTTGCTGGGCGCTCCTCGCTCTCTTTGGCCGAGGTGCAGGAGTGGAGCAGGTCGGAGTGCGCTCTAGTCTCTGCTCCTGCTTCGCGGTATTTATCTCAGGCGTGACGAGCCAGGAGAGCCACGTGACACTCTCCCCACGCGACTTTCGGCTCAATATTTAATTAGCCGCCCCCTCGCCTTTTGCTTGCGTGATGGAGAGTTTCCGAGACGGTAACCCGTCGGAGTCCATAACATCTGGACCAAATTGGGTTCGAAATGACGCAATTTTAGGGAAATCGAGATCTCGCCGTCCAATCCGGAGAGACCTTCTTTCTTCCGCCTGCAAATCTGACGCCCCCCTCCCCTCTTCTTCCGAACAAGGTACAGTGACACCTGAGATTACTCATCAAAACTGAGTGAAGTGACTCATGCCTCGGACTTCGGGAACTTTTCTCTCAAGAGGCGTCAGGGAATCTTGCGCTTTGAGGATAGCCAAATAACTTCAGCAACAAAACCTTGTGAAATGACACTAAGACTCTAGCAAGCACTTCAGTGGGATGAAGCAAGCGAGAGTTTTCCTTCCATTTCTACCTTTATGTGTCTTAAAGATTTGTGAGGTGTTACATCTATGGCTGGAACAGCCCTCCCTCCCTAAATCAGTCAGAATACCTTCCCATTTCTCTAGTCTTGCAAAAGGGTTTCAGTCTTGTGTTTCAGAGAATGAAAGCAGATCTGCTTTATCTTTGGGAGAAAGAGGAGTTAAAACCTGCTGTGTCCTGTAGAACTTACCCATCAGCCATGCCATTCGAGGACATCTTTTGTTCCCCTGAAGTTTCTTCCCTGTCACACACGGAAGGCGGCAGAAGGGGTCGGAAAGAGGCTAATTGTGCCTCTCTTCCCTTTAGTCTTGTTGGAAGACTACAAAGGCTGGATGCTTACCTGTGCTACCACGGGGCTCTGCAGATCTTTCAGAGACAGAAGTCATTAGCAAACCATGGTTTTACAGATACCTTCTGTCCTAGCAGTGTAACACTTTCCCATCTTTTGATGAAGTAAATGATGTTGCCATTATTTGTTTTAGTTTTTAGACTAGGTCTCATGATGTGGCTTCAAACTGGGTATCCTCCTGACTCAGCCTACTACTCAGTACTGGAACTACAGGTGTGTACCTCCACACCCAGAGTGATGTTGTCTTTTGGATAGAGTTGTTTACTTTCAGGATTCATCGTTTCCTACTATGTTTTTAATATAATACAAAGAGGAAAGAAGTGTTTGCAAGCCAAACTGATGCTTGCCTCCAGTGTTTGTTTTTAATCCTGAATGTGGACACTCAGGTGGATTTCATAATCTGAACATTCTACTTCCATTTTCAAAACCTTTAAAAGGAGAAATTGTGAACACAAATGTAGAGTTATTCACCTGAAACAATTTGTAAATTTCATGCTTCCACTTACATAGAAAAAAATATTTTCTCATGTACTAGGTAGTTATTCTGATACATAATTTAGGAAATAGGAAATAAATACCTGATTTCATCCCTCTACCAACCTTAAAAAGTCACTAATTTAGCACTTGCTAAGTATGGTCTCTTTCTTTCTTTCTCTTTCTTTCTTTCTTTCTTTCTTTCTTTCTTTTTCGAGACAGGGTTTCTCTGTATAGCCCTGGCTGTCCTGGAACTCACTCTGTAGACCAGGCTGGCCTTGAACTCAGAAATCCGCCTGTCTCTGCCTCCCAAGTGCTGGGATATTAAAGGTGTGTGCCACCACTGCCAGGCATGACCTGTTTTCTAAGACTAAGACCTCACAGATTTAATCATATTCAATGCAAGGCAGTTACTCATTACCTGATGCTCTACTTATGCCATTCTTGGCTAGCAGAAGATTCTTCCAAGGCTTTTGATATTTCTTTATAAGGAATTGATGATTCCCTTGGCTTTGATCTGTTTCCTATCTCAGACACCAACTCCTCTAAGGAACCTTAATTCTCATTGAGTTGTACATAGAAATTAGAGACCATAATCTGGTCATACAATGTTGTCAAATTTCTTGCTTCAAAGTTATTCCAATGCATAGAGCTGGAGAGAGAGAGAGAGAGAGAGAGAGAGAGAGAGAGAGAGAGAGAGATTATGTATGTGTCTGTGTATATGTATTCTATGTGTATGAGTCTGTGTTAATGTGCTGTATATGTGCAGTGTATAAAATCATAAATATGTGGGCACTTTCTAAACAAATCAGAACATCAAAGCCTTTATTTAACCTTGTCTATTTTAAAACCTTTTCAAGACCAAAATTCCTACTTGCCAATCATGGCCACTCACACAATTGTCAACATGATTGACAATATCATGTTGGAAATAGATAGTTTTTGTTTGCAATTTTTCAGACTTTAGGGGTACATCACTGTAGATACGTTCAGTTAAGGTACCTCACTTAAAAATTATTTTTTAAATGTTTGTTAGTAGTTATGCTGTCAAACCTGTTTGCTCATTTTGCTCTCAAATTTAGGAAATGTTTTAAATTTAATCTTACAGCTGTATAATACGCATGGCTCTAAAATGAAGTCTTGTATAATATGCATGGCTCTAAAATGCAGTCTTTAATCTCAAATACACACACACACACACACACACACACATATATGGACAATATATTTAAAGGAATCTAGCTTCAGGCCTTGTTTTTCCTTCTCTTCCCTCTGGTAAAATTTCCTTTGGCTGGAGATTGAATGTGCTTTGTTCCCCCTCAGTTCATGAACTAGACACTTGGCCATCAATGTGACCATGTTGGTAGATGGTGAGACATCTAATGGAGATGTTCTAGTGTTGGTACAGCAGTCATTGGATGTGCAGGCTTTGGAAGAGGTTAGCATAGTTTTGAGGAACTTCTGCTTTATTTTTGGGAGAAGTTGTTTTACAAAGCAGCCAGGCTCTCACTCAGAGTTGTTTTCTGTTTTGTTTTTGTTTTTTTTTTTTTGAAGCAATCACTTCCTCTTCAATGTGTCTAAACAGTTGTGATGCTATCTGCTCCGAGATCTTAACCGAAGGTCAGTCAATGCTAGTACCTAACTTATTTCCCCATGGCATTCATTAAATACTCCTTAATTTTCTTACTAATTTCTGACTCATATTTTTTCTTGAACATATCAGGACTGAAGATATTTGCATTACTAACTACTGCATTTCCTAGAACATTAGGTCTTTAAAATATTCATCTTAATAAAATCCACGTGTTCCTTGTGCACAAGTTCCTGAGTACAAGAGGGGTGAACAAAGTAGTTAATGTATCATATTGTCATATTTACCAATGGTTCATCTGTAGAAAATTATAAAGAGGGGCTGGACAGGTAGCTCAGTGGTTAAAAGTGCTTGTTGCTCTTGCAAGAGATGAGGGTTTAGTTCCCGGCACCCATGTGGGAACTAGCAGTAATTCTAGTTCCAAGGGATCTGCTGCCCTCTTCTGTCCTTTGTGAGCACTGCATGCACATGGTCCACTCCGAAATGCATGCAAACCATTTGTACAGGAAAAATAAAAATAAATATATCTTTAAAAAGATAAAGCTAAAATGACGTTATTGTCCAGTTTCATGTGACTGAACATAAATCACTTTAAAGCTTTTTATATGTCTTGCAATTTTAAAGAGAAAAAGTCATCAGATCATTTTCATACAATTCTCTACAAAAATGAAAAATCAAGCAATGTAGAAGACTTAAATAGTTTGCTTTAAGAAATTACTCCCAGGGAGAGCAGGCCCTGCTCCTCACTGGTGCAGCACAATAGTGCTGACCCAGCTAGTATGGGTGCAGGTGAACCTGTCTTCAGTTTTGTACCTACAGGTGAGCCCACCAGGCTCAAATGGATAGTTTGAACCCCATGGTTCCACAGATGGCTCTGGTTAAACTCAGTGTGGCAAAAGACAAAACAAAAGACATGGATTTGAGAGAGAAATCGGTAAGGAGGAGAAGGTATTGACAGGAGTCAAGAGAGAAAGAAAGTGAGGGGGTAAGAACAACCAGAATGTATTATATACATGTGTGAAATCATCAAAGACGAAAATTAATAAATATTGTGACTGTGAACTAGAAAGGCCCATGGACTCATGTATTTGAATGCTTGGTTCCTAGTTGGTAGAACTGTTTGGAAAAGATTAGTTGTGGCCTTGTTGCAAGAGGTATGTCACTGGAGGTGCCACCTCATTCCCAGTTATCTCTCTTTTTCTGTCTTGTGCCTGTGGATGGAGATGTGAGCTTTTAGCTGCTGCTCCAGGACCATGCCTGCCTATCTGCTGCTGTGCTCTTCACCATGAAGGTCATGGACTCTAACCTTCTAGAACTGTGAGTCCTCAATTAAAAGCTTTCTTTTTTAAGTCTTCTTGCCCACAATGTCTTATCACAGTAATAGAAAAGTAACAAAGAAAGACAGACTTTGCAGATTCAAGCCATAGCATAGAGAGGAGCCCTAGACACCGTTTTAAAAATTAAAAGTGGGTATTTATATTTTATTCAAGTTTAGTGGAAGAAAACAAAGCAAGGGAAAGAGCAATCAAGGTTTAAGTCTAAATATTATGAAGATGTTTGTGATATTTTAAAGAATAGATATTTATTTGAGATCTATGAATTCCCTGTTTTGAAAATGAGGATGTTAGCATCCCAAGCTTCCTCCCAGATGCCCCTACCCAGCTGATTTTGCACATGATATCTTGCTATGTTATTTGACATCAGTAATGCTTTTAACAGTCACCATTGGCTTTCATACCAAAATTTTATTAGTCGACTACTGCTCACTCTGCATTTAAATAGAGTCACGGTTCCCTGCCAACCCTTTTAACCCCACTCTGCCATTCTCTGGTTGACTTTTAATCTTCTCTTACTGCTCAGTGTCATTGTTAAGCAAATTTTCCTTCTGTATCAAGTGAATGTCTGCCAGTCACCTCTATGTCAAATGACATCTCAGTCAGTTCTAATGTTTTTAGACTAAATTTCATTTTCCACAGAATTGTGTGGACATTGCTCCATTGTCTTGTGGAGTGGCAGTTATAAGGTGTGCTGGGGTAGCACACTGCATTCTAAATCTTACATGCTTAGCTTTTCAGCTTGGCTATTTGACGAATTCTTTCTCTGACATTCACTAGGAGGCACTAGCAGTGTCCTTTGTTCACTACAATGTATCTCTCATTTTCCTGAAGTATTACAGCTATTGTTTTGCTTGAGTATAGGTGACTCTTGTCTAATTATATTCTTTTCTCATTTTATGAAAATTCCATTGTGCTATGGCCTTAAATTTGTGTTGAAATAGAATGCCCACTTTAATAGCAGCACTTCTGGACACACACACACACACACACACACACACACACACTAGTTCACTGTAGGTGATAGCCAATGTGTAGACTATCTTTTGCAAGTTATATTTTAAGTCTTTGCATCTATATCCCCTTCATTTGGCTCAATTTCTTAATGTATGCTTCAGTAATTCACTTTGTTTTCTCTGGATTATGTTGCCTCTAATTCACTTATTTCCAAAATTATGTTTCATTGCCCACAACTCCTCATAGACAGTAATTTCCCTTTTCATCTTATTTACCTATTTTATTACTTTATATAAAATTCCCTTGTTCTATTGAATTAATTTTAATATTTACGTGATCTTAGTGCCAAGTGATTAGATGAAGAACTTCCTTCTGTTTTCTGATTTATGTTTTCTTCTAGTTCACTGGCAAAACAAGCAGACAGGAGTATTAAGCAAACTCCATTTTAATACCACCTTAGTGGCTTGCTAGCATTTGATCTTGGATTGATACACTTTCTACATCAGGCTTTTAGTCTGTTAAGAAGAAGCATTAAGGGGCTGGAGAGATGGCTCAGAAGTTAATAGCATTGTTTGCTCTTCCAGACGTCCTGAGTTCAATTCCCAGAAACCACATGGTGGCTCACAACCATCTATAATGTGAGCTGATACCCACTCTGACACACAGGTGTTCATGAAGATTGCACACTTATATACATAAAATAAAATAAATCTGAAGAAGAAGAAGAAGAAGAAGAAGAAGAAGAAGAAGAAGAGGAGGAGGAGGAGGAGGAGGAGGAGGAGGAGGAGGAGGAGGAGGAGGAGGAGGAGGAGGAGGAAGAGGAAGAAGAAGAACAAGAAGAAGAACAAGAAGAAGAACAAGAAGAACAAGAAGAAGAAGAAGAAGAACAAGAAGAAGAAATACTATTTACCCAGTAAGATCTTCCATGGGTACTAGACATGTTGTACATGAAGAACACTATAGAGAACCTACAGTGACACTGTTATCATTTCCTGTGTGTGTGCTTGCATGTATGCAATGGTTGATTTGAAGCGTCAACTTGGCTAGGCTAGGGTGCTCCACTGTTTGTTCCAAAGCAGTCTCCATGTTTCTTTGAAGGTATTTGTTTAGATGCAATCAATATTTTAATCAGTTGGCTTTAGTATATATTACTCTCCATGTTATGTGTGGGTTTTTCTGGTCAGTTAAAGCTCTTAAGAGAAAAAGACAGAATTCCCTTGGGAGGGGTGGGTAAAGAATTCAGTCTCTAGGTGGCTGCTAGATTCAAGACACCTCAAATATTAAATTCTTGCTAGAGATTCCAGACTCTCATTCAGGCTTTATGTTTGTTACCTCCCATAATTGTGGTATCCAATTTTCTTGTTTGATATTTATTTTACTTTTAATTAATACAATAATTATACACATGCACAGTGCAAAGCTCTGCTACACACACACATACATAGTACTCAAACCAAGATATCTGTTATAACCAGTATTTCAGGCATTGTTTCTTTGTGGTAAAACATTTAAAATCTTCTCATCCATTTTGAAATATACGGTGTGTAGGAAAATACTGTAATCACTCTTCTGTGTAGTGGAACACCAGGACATATTCTTTCTTTGTGTGTATGTGAATGTGAGTGTGCATGTGTGTGTACATGTGTATGTATGTGTTAATGTATGTGTGTGTGTTTATATGTTAGCATGTATGTGTATGCATGTGTGTATATGTGTGAGTGTGTGTGTGTGTGTGTGTGTGTGTGTGTGTGTGTGTGTTTTATGTACACCTCGGTGTACAGGTGCCTGTGCCCTTGCATGCAATTATGGAGGCCAGAGTGATTGTTGGTTAGCTTTCCCTATTGTTTATTATTTTTGAGAAAGGGTCTTCACTGAATCTGATATTCAATATTTCAGCCAGTGTTCCAGGACTTTCCAATTTTGCTTCCCCACACTGGGTTTACATATATGTGTAGTCATTCTGGCTTATAAGTGATTCCTGTCAATTTAAACTTAGGGGTTCTTTTCTTACCCACTGATCGCTTTCCCCATCCTGATTGCATTTTAAAAACAGCAGTTTTCTACCTATTGACTGGCATCCACCCATCTCCTGGATCTTCTTGTTTCCAGTCTCTGATAGTCATTATTCTGTTTCCTGTTCTATGATGTTGACATTTTTAGACTTGCTATATGAGTGAGGTTGTGCAGTACATGTATTTCTGAATTTAGTTGTTTTACTTAGCATTATGCTCTCTAGGTTCATTAATGCTGTTGCTAATTGTAGAAATTCACCCTAAAAGAAACAGTCTTCCACTGTGTTCATATAGCACACTTAGATTATACAGTCATTTGTCACAGAACACTTAGGTTGGCTCTGTTGTGGTTATCATAAATATCTCTGCAATAAACATGGGAGTACAGATGTCTCTCTGATATATTGATTTCATTTCCTTTGTCTATATACTGAATAGTGAGATTATTATTCTCATTTTGAAGAACCTCCATGCATTTTCCATAGTGGGTGTGCTGTTACGTCCCTAGCACCAGGATATAATTCTTCTTTCCCCTCCAGATTCTTGCCAGCACTTGTTTCTTTTGCCTTTTTGATAACAGCCATTCGTATTGGAGTGAGATGATACCTCACTGTGCTTTTGGTTTGCATTTCCTTCATGATTAGTAATACGGAGCATGTTTACATATATCGATCAGCTATATGAATGGTTTCTTTTGAGAAATGTGACCCCCTCCCTCAGTGCTGGAATGAAGGACTGCAATTACACAGCATTGTCATATCATCGAGTGGCTTCTACTTGTCATTTCTGTGTTGTTAGGACAGGTCTGGGCAGACAGAGTGGGATCGACTATTTAATTTAGCTCCAGTGGTAGCTGAGGATTTTGTCTCTCTCGGGATAGGTACTCACGGTCCACCCCCTTTAGAACCTCCAGGGAATGATAGTAGGAGAAGAGAATTAGTATGAGGCAGTGAGCAATCTGAGCAAACAGGCTGTGTTCTTTCCTCTGAGATTTTAGGCTGTCTCCTACTCCTCTTTAATCCTCTGGCTGGAAAGTCTGTACCTTTCCTGCTGAAACAAACTGTATCTCTAATGCTGCCTGGAAGGCTGGCTGCCTCTGTTCTTAAGAAGTCAGCTCAAAAAAAAAAAAAAAAAAAAAATCAGCTCCCGTTTTCTTTTGGTGTGAACTTCCTTTAACTCTCAGCCGCTTGTATCCATTGTACCTAGAATGAAAGTGAATGTACTCCTTCCGTTTTCCATCCTCCATGTATAGTGGCATTCATGATTGTCACTACTTAGTCAACTTAGGAAGATGAGAGCTCTGTAGAGAGACCGGGGATGGGTATCCCTTTTTTGTTCTAGAATGTTTGCTTCTATCCATTGCATACTCATTCTTAAAAATTATTATATTAATTGGATATGACCTTTGCTTTGTTTGGCTTGTGGTTATAGATTTCACTCTACAGCATGGAGTTAACAACTCTAACTTTATTTTCTAAGAATCATGGGACCCTAGGATAATATCGTGTTCATATTATCTAGCTAGTAAGTGCTTGCAAAGCATCCACTTATTATCTGTACCATGCTGTTGCATTAGTTACTCGACTTTTTGTTTTCTTAGACTTCAGACTGGGTAAACTTTCTGGAACATATCAGTGTGATGACTCTTACACAGAAAGAGTATGTTAGATAGAATAGCCTCCCTCTTCCTGGTTACATTGGCTTATCTTGTTCGTATTGTCTACCAGGGAAACCTCACTTCTAGGATCCCTCTTCTTGATCCTCATGGATTGTAACTTGCTTTATTAGCTTAGTCATGTTTTTTACGCTTCGTCTGTAAGGTAAAGTCCATCTAAGATGAGTTTTGCTGGGTTGAGTGTATAGTTCAGTGGTATTGAACGTATTCTTGTCATTGTGTGACTATTGCCACCATCCTTTCCCTTCTTACAAGATGGAAACGCTCTATGCATTAACAATAACTAATTCTTTCCCACCCACCACGGCATTCTACTGTATGGTTTTGTCAACTCTCGATGTCTCTTACACATGGAAGCACACAAGATTTCTTTTTTTGGGGGGGGGGGTAGTGCCTTACTTTGTTTTATACACGTCCTCAGAATTTATCTATGTTAGAATTTCCTTCCTTTTTAAAGGCTGAATTATATCCTATGGTCTGTATATTCCAGATTTTGCGCATCCATTCATTTGTGAATGTATACTTGGGTTAATTCCATGCTTCAGCTATTATGAATAACACTGCTATATGAAAGGCTATAAAAATATTTTTACAAGAAATTTCTTCCAGTTCTCCTGAGTATGTACACAGAGGCAGAGCTACTAGATCATACGGGAGTTCTTTTTAGAAAAACTACTGCTCTGGTTTCCACAGTGGCTGTGTCATTTTGCACACTCACCAAGGCTTCCAGGTTTTCTACATCTTTCCAACATTTGCTATTTGCTTATTTTTTAAAGGTGTATTTTATTTTATCTTTTATTTTATAAGTGAGGGTGTTTTGCTTGCATTTGTGACTATGCATCACATATGTGCACTGCCTCCAGAAGCCAGAAGAGAGTGTTTGATCCCCTGGAACTGGAGTTACAGATAGTTGGTTGTAAGCAGGAACATGGATCTTCTGGAAACACAGTCAGTAAGTACTCTTAGCCACTTGGCCATCTCTCCAGTGCCCACACTTGTCATTTTTAATGATAGCTATTGCCATGTGTGTCCTAACAGTATTAATGTGCATTTGCTTAATGATTTGAGATGATGAACAATTTTTTTGTGTTACTTAGCCATTTGTTTATTGTCATCTATTGTTTTATCTTTTATTGTAATTATAAGATAAATACAGTATTTTCCACTCTGCTTCCTCCATCTAAAACACCCCATGCACCCTTCATTGCTCTCTTTCAAATCTATGTTTTCCTTTTTCATGAATTGTTATGTATACATACATACATACATAGATACATATTCCTACACACACACACACACACATACACACACACACATACACACACTCCTAAATACATAAGTGCAACCTGCTCAGTCTGTATGTATGTTTTCAGGATTAACCCTTTGTTTTATTTTGTTGTTGTTGAATTCTAACAGTTGTATTGCTATGTCTTTGCTCTTCATTCCTCACCTGCATGTAATTTGCAAGCAATGGCTCCCATTCTGTGGTTTGCCTTCTCCTCTGTACCATTTAATGCACAATTTACTTTTTTATATTAAGTTCATTAAGTTTGCATAGTTATCTTTTGTTGACTGTGTGTTTGATGCCACATTCAAGAAGTCATTGAAAAGTGCACAAGTATATTTTTGCCCTATGCTTTCTGAGATTGTGTATCTTTAGCACTTATGTGTAGGATTTTGATATACTTTGAATTATTAATTGTGTATGGTATTAAGTGAAGTTTCAAGTTCAATTTTCTTTGCGGTGTAAATGCTCAGCTTTCCCAGTGCTGCTTGTAAGCAGTGCCTTTCTTCACTGAATGATCTTGACATCTGTGTAAAAAAAAAAAAAAAACAAAAATCCCAAACCCCAAAAGTCACTTGATCACATACACAAGGGAAAGGATGTTTATCTCTTCTAAGTACATACATCGATCTAATCCCCAAAGTGATGGGATGATGAAGTGAGGCCCCTGGGAAGTGCCTATCCTAAGAACAGAACCATGGTTGATGGGATCAAAGAAATCTTAGAAAGAAACCTTTTATCTTCCACCTTGTGAGATCAAAGAGGTAAGATGGCCATCTACAAAGTGCGAGGAGCAGACCTCTATCACATAGCAAACATCTTGATCCCCCATGTACTTCCCAGCCTGCAGGATCATGTGAAACAAATTTCTAGAGTTTATAAACTACTAGTTCTGGTATTTTGTTACAGTAAGCATAGTGCCTTAACCATCATGTACTTGGGTTTCCTATTTTGTTCCATTGGTCTACATCTGTGAGTACTGAATTATTTTGATGGCTTATATCAGTATGTGCAGCAAGTAGTTTTGAACTGAAGCTGTCTGGTACCACCTTTCTCATTGCACCATCTTACCCCCTGTTGCCATAGAGCTGATAATGTTGCTGAGGAGTCACTAATGTGCAGAGTGTTTCCCTGGGGGTTTTGATTGTGATTTTTGTTGTTGTTGTTGTTGTTCTTGTTTTGTTTTGTTTTTGTAAGTTTGGAAATCAGGAAATGTGTGCTATTGATTTTGCTTTTGTTCACTGTGCTAATGTGGATTAATTAGCTTTTGTTTATGGAACCATCCTTGCATTCCAGAGATAACTCCCTCTTTGTCATGGTTTAAAACTCCTTTTATGGGTTGCTAAAATACAGATTGGTAACATTCTTCTAAGAATCTTTGCACTGATATTTATGTGTAATTTAGGTTTTTAGTTGTGTTTTTTGGGAATGTCTTTGGCTTGCTTTGGTTTCAGGGCAACGATGAACTCAAAGGATGAGTGAAGCATTTTCTATTCCATTTATTTATGTATTGGGTGTGTAAAATTGACAAGGATTCTTCTTTAAAATAATTGATAGAGTTCAACAGTAAAGCTGTCGGTTTTTCTTTTGTGGGGAATTTATTACTATCGATTTAACTCACTGTTACAGATCTGTTCAGATTTTTCTATTCCTTTGTGATTTAGCCTTAGTGGGTTTTGTTTCTTAGAATTTATCCATCTCATTCATTCTTTCTGAGTTTTGTTCTATAGTAATTCACGGTGTTTCCTTATAATCTTTTATGTTTATACAAAATTGGGAGTAATGTCTCATTTTTATTTATGATTTTAGTAATTTGAGTCTTAGCTTTGTTTTTCCTAGTTAATCTAGTCAAACAATTTTTTTTTTAATTTTGTTGAACATTTTGAAGGACCACAGTTTAGTTCATTGCTTTTATCAGTTTTCTATTCTCTACTTAATTTGTCTGTGTTCTGCCTTTTATTATTCTGTGCTCAGTGTTGTATTTAACCTGTTGTTTTAAAAATTCTTCCAGTGAGTTGTGCTGTTGATTTAAACTGTTTCTATCCTTCTAATCCCTACATTGCCTCTGCTGTCCCATAAGGTCTGGTATACTATGGCTTTGTTTACCACCTTTTCTGTATACTTTCTAATTAACTTCATGATTCTTTTCTTTGATGTGTTGATTGTTTTATGGTATGCTATTTCACCTTTGTCTTTTAGTTTTATTCTGCTTTGATTTCTAGCTTTATTTCATTGTGGTCAGAAGTGATGCATTTTATGACATTGCACTGTTCTGGCCCCTTGTTTTCTTTCTTGTCTTATGATCACTGCTCAACACATTACTACATTACTGTATGGATAGACATTGTAGTCTCTGTTACATTAAAATAATAGCTTTATCCTTTCATTTCTTTCAGCTTTAACAAACATTCTGGGTGAATATCTGTATTCATAATTGTGATGCCTTCCTATATTAAACCTTTTATTGATATATAATATTTTCATTTGGTATTTGTAATGTGTTTTTGGCAATTCTGCAACTTTATTTGACACTCAGTAGGTTAGTTCTTATCCACATTGACTGTCTATAGATTTTTGAATGTGGTAACAGGCACATAAGTTCCCATGTGTAGAGCTTGTTTGGTGAATCCTCATCTTCAATATGTTTTCTGGAAAACATATTTGGATCTGATATGGGACATTCCTTATTCCCTTATCCCAGACAGCTTTATTGAGTCTGGTGTCAATGTGCACATCTACAGTTCTCATCTCCTTCATAGCAAATTTCTGGATTTCTCTGAGTACTGGAAGGGCACAATTCTTAAATCCCAGTCTATGGATGTGCTTATGAGTGCTGACAGTGTATTCTCAGGTCACCACCTTGTTGATGGCAGAATAGCTCTTCTTTTTCCCACCCTTCTTTGTTGGAGTCATTCTACCAGACCCAAGTTTGAAAGGACTATGTTTGTAATTTTTTTTTGAAGTCTGATAGTTCGTATGTTCTCTTTTGGTTGCCATTTGCATTGTAATATCTTCAATATATTTTCTCTTCATATCCACAAAGGATTCTTTAAAATCCTTTTTTTTCCATATTGCTATTAGGCTCTGAACTACTTTTGTATTTTCCATAGTATATTAGACATCATTATAAAGGCAAATGACCAGTTAATAGGGTTTCATACCGTTAGTGGTAGACCAGAAGCTAAGCAAATTTACTGAAAACCGGGTAATAAGGTGATCATTTTAAAGGAAATATTGAGCTTTTGAACATGAACATAATTACTAATATGGCATTATTTAATGACACTATTTCTTCAAAAGCTTACATTTTGTGTTGCTTTATCCATAGAGTCCCTCATGGAAAACTGTTTGCAATTCTTGGTATGATCAATTCAGAAATATCAATGCAAATAGAATAAAAAGCACACAACATTCTGACTGTTCTGCTCTCTAAATGTGACTTCAGAAGAATTAATTCAATAAACATTTGTTAATGTTTGCTGTTTGCTGGGCACATAAGGTCAAAAGAATACAGAGATGAAGGAGTCATAGACTTTCTCCAACAGGGCTCAAGAAAGTCAGAGGCTAGAAACATAGTAGGGAGCTGTTACCAGGAGAGGGAGCATGGTATGTAGCATGGCAGCAGAAAATGAAGATGGAGTTGGGGAGCATTCCACGGAGAAGACATAGTTAAGTAGAGAGGTCAGAATATGTATTGGGAATCCACTGGAGGAGAGAAAATCAAGGTAGTAGGGACTCAGAGTCGGAAATAAGGTGTAGTCACTCACCGGGTATCAATTCTTTGTTTAGATGAATCATCAATAAATTATATTACCAAAACAATTTGCTCTCAGAGAAAGGCAAAGCCCACAGATTCTTTTCATTTTTTTTTTCACAAAAAAACCCCACCTTATTAACTTCCAAATACTGTGGCTATTAAAATTAAAGATTAAGAGTTTGAGAGGATGTCTGTGAACTATGTCTATATAGTGGAGAAGAGAATTATTTAAAAATATTCAGAAAATGTGATCTCTTTCCATTGCTTCTATATACAATTAAGAAGGACACATTGTATATACTTCCTAGGAGACCGAAGATAATCTCTTTATTCAACATGACTCTGCAATCTTAAAATAACACATCAGACTAATAAGTCTACTGAAAGTACTCATAATCAGATATCAGTTTGGCCAAACTAGATCCTTGAAGGTCAAAAATCCAATTAAAATTACATGCAACAGACCCAATTGCCTTTGCAGAGAGTTTATAATGTGTCCCAGAGAGAAGTTAAAAATTAGGAAGTCCATTATTTTGAACTGAATTAATGATAGGAAAGGGTCACATTTAGATTCATTGGCTACCCTAAAACATGAAAACATTTCTTTGGTTTTTTGTTTACTTATTTTGTTTTTTTGTTTTCTAGTCAGAGCAAAAGGCTCCACGTAGTTAGGGATATCATTGCTGTAAAGAAACACCAGAACCAAAGCAACTTTGGAGGAAAGGTTTGTTTTCTTTTGTTTTTTTGTTTTGTTTTGTTTTGTTTTTTGTTTTTTGGGGTTTTTTTCCCCATATACTTCCATATCACTGTTCATCATCTAAGAAAGTCATGACAGGAACTCAGACAGGACAGAAACCTGGAGGCAGGAGCTGATGCAGAGGTCATGGAAGGGCGCTGCTTACTGGCTTCCTCCTCATGGCTTCCTTAACTTGTATTCTTATAGAACCCAGGACCAACAACTCCGAAATGGTACCATCTTCAATGGGCTGGACTCTCCCGTATCAATCACGAATTTAGAAAATGTCCTACTGCCAGATCTTATGAAGCCGTTTTTTCAATTGAGGTCCTCTCTTTTCAGATAACTCGAGCTTGTAAAATAGCCAGTACATACACTATAGGTATGCTGATGACTGAGCCATATTTGTAGCACTAGGTTAATAGCTCATACAGAAAGCTTAAGAGATGGCACAGCAGGTAAGAGCATGCATGGCTTGAGGTAGATGTGGATTTGATTTCCGGAACCCATGTCAAGCAGCTCACAACTCTCTATAGCTCCTCTTCCAGGGAGACTCAATATCATTGGCCTCTGAGGACTCCCCTTCCCATATATACATACACAATTAAAAATATTTTAAACTAAATGGCAAATGGTTACATCCTTTCTGGTTACCCAGTCTTTCAGTAATCCTCCCATTGGGGACCCACAACCACTGTGCTTCCTTCAACAGATTCAAGATTCTAAGCCTCAGTTGTCTGGTTTTAGAGTGGATGGATAGCTTTTACCCACTCTGGTTCTGGGTCTCTGTAGAACTGATGTTACTAATTGCTGGCAGCCTTGGAGTGGGCACATGAGTGGTGAAACAGCTAGTTGTTTGGCTAAATCTTATTTCGGAATTAAAAAGAGCCTTTGTAAAATTCATTGGATGAAGTTTATTGCTCTTACTAGCTGTAAAGAACACACTTGGTGGTTCGTAAAATTTTTTCAACCTTAATTGCATATTTGGAGTATAAGACAGAATAGTCACTGATTTAACAAAGTGCTTTTAGGAGTGTGTGTGTGCGTGCGTGCGTACGTGCGTGCGTGCGTGTGTGTGTGTGTGTGTGTGTGTGTAATTTGTTATGGCATAGTTTGCTATGGTCATTAATGTTCCTTTTACAAAAGATTGAGATTTATTTCTTTTGAAATTCAGTGTCTCTGTATTGGAAAGTGTTATGTCTCCTTGGAGCATATAAGTGCTATTTAATCCAACACTTCTTTAGCCCTTTTAACATTTTTTTATTTGATTTAACTTTTCTTGGCTGTCCGTGAACTAACACAGAAACATTTGCAGGGTCTCAGCTCTACTCACTTCCCAGTTAAGTTACCTAAACTTAAAACTTTTATCCCTGTAGTCTTTTCATTTAAAAATATCCTATATTCTTTATTTATGGTCAACAGCCGCAGCTTAAAGGTCTACTACATTTCTGTTTTATAAAATTCCTAATACTAATATCATGCTGCAAATCTTCTCTCTATATGAGGTTAGTCTTTCCTTACATTCCAAGGCTCCTCCCACTTCTGTCTAACCACCCAGCCCTAAACAGCTTATGGTATAATTCTGGCTATATCTTTTCAAAATTCCTTCAACAAATTTTACATTTTTACTAAAATGAAATTAACTTGACTTGTGGCTCCCGAAATTCCCTAACATAGAGCATAGGTCTCAAACTCAGTCTTCCATGTAGGATTATAGGAATATACCTATTTACTCAAATCAGGTTTTTTAGTCTGTTTTGAAGTTAGTTCATTTTGTCTGGTCAAATCCAACCAAATTGTATCATCTAGAATCTAAGCATAAACATTTTATTCAATTTTTATTTCACCCCCTCTTCATTCAGCCCGTCACTTAGGATCCTCACTTTAAATGTTTCTTAAATATATTCATCTCTCCCCATTTTCATTGTGGATCCTGGCCACGATTGTATATCCAGAATTACTTCAGGGGTCTTCCAATCCATTTTCCATCCTGGAATAAAAATGAGCTTTTAAAACATAGAGCACTATGCTCTTAACCTTAAAATTTTAAGTGGCTTATAAGAAGTCTAAAAAATTCCAATGCTCTTCTATGGCTAGCAAAAACATGGATGATTTTCTGCCTTCTAATCTCTTCAAACTCACTTAATGTCCCCACTTGTTCCACTTTAGACACCCAAGGCTTGCTCTGGTTTCTTAGGCTGTCTCTTGTCTTTTGCCCAGGTTATATGTTAGACTAAAGGCAAGTGTTACCAAGCAATAGCTCATAAACCAAATCTGGCCCACTGTCCGTCAGTTTCAATAGCACTTTACTGGAATAAAAGCATGCCTGTGAATCTAGGTATTGTCAGTGGCTGTTTTCATACCCCAATGCCAGACTTGATTTGTGGTAACAGAGAACAAATGGCCTGCAGAACAGGAAACAATTTACTCTTGACTGTGTTCAGAATACTTGCTGATCTATCCATCCTGCCTTCCCTTTGTAAGGCTGGCCTTTCCTCATTCCACAGTTCTCATGTAAAAGGTCTATCTCACAAAGGCAGAAGGACCACCATATGTAAGCATACCACCAGCTAAAGTTTCTGACACCTGATCTAGTTTAGGACTCCTTTAAATTTACCAGAGACTATATTTAAATAGCATTTGTTTACCTCTGACTATATCTTTTGCTGGCCTCTATGAACCCATTTTTATTTAGTAAAATTGTTTCTCTGACAATTTAATAAATGTATATAGTGCATTCTTGTTGTCCTGACCCGACTCTCTCTTTTCTCTTTCGATCTTCTGTCAGTTCCGCCTCCTCCTTCCTTCAAGTCTGTTTTCCATGCTAATATCTATTTGTGTTCTTCTGTGATTCACTGACTTTAATCAGGCCCATCTGTGTATGAGGAGTTTGGAATTGTCTAAAGTTTGGAATATGATAGGCTCAGCTGTGGGTACACACCTGAAAATAATGGCTGTTTTTCTTCCAGAGTCTGTCCAGAGGCAACAATTCATCAGGTAGTGGTAGGGTCCATGAATCCTCCTTAACCCATTATTGGCTGTTGACAGGTCCAGTGTTGCACAAGCAACCCAAGCTGCTGCGACACCATATTTGCAATGGTTGTGTTGTGCCTTGGAGAGAGCATTTTGCACCCTGCACCCCTTCTCTGCATCATACACCCTCCTATTCTTTCTGCTTTCTCTTCTGTGATGTTTCCTGTGCTCTAGAGTGAATGCTATAAGTGTTCTAATCCAACCGTCATTTACTTTCAGAACTTTGAACAGTCACAAGTCCCCGCATTGACCACTTTTCAGTGGCCATGCTGGATGCTGGCCGTGAGATAGACGTTTGCTTGATTCTCTATGAAGGCAGGGAACATGTGCATTTTGTTCCTAACTTTATACTCATTATTAAAACAATACCTGCTCATAGCATGTTAAAACAGGGGATGAGTGCTACCTTTACAAATGAATGAAACTGCCCCATTTTTCTAATTCTAATTTAGAACAATCCTACTTTTATTTGGCTTTGAAAGTATTTTGAGATCTTTTAGGTGATCCCAGTTACCAATTTAACATACTCTGGAGAAAGCTTTTTGCCCCTGAATTCCACCCTTATTCAACTCTCATATTGTTTGACAATGAAAAATGGTAGCCTAGTAGCATGCAATTTAGAGAAAATCTTTTTGTTTCATCTCATATCCAACATGCTGTGGTTGTCCCCTTCAAAGTTTAAGGAAACCAGGGAGCAATCTGATGCTTCAGTACACAGATTCTATACAGAGCAGAGAAAAATGTCTGCTACCTCCCACTCATTTGCCCTGTATAGACCATAAATCATTGTGAGGAGTATATAAAAATTAGTCATAAGACTGTCCCACTAATAGTGTTATACTGGAGGCAATTATCTGAATGAACAATTTTCTATAAAATAATACTTTATTATTCTGCATTTATGTTAGCCACAGGAAGAATCAATAGGATTATGAGTAAATGGATTTTTAATTATGAGGAAGTAATTTGAATTGAAGTCCAATGGTGTTTCCTTTCTACTAGCGAACTAGAATCAAGAGACATAGGATTGATTCTTCCAAAATTAGCAAATAGCATTATGAGAAATGCAAGGAGTATTTTAAGAGATTATTACTATCTCTTTTCTGTTGGCATCAATTTGAGTTCTCCCGTCATATTTCTCAGCCAAGGTAAGAGTTAGAGGAAGACTACATAGAGGGAAAAGACATTTAGTCCCATATTTAAAATGTGTTACATATTTGTAACATAAATGTGTGTGACATAGTCATCTGAAATGTTTGTTCCACCAACATTTATGTCTTAGGCACATGATAAATATCATCCCAGTTCTTCCACCCATCCCAGCTGAGTTTCAGTGCTCTAAGCCAAAGGATGCACATCCTTTTGAACATAGAGGCTAATAGCTGAGTGGTGTATATATGCTTAAAGTCAATTATCCATAGATAACAGAATGGGCAACATGATGTGGGATGATGGACATGGCTTACAGTCTGGCTTCTATCATGTATTAGCTATTGACGTTGGGAATCTAATTCTCAGTGTGTGCTTACATGTGTAAGATGTCTACATTGTAGGAACTGCTGCGAGTGTAATGTCAAGTCACATCAGCAAACACAGAGTATTGCATGGAGAACAGTAAGCATTAAGTAAGTCACAGTTATGATTTTTAATAGGGCTATTTTGTTGTGTTAGGGAAACATTAACATTTCACTGGGTGACACTTCGGTATAAAGACTATATTTCTACAGAGCAGCCAGATCTGTATATATATAAATGAAATTACTTTACACTCTGTTTCTGTAAATAAAACTATGCACAATGTATCTTTGCCTTTTCTTATTACCTGCCCACAGCATTGCCCTGTACTTTGTGAATTCAAGCTTGTGGAACTTAGATCACATAATTAAGGCACAGCTTAGCTTACTTTAAACAAATGGATTTGAAAGACACCTTGAAAATGAGATGAAAGAAAGATTTGCTTTAATATTAACTTCTTGTTCTTGCAGAAAGATCCATGATAGAGTATTGGAGTTGGAAAGCATCTTAGAGGAAATTTTGCCACTGTTTTTCCAGGTGGTTAGACCGCTGGGCAAAGGATATTTCTAAGGCGGTGGAGCCAGTTGTCAGCAGAACCAGGACTCTTGTTTCCAGCCAGCTCTTCCCCTTGTGCTGGGTTCTACATAGCCATAAGAATTTTATCAGAGGGGAAGCATTTGTAATGACAAGTTTTTGACATGTTTAAAACATGATGTTTTTTTACAAAAATGTATTCTTATTGCTGACATTGAGACATGGTCAAGAACACTGGTGGTGTGGAAATTTGCTAGGGCAAGTTCTTAGGGCTTTTATTGTTATGATCAAACCCCATGACCAAAAGCAACTTGGTGAGAAAAGGATTTGGTTCACCTTACAGTGTATAGGTCATCATCAAGGGAAGCTAGTGCAGGAACCTGCAGGCAGGAACAGGTGCCAAGGCCACAATAGTGCTGCTTAATGCCATGCTTCTCAAGGCTTACTCAGCCTGCTTTCTTATAGAACACAAGACCACCAGCCCAGGGATGGTTCCACCCACACAATAAGGTGGATACGTCACAGCAGTTATCAACTAAGAAAATATTCTACAGGTTTGCTCTCAGACCAACCTAGTGACAGTGTTTTCTCAATTGTTGTTCTCCCTTCCCAAATGACTCTAGCTTGTGTCAAGTTGACATGAAAACAGCCAGCACAAGCAGGATACATCCACTCCCTCACCCATAGGCATATTGATGATCATGTTTACAGGGACTTTAGGAAATTGCAAGATCCTGTGTAGTTATAGGAAGTGAAGGGTTGTAGGGTATACCAATTGTAGGCAAGAGATGCATATCTTAGAAAAAAATTTGTTTCAAATAATGTAAAGGACAACTCTTTTCCTCCAAGACTCCAAAATATTGTTAGTAAAATTTTTACTTCCCACTTTTACATATGCAGCTATTATTTAGTGGCATGTTAGGCATTGTGGAGGGGGTTTTCTTTGTGTCTGTAAAGGCAAAACACAATCCCTACCTCAAAAGGAATAAAACTCAGTTTATTCTGTGGTTAAAATATATATAACTATGGCTTAAGTACACAGATTTAGGTTGCCCCAAATGCCCTAATCCAATGTAGAAACTGTTTCCTGAAGGCTTTTTGTAATTATAGACCAGAAACCAGGTAAAAATCAGTGCAGTTTTCAGATACACTAGTGGGAGCATCAGGCAGGCAGGATAAAGCAAAGCGGGAAAATTTCTGTTTAGGTTTCAGATGCAAGCTGATGATATTCTTAGCCTTGGGAGTGGTGGAAGTGAGTAGTCTGTTACAAGCTCCTCAATACATTTCTCATGATCATCACAAGGATCTTAGTCAGACACAGAGGTAAGCAATGTGTGGTTACGAGGAACACTAAAGATAGCCCAAGATTATTTGACTTTAATTCTGCAACCTTCTAATTCTCCATGTCATAAAATTTTATTAGGTCCATTGATGTCTAACTTCTTGAGTTCTTTATATCCTTTAGATATTAGCCCTCTCTTGGATATAGGATTGCTGAAAATCTTTTCCTAATCTATTGGCTGCCTAAGTTAGAAACCAACAAATCAAATAACCCAATTCAAAAACAGGGTACAGAGCTAAACAGAGAATTCTCAACAGAAAAATCTTGAATGGCCATAAAGCACTTAAAGAAATGTTCAGTGTCCTTAGTCATCAGAGAAATGCAAATCAAAACGACTCTGAGATTCTATCTTATCCCCATCAGAATGCTTAAAATCAAAATCTCAAGTGACAGCACATGCTGAAGAGGATGTGGAGTAAGGGGGAGCTATGCTCAGTTATGTTGGTAGCAGCTTTATTTGTAATAGACAGAAACTAGAAACAACCCTGATGCCCCTCAACTGAAGAAAGGATACAGAAAATGTGGTTCATTTACACAATGGAACACTACTCAGCTATTAAAAACAAAGACATCATGAATTTTTCAGGCAAATGGATAGAACTAGAAAATATCACCCTGAGTGAGATAAACCAGACCCAAAAGAACATGTATGATATGTACCAACTTATAAGTGGACACTCATACTACACTCCACAGACCCAAAGAAGCTAAATAAGAAGGAAGGTCCAAGCAAGGAGAGGGGAAATAACATAGTCATAGGAGGCAGGTAGAGGAAGAAAACTGAGTGGTAGAGGGGATGGGTAGGGTCAGAATCAAGTGTGAGGAGAGGCAAGAGAGAGGACCTGGGGGAAAGTAGAATGAGGGCATCTCTAGGATGTGCCAGAGACCTAGGAAGGGTGAGTCTCCCAGGAGTCATTGGGGTGACTTTAGCTGAGAGTCCTAGTAGTAGAGATATGGAGCCTAAAATGGCCACTTCCTGTAGTCAGGCAGGACCACTAGTGGAGGGATAAGGACACCAATGCACCCTCAAAACTTTCAATCCAAAATTTTTTCTGTCTGCAAGAAATGCAGGGACAAAACTGGAGCAGAGACTGAGGGAATGACCAACCAATAACTGGCTCAACTTGAGATCCAGCCCATGGACAAGCACCAATCCCTGACACTATTAATGATGCTCTGTTATGTTTGTAGACAGGAGCCTAGCATAGCTATCCTGAGAGACTCCACTTAGCAGCTGACTGAAACAGATGCAGAGATCCACAGCCAAACATTGGACAGAGCTCAGGGAATCTTATGGAAGAATTGGGGAAGGATATTGAGGGACCTGAAGAAGATAGGAACTCTATAAGAAGATCAACAGAGTCAACTAACTTGGACTTTTAGGAGTTCTTAGAGAGTGAACCACCAACAAAAAGCATACACAGGCCAGACCTAGGTATCCCACACATAGGTAGCAGATGTTTAGCTTAGTCTTCATGCAGATTCCCCAACAATTGGAGTGGGGGCTGTTCCTAAATCTGTCACCTGCCTGTGGATCCTACTCCTCTAATTGGGCTGCTTTGTCTGGCTTCAATGGACAAGGATGTGCCTAGCCCTGCAGAAACTTGATGTGCAGGTCTGAAGTTACCTAGGGATGGGGCTCCACCCTCTCAGAGGAGAAAGGGAGGGAGATGAGGTGAGGGACTTTATGAGACAGGACTTGGGGTGTGTGTGTGTGCAGGAATCGGGATATAAAGTAAATAAATAAGTAAACTAATGGAAAAAATTCTATTAGGTCAATCAGCCTTGTAGAGTCTTTTAACATTTGTGCGCCACTCCAAGAACGTCAATTTATAGTCGAAGTCTTAATTGTTCTTCGAGAGAAGTGCAAGGCATGGATAACAATTGCCCAAAGAGGCTGCATCAATAAAGAACAGTAAGAAGAGTGACAACTTTTATTGCACTTTTACC
This sequence comes from Rhynchomys soricoides, assembly GCA_019843965.1. Lineage (NCBI taxonomy): Eukaryota > Metazoa > Chordata > Mammalia > Rodentia > Muridae > Rhynchomys > Rhynchomys soricoides. Next base: position 3,717,282 of record JADRCH010000027.1, on the reverse strand, counting down.
AGGCTTGTACCCTCTGCTTAGATTCCTTCTTTTGTTGATCATCATGGCAACTCTGGGATGAAAATACAATTGTTATTTCTCACTTATTAACATGACAACTAAAGGTTTGAGAGATGTAACCCAAGCACCCAAAGATATAGTAGAGATATCACCCATCTAAGAGCAATTTATGCTTTCTTTTTTATTATTATTTTATTTATTTACATTTTAAATGTTGTTCCCCTTCCTGGTCTCTCCTCTGCAATGTCCCCATCCCATTCCCTCTTCCCTTTGCCCTTAAGAGGGTGCTCCCCCACCTACCCACCTACTTCTGCCTCACCCTTCTAGCATCCCCCTTTGCTGGGGCAACAAGCCTCCACAGGACCAAGTGCCTCCCCTCCTACTGATACCAGATAAGGTGATCCTCTGCTACATATGTAGTGGGGAGCCATGGACCCACTCATGTATACTCTTTGATTGATTGTTTAGTCCTTGGGAGCTCTGAGGTGTCCGGTTAGTTGATACTGTTGTTCTTCCTATGGGGTTGCAATCCCCTTCAGCTCCTTCAGTCATTCCCCTAACTCTTCCATTGGGGCTCCTGGGCTCAGTCCAATGGTTGGTTGTGAATATCTGCATCTGTCCTAGTCAGGTGTTGGCAGAACCTCTCAGAGGACAGCTATACCAGGCTCCCTCTGCAAGTGCTTCTAATGGAGCATCTTTCTAGAGTCTGGCTGTACAGTAGAGCCTACACCACTGATGTGAACATTTGCATTAATGCCCTTGTTTCTGAAGAGTACTTAAGCATACAGTGAATCTATTTAGGTGAACCAGGGTATTTGACTTTTTCATGTTTTTAATTGTTTTATTTTTACATTAAAACAATGTGCAATTGTATAATTAAAATTGCTTAACAACAACAAAGAGCTCTTTGTTGGATGGTTTCATAGCACTTAGGAACTCTTAGAGCAGTGGTTCTCAACATATAGGTCATGACCCATTTAGGGGGTCCAACGACCCTTTCAAAAGGGTAATCCAAGACCATTGGAAAGCATAGATATTTATATTATGACTCATAAGAGTAGCAAAATTACAGTTAGGAAGTAGCAATGGAAATAATGTTATGGTTGGGGTCACCACGACATGAGAAACTGTATCAAAGGGTCATAGCATTCGGAAGGTTGAGAAGCACTGCCATAGTCATAGAACAATGTAGTTTCTACTCCTCTTCACTGTTGCTATTTTTTTTCCATCAAAGTTTGAGTATAAATTCTTTTCCTCATCCATCAACCAGATAATTGGATGGGCCAGGCCGATAGACCAGACAGACAAGCCATTACAGAGGCCATCACTGTCAATTGATCTCAGGTCCTTCAAGCAAAATGGTATAGCTTATTTAAACTCCGTCTGTCCTTTGTCCCCAACAGCATGAAATGACCAAAGGTTAAACAAGCACTCGGTGAAGTGGACAGCATCTATACTGGCATGCTTGCTTCATTACAACACACCTATTGGTTTCTCCAGTTCAATCACATCTTCTGAAGTTAGCATGTTGTTAATCTGCATTTTTTTAAAATCTCCTTTGATCTCTACTTATTGGCTTTCTCAGTCTCAGCTGTGTGAGGTGTGTCATACAGGGAGGCAGAAAGCCAGCCATATCCAGTCTGTGCAATGACCAAAACTGAGTCTCCTTTGGCTTTAATCACCCAGTAATCAGCTGAGAGACTGGAAAAGGCAGCTATAAATAACTGGCAGTAGTTTACAAAAATGTACTGCATTACAGACTTCCCGGTTATACAGTGACGTCGTCTGTGGTAAAGCAGGCATGTCTATGTGTATGAGTTTATTATTTCCTTTTCTCTCATCAAGTCGATCGATATCTTTTACCTTTGACTTAGTGTTTGTAGCTTTAACTCAGGTGACACTTCTCAGTCCCAAACCAAAGTCATTTGCTCTTGTTTTCAACATAGAACACAATACATACTCTAGAAAGTTTTAACAAGCCACCTTCTATAGTCCACTTCTTCCAAGTCCAATTTCTTCCTGATTGAGTGGGCAGAAAAAAAATCTAAGGTATCAACAGTATTAAATACAGACTTTGCAGGATTTAATGGCTACTTAAAAGCCAGAATTTTTTATACAGCCTTTCATGGAACTTTAGTAACATAGTTTTTCAAATACTATGTAATTTTGGCACCACTGGCTCCTATGGAATATTGTTTTGGAAAAAGTCACACCAAATTTCATGAATAGTGACGCTGATGTCATTACTCTGGGGAAGGGATGTAATATCTTCCTTAGTCTACTATAGTCTTTTCTTAATTATTTGTTCTCTTCCAGATATCCACTTACATGAATGTTATCCAAGTTCTATTTGTGTATGGGGGTGGGGGAGAACGACACATCTTAGCAATAAAAATGAAACATCATCTTCTTTGAATATTCTTCCTTCTGAGACTACCTGCATCCATGTGTCTCCTCTCTCTATTGACTGGATTCTGCTCAACTGTGTTCTCTTCACTAAGTCATGCAGTATCATTTACATTTCCAACCAATGTAGGTGTTGACTTTCCTTGACTATTCCAAGATTTCTTAGCTTGTTCTTCAAAACTATTGAAGTCTAGTTTCCTTAAGAGGTATGATGGCTTACAGTACTTCAGATACATTTTCTCTCCCTTGATTGACAGTTCACCTGTATAAATGATGAAGGCAGGAAGATGGATGGAAATGTGACAAACTAGGATATCTTGAGGATAGATTTAACTGAAAAGTACCTTAGTATGATCTTTGCCACAGGACTAAAACCAACTACAGCAACAACGTGGGAACTAGTTTTTAGAAGCTGAAATAAACAAGGATCATCATAAAATGAAAAAAAAAATGCTGATGGCTCGAAGTTAAGACAAACACAAACAAAGCAAAGCAAGGCAACCAAACAATGTTTGCAAGCGTCTCTACAGAGGGTCCTAGAATCTGCATTCATGTAAAGAAAATCATGTAGAAGTTTTACAATTTGACAAAAGTTACTAGGAAGGATTAAGACATTTAAAAACCATTTGTTAAACATAAAAAGTAATGTGGAGAATATTTCATAGAATGTACATGAAAAGTTTTAAAAGGTGTATATATAAAACAAATAACCAATAAATAGATTCTAACATTGTGGAGAACATCCAGAAAGAGAAAATCGAACCTTGAGAGAAGACCCTGTCAAATAATGACAAAGCAACAGGCAAGATATCAAAATTTAAATAATCATCTCAAGTTGAAAGAACCAAGCCTCTGCATTCAAAGAGCACTGAGTCTTCAGAGCATAGAGAAATAAGTCAATTCTAGACATTTGTGATAGAAATATCATAATTGTTAAGATTAAAAGAAATATGGAAATTGTTCAGGATTAAAAACTGAACAAGCATGAAAACAATTATACACAGATAGGCAAATAACCAACCAAGAAACAAAACAGAAGAGCTCTAGACTTTTCACCATGAACTCTGGGTGGTAAAGGACAGAGGTTTCAAATCTTGTAGAAAAAGAACTTCAATCCAACCAAATTACCAGTGAAGAGAAAGGCCAGGAAAACAAAACAAAACACAACAAAACAAAACAAAACACATTGTGGCACACATGATTAAAATGGAAAATGTGTCTTCCACATGTAATTTCATAAGAAATAGGTCACATGAAGATGTAGGTCATCTTGTTTGCAAGATGAGGCAAACAAGGAGGAAAATCAGACATTTAAGAAACAAATAGCTGGGCAAGAAAATAAAGGGAAGTCTAGGGTGACATCCACTGAATTAGTTCCAAGAACGAAGGCTCAGAAAGAGTAAGGTCAAGAGGCATGTTTTTGATATAGAAGAACCCCAAATTAGGTTTTGTTGGGTAGAGATTCTGGAAAAGTTTGAGACAGTAAACAAGCTTGGAAACTGTACCACCAAACAGTGAGGTGCATTCAGAATTCAGCTCGATCTATTTTAAAGATGTTTCTCCTGTACTAGGGTATGCATGAGAAAAATGCAGGCCTCCACCAAACATAAGTCCTTTAGCTCACACAAGGCATGTATATGCAGTGTATAAATGCAGCATCCAGACAAGTAACTAACCTGAACGATGCTTCAACAGTGTATGCATCAATAAAAATAAACATATTTAAGTATGGATATATCAACTGCCTAGTTCCTCTGAGTTACTGCCTATAAGTATAGTTTAATACTTTAGATCTATATGTCAGCCAGAATCATTAGTACCCCACACAAAATCTGATTGTCTTAAAGAAAGGCAATCTCTAAAATCACTTGCTTGTGATATAACCTATTGCTCAGTAGGCAGTAAGAACACTACCTGTGACATAAGTAATTCTGCATCTCATGTTTAATTTAGCCTTAGTTAACTAATGTGTTTTCTTCAAGCCAAAAGGCCCAAGTGAGGACACCTCAATCCCACTTGGGAGGGAGAAGAAAGCAATCACATAAAGGAGGAAGGAGGCAGGGAGGGAGGGAGGGAAAGAGGGTTCTGGATGGGAAAGGGGACAGGAGCAGAAGAGGGGAACATTATCAGGTATTGGGTAGGGGAAAAGGACTGAAGCCCTGAGGGCCAGCGGAAAGAATGAAAACAAGCAACCTCAGGAGGTAGGAGGAGGGGGACCCTCCAGAATGTACCAGAGACCTGGGAGGTGACAGACTCTCAGGACTCAAAGGGAGGGACCTTAGATGAAATGCCCTACAGTGGAGAGAGGGAACTTGTAGAGCCCACCTCCAGCAGAAAGACAGGCATCAAGTGAGGGATGGGATTGCCATCCCACAGTCAAAAACTCTGACCCATAATTGTTTCTGTCTGAAAGAACTGCAGGGATAAAAATGGAGAAGAGCCTGAGGAAAAGGAGGTCCAGCTAAAGATCCAAGGTGGGATCCAGCTTGGGGATGGGGGTGGGAGGAGGCCCCAAGGCCTGACACTATCACTGAGGCTATGGAGCACTCACAGAAAGGGGCCTATCATGACTGCTCTCCAAAAGACCCAGCAAGCAGCTGGCAGAGTCAGATGCACATATGCATCTGACCAACCAATGGACAGAAGCTGGTGATCCCTGTGGTTGAATTAGAGAAAAGCTGGATGAAACTGAGGAGGCGGGCGACCTTGAATGAGGACCAGCAGTCTCAATTAACCTGGATCCCCGAGATATCTCAGACACTGGACCACCAACCAGGCAGCATACACCAGTTGATATGAGGCCCCCAACACATACACTGTAGAGGATTGCTGGGTCTGGGTTCAGTCAGAGAAGATGCACCTAACCCTCAAGAGACTGGAGGCCCCAGGGAGTGGGGAGGTCTTGTGAGGTGGGGGTTGGGGGTGGGGCCATCCTTGTGAAGCCAGGGTCGAGGTGAGGAGGTATGGGATGTGGAACAGTCAGAAGGTGGACCAGAATGGAGATAAAATCTGGAGTGTAAAAGAAAAGATTAAATAAAATTAATGTGTTTTCTTAGAAAGTGGAACATTGTCTCAACATGGGAACAGGAACAAAGTAGTAAATAACTGTTTTTAAGTCTTTTCTGAAAAGACAAATGTTTTATGAGAAAGCATTAAAAAAAAAAAAAAAAGAAAGAAGAAGAAGAAGGAAGACCCAGGGCATTTGTCTTTTTTAATTAAGAAATTTATACAAATTTGGAATTCAAACTGCTTGTTTTATTGTCTAGTGACACTAACTTAAAATCTATAACTAATTAACTTATACAAATGTTTTTAAACTTTAGTTTAGATCTCATCATTTAAATTAAACATACTTAGTTAAACTAAACATACTAGTTTTTCAGGCTTAGAATTTTTAAAACCTACTTTTAATAAGGGATCTTTAATGCTCTGACCCCTTGTAACCCACATCCAAAGTTAGAGAAGAAAAGATGGTAAATAGGACAAAGGGTGTGGATCTGTTTAGAAGTAGTTCCTTGGGGTGTTTCCAATCTCCTTTTTGTATCCCGACATTCTGCCAAAGAGTGTTATCAGTTCCAAGCATTTTTGGTGTAGTCTCCAGGATCTCTTATGTATAGAATCATATTATCTACAAATATGATACTTTGATTTTTTTTTAAATTTTTATCCATTTTATTGCCTTCTCTTGTCTTGTTGCTCTAGCTAAGACATCAAGCACAATATCAAACAGAAGTGAAGGAAGTTAACACCCTTGTCTTATTTCTGATCTTAGTGGGAAGGCTTTGAGTTTTTCCTCTTAATATGATGTTGGCTATACATTGTTATATACAACCTTTATTATATTGAATCTCCCACTAAGCCTAGCTTCTTTAAGACTTTATAATGAATAAATGTTGGTTTTTTTCAAAAGGGTTTTTCTTCATCTTTTGAGGTAATCTTTTGATTTCCATTTTTGAGTCCATTTATATGATATATTACATTTGTTGACTTACATATACTGAACAGATCCTGAGTTTTTGGAATGAGGCCAATTTGATAATGATGAATGAGCCTTCTAACATAATTTTGAATTCAGTTTCCCAGTATTTTGTTATAAAGTTTTGTATTATGAAAAATAATATTGGCCTCATAGAAAAGTTGGAAGCATTCTTTTAGAAATATTTTGTGGAATAATTTGAGCAGTGTTGGTCTCAGTTTTTCTTTGAGGGTTTTGGAGAATCTGAAGGAAATCTATTTTGTGCTGGATTTCTCTTTTTATTTGGGAGATATTACTGCTTCAGTCTCATTGCTGGTTTTACATCTGTTTAAATTATTTATTTGATCTTGGTTTAATTGTTCTGGATAGCCCTGGGCTGTTTGTAATCTGGTAATTCTGCCCTCCTGTGAGATGCTTCAGAGAAGGAGTGAGTTACACCTGTGACTTCTTGTGAACCAATTCCCTAATGAATAAAAGAGCCAATCACTGGGTGCATAGGAGACTTCCAGGTCAGAGAGAGGAAGAGAGGAGGAGGAGGAGGAGGAGGAGGAGGAGGAGGAGGAGGGGGAGGAGGGGGGGAGGGAGGGGGGAGAGAGAGAGAGAGAGGGCGGTGCCTCTTTTGGAAAGGGGACAGCATGTAGTAGAGTCTCCTGGTATCATGGCGGATCTGCAAGGATTCGCCACCAGAGGAATCAGACTTTGATAAGGTTTACAAGATTAGGTTTCAGTTGTTGTGCCCAGAGATGAGTTATCATTGTTTCTGAACTTAAGTTTGTCTTGCGTTTTCCTTCACGTGGTGGCTCATCTGGGTTCCAGAGAGAAAGGTACAGCAGCAAAGTGTAGGTTTGCCTGATGTGCACCACAGAGGCCATGGGGATATTGAAGCATGGGGTTAGTGTGGTAGTGACCAGCCAGTGGGAACCTAGTGAGCTGAGTGGAGAGGTCTTGGAGCTCTGAGTCAGAGCTCCAGGAGATGAAAGCAGGTTGGCCATTGCCCTCCAATGTATGTCTGGTCAGCCTGCCAGGGATGAGAGAACCAGGGCATAGTGCGGGAACATGCTGCAGTACATTCCATCCTTTTAAATATTTCCTGCAACAGTTTAATTTTGGTAAATGTAAACATTTGTCAATTTGTTTTAGATATTCTAATTTTGTAAAACATAATTTTAAGGTGTGTACTTATGATTTTTTCGGTATGTGTTGAAATGTTTTCCTTTTTACCTTTAATTTTATTAATTGGGTCACCATCTCTTTCTCTTTCTGTAGTTAGTTTGGCTAGTGGCTTGCTAATATTGTTTATCACTTCAATTAACCAATTTTTCCTTTCATTCATCCTTTGTATTTTTTTAAAATTTCTTTTGTATTAGTTTCTGCTCCAATCTTAGTTGGTATTTGCTTCATCTATTGCTTTGGAGTTTATTCCTTGTTTTCCCAAGTCCTGCACATACATCATTGAATTATTAAATTGAGATATACCAATTTAAAAATATTTATTTTACTTTTAATCGTGTGTGTATATGTGTGTGTGTGTGTGTGTGTGTGTGTGTGTGTGTGTGCATATCAGTGCAGGTACCCACAGAGACCAGAGTAGCAGGCATCCCTTTAGGCTGGAGTCGCAGACAGTTGTAATGCATCTGAAGGAATCCTATGATGACTTTTCTTTCTGCATTAGAAAATATATGTACAGAAAGGGCACAAAAACTTGTTTAGATTCTTCACTTCTGGAACACCATATTAATAAAACAGAGAACTTGTGCAGAATTTGAGCTGAAACTTTCCTATGCTCTCTAGAGGATGAATTACACAGAATCCTTCTAATCCAGTTTCAACTTCTTCTTACTGCGTGTCCTTGAGTGCATTGTCCAAACCCCATGTACCACAGTTTCATAGTCATTCGGTACACTAGCTTCTTCATGAATATTTGCCGATTGCCTATCTCATGTCAGATGCTGTTCTCACACTGGGAATTCAAAGGAAGGAAACAGACAAAATGTTAGTATTTGTGGAGCTCACTCCTCAGAGTAAGAAACAAATCAGAACAATAGCCAAACAAAATAAACAAATATTTATTTGCTCATGAGCAAATATACAATCTAGTGTCCAAGAGGATGATAACTTTTGAAGGGGATTAGAGGTGAGAAAAAAAAGGACTAGAGTGGGGTCAGGGGAACTGATGAGATTCTCAAATGGTGATCTCGTTGGAAAGATGTCACTGAAGTACATGACCCAGCTGATACATAGACCTTGCTTGACAAGGATTTGTAGCCGCTATGCTGGAAGGACAACAGGGAGGTTGTGAGGCTGTGGTGGAGCTGAAAAGAGATATGGTGGTGACATCAGCTAGAGAATAGCCTATCCTGGACCATCCTCATCACTGGGAGCTTTGAGCAAGCTAGGGTAGTGGTTTCCTAGGGCTTAGGGTTTTGAAACTTACTCTGTATCTATGCTTCGAATAGATTGGGGCTAAGGAGATAGGAGGAATAGCAGTTTAAAAGTAGGATGCATATTGAAAGGTTGAGGGAACAAAACAGGTGAACACAGCTAGTTTTTGCATAATCGTAGCTATTATTCCTTCCGAATGTCATCTTCAACAGAAAATAGTGATTTTTCTTGAAAACTCCTCTGCATAATGTCAGTGTGATAGAGATCTGAACATTCATTCACATTTCCTGGAGACAACTACTAATTAAATTGGGGCTCAACAAAGAGAAGAGAATCAGCCCTGCTCCTTGGCTCTACACTACACCAGCACTATTGGGCAGTTCATCAGATAAGGCCAGCAGCCTTAGAATTCATGTTTAAAAAAAAGACAAACAAACCAAAGGCAAGTGCATTGCTGTCCTACGTTCATTTCCTACATCAGGTGTTATTTAAACAGTCCAATTCTTAAGTATGATTTTACTTCAAGTAAAAGTGAATTACTTGAGACTATGAAGAATGGTCTTTTGCCTCTTAGATTTATTATTTTCTATTGGATTCTTAAGGCAAGTTTTAAAGAGGAAGAAGGTAGAGAGAGGCAGGATGTAGCTGTAGGCATGAAAGTCCTCTATTTTCTAAACAGAAGTGAAAGCGTTGGGTCCAGTTTTTTCATGCTTCACGTCACTTGCTTGCAGGAAGAGTCTTCAAAGAACAAAACAGCTGATGTTTGAGCAAGCATCAAAACTGTGTAGACAGTATCTCAAAAAGGAGATAGAAAGAAAAAAACCCCAAATATGCAAAGATGCCAAAGGAATTTCTATTAACCTTATCAGGACCAGCCGCTGGCTACAGGATTGATGGTACCCAAATTAGAGCTCAAAGAAAGAATGAATGGTGAATTAGATGGGATGGGAGGGGAAAATCCCAGGAAAAGAGGAAAGGGGAATAAAGACATGGATATGAAGGAACACAAGGCATATGAGAGGCATGGCTAGATAAATAGATAGAAACCACATAAGATGAAATATAGAGAAGCCACATTTGTTTCCACTGCAGGGACTTCAGCTTCAATGAGCCCTTTCTGGCCTTAGATTGTAAGCTTCACTCAGTGAATACAGTCTGAAGGGCATTCCCACTGAAGTTTATGAAAACGAATAAAATGAGAGATGGGCTTAAGTCCCTCTGAGAGGCAGCATGGCTGAAAAACAGTGTGCATGGAGTGTCATGACAACCTGAATGTGTGTAATAAAAACATTCTTGCATTTGGTTATTCACAATTTTAAAAAGTTTCTCAGAGTTACATTTATTCTGAAAAGCAACATTTAAAATATAAATTGCTGAGAGCTGGCAAATACAGGTTGGTAATTCTTCATCAACAGTGTTTATGTGAATAATCTGCCTGAATCTGAAGAGGAAATGAGCCCTCTTTACATGTTTTCTAGCACAAGAGTTATTGTTTTCTAAAATTGTTTCTGCTTTTCATTTTGTCTTTTCAGTTAAAGAATGGCTTCTGAAATATGTATGAGGGAGGTTAGTTATAATTAATGACAGTATATGCGGCTATGCTGTCAATTTGTTACAATTCCAGTGACTCATGTCCAATTAGTATTGCTGAGGCTTTGTCAAATGCCTGCTACCCTCTGTCATTTAACTACAAAACCAAATGTCTGACTTATCTGAGATCTCTCCTGGAACAAACACAAAATTGTACCATTTAAGGAAAAATAGTGTTCTGTAGCTGATTTTTCTCCATTCAGCATTGCACTTCTTAGACTTCATGGGTTGAAAGCTTTCAGCACAAGCTTCCTGAGCCAGTCAGTAGACAGATATATAGATTAGGGATGTGTGAGTTGACAGATACATAGATTAGGGATGCATGAACAGTGTGGGTGAAAGACCCTCCCCACACACCTTCAGGTTCTCCAGTTTTCTCTGACCAAACAAGTTACTAGCATATCATGCTGTATTCATTGCCCTTTCACAGTGGAGCTTTTGTGCCACAGTTTCTCCAGTTAGGTCTCCTATTTCCAATGTTTCTGCACAGCCTGGCTTCAGTGAGCAGCCCAGCCTCTTCCCATGCCCTTCTCTCTGGTGACTACAGACAGGATCCATGTGGGAAAGCTGGCACGCTTTCCAGAAGTTTCAGAGTAGGAGGTTTGCCTTTACCACAGCTGTAGAGTACATATCAACATTTGCAGTGTTTACTAGGAGGAATTAGTTTAAAATTATGTCAGAGGTGCCTTGCTTAAAAGAGAATTCTTGCTATTGCAAACATTTTCAAGAGTCTGTAGAGATGGCTTAGTGGTTATAAATCTTGCTGCTCTTACAGAGGACCCATGTTCAGTTCCTAGCACCCGCATGAGAAATCACAACAATCCTTAAGTCCAAATCCAGGAGGTCAGAGACCCATCACCCTCTTCTGACCTTGGTGGATTGTGTACCCATGTGTTATGCTTACATTCATGCAAGCGGAACAGCCATATGCATAAAATAAAAGAAGGAGAGAGAGAGAGAGAGAGAGAGAGAGAGAGAGAGAGAGAGAGAGAGAGACTTTAGAATTTCCTATGGTTTATCTTTCTTTTCTTTCCTTTTACTGTTTTTTGCCTCTTCAACTTCTTCCTTTTAAAAAATAAAACCCAATTAACCACCAGCACATAGCCTTATCTTTTCATTCTGTTGGATGGCTTTAATGTATTTTCCTCCAAAACAGTTGTCTCAATGGAAAGAAAGCACTCTGACTAGTGGCGTTTCCTCACAGAAAGGATACTTTGCCACTTCTCAGTCCATTCTATATACTAAGGTCATATCAGGATCTTTGTGCTTTTTTTATTATTATTATTCTGATTCACGTAATTAACCAGCTCTTTGGGAACAAATTATTATCACATCACTTTCCAGGACTCAATATCCTTTTGAACATGGTCTTGACAAACAATATAACAAGATAAGGAATGAATGCATAATTTTATAGCATTTGCTTTTATACATTACATTATGCCATTTCAACAGTTTTCTGCCAGTAAAAAGTTGCAGAATATATTCCGCCATCTCCATTCTTTTCTCAGACATTTTCCCCCCTCATGGAACCCTTCAAGGTCTCATATTTAACTCCTACACTGCTTCCTCCCCTTATTGGCTTCCGACATTTAATGTCACATCTTCTGGATGGAACACAAAAGCTTTGCATCGGCAGGAATCAACTCAGCTTGTGTGTGGAGGGAAGAAAGTAAAAAGGGACTCCAACTGTCAATCTAACCCCCTGCCTGGAGTAAAGTTTAAGAAGCTCCAATTGGAGCATCTGGAAGTGCTGTGGTTGAGTGCTCTGGGGGGGGGGGGGAAAGCCTGCTTCTTCTCAAAATTATTTTCACCAGGCTCTATGTGAGGGAGTTACACAATTCAGTGAGATCATGGATGAATGTTTTGGGCATGTAATTGTTAATAGGAGTTTAAGTTTTATAAGATGAGAAATCCTACATTTAAGTGTGACATCAAATTTAATAGATACAAACAACTAACTCAGAAAAAACAGGAGAGGCCACATAGAGTTGCAGGCCTCTCCCACTGGATTGCAGTTATCTCAGAGGTATAAGTTACAGGAGCACTGTCCCCCTGAGAAACAATCTGTTATGAAGAATCAGACACTTAACTTCTTAGACCTGCAGACAGTGGTTCTCTGAGGGAGTCATTCCGATCAAAGAATAGTACTGGGAGGGGGAATGGGAAAGGAAGCCATTGCTGAGAGAACAACTGGAGAAGTGGCTGTGGATTTGAGGAGGCAGTGCTAGCTAGGAGGATCTGAAAAGCCGAGGGAGTCATGTGACGCTGAGCTTTGGAGGAAGAGGCAGGACGTAGAAGCATAGCCAGAGGTAGGATGGCAGAAGATCAGGAGCACAGGGCTTTGGTTGATGATGTCACCCAGGAGCTGTGTGACCAGGTGTTATAATGCTACATGTGGAGCTCCTGCGTTTGGACAAAAGAAATGGAATATATTTGCCTTTATAAAAACTATCATAGGGTGATTTGAATCACTCCCCTATCGCTATTCCAAAAATAGAAGACCACCATAAGCAGTTGGGTCATTTAAAAAAAAAATTATGTATTGTATTTTGAGTCATACAGTGTTTTCAGTGAGTTTTATAGTCAATTTTAATGTCTTAGCTTTTGAGTGTTCAATTAATTAATGACAATGAGGAGCTATGAAAAGATTTAAAAATAGATAATATTGTACCTGATGTTGAATTAGAAGATCACTGGTGGCTAAGCAGGTGCCTTAGTGGTTAAGAGCACTGACTGCTCCTGCAGAGGTACTTAGTATGATTCTCTACACCCACATGATATCTCCTGTTCTAGCAAATCTGACATGCTTTTCTAACTCTCCAGGGTACCAGGAAAGTGTGTGCTCTACAGACAAACATATAAGCAGGCAAAACACGGATACTCATAAAAAATAAATAAAATATAACTTATGGAAACCTCAAATGGATCTAAGAAGTTGATTCTGTCATGGGGACTTACTGGTGCCCCTGCTGAAACATTATGTCAAGTCTGTTAAACTTTTGATCTGATTACTAACATGGAGTAGTTTTCCAAATCCTTACAATAAAATGCATTTTCCCCATATCCCATCACTTTTTGGTTGCTCAACATAAATGTATGTAGACATTATAGCGTTGCTGCTCTATCACATTTTATTAGAATGAAACCCTCAATGGCAAAGGTATGTTAAAACTCTAGAATCACCCTGGCACATAGGGACTCATGGAGACTGAACCCAACAAGAGAGCATATATGGGACAGACCTATTCCCCCTACACACATGTAACAGATGTACAGCTTGATCCTCACGTGGAACCTCTAACAGCAGGAGCAAGGACTGCCTCTGACTCAGTTGCTTGCCTTTGGACTCCTTTCCCCTAATTGAATATGGCCTTGTCTCGCCTCAATAGAAGAAGATGAGCCTAGTCCTACTACAACTTGATATGCCAACATATTCATGGGAGGGGAGGGGCAAAGGCAGAATTGGGGGGAAGAGGGAGGGGAAGCTCCAATTGAGATGTAAAGTAAATCAATTAATGAATGAATGAAAAACAAACCTTAGCCTTATCTCTTTTGTCTGAAAGCATCTCTGAGGCCAATCTCCCTTAATGAGGATTAGAGGAGAGCACAGACATATGTTAAGGACTTCCGACGTGAGAAATGATGCCCTGAGGTGTTATTTAAGTTTCTATTTAGACTAACATTTTAGAAAATGTGGAGGAGAGGAAATCACCATGCGGGGGAGAGAGAGCCATTTTTCTTTCTTCTTCAAATGAATGTGGTATATTTTCTCCTGTGAGTCTTTGACAGTATAGGCTTGGTAAATGTTATGGATAGAAACAATGAATCATGTATTCCCATGCGTTACTTAAAGTTATAGATAGAAGATCCATTTTATACAGATAAGAACATGAGTAAGCATGGATGATGTGGGCTCACTATAATAAGAAGAGGAATAATGGATTAATTGTTATATCAGTGTGTTAATTTTTTATTTTTCAATATGCTACAATGTATCAATAGATGTTGTATGTAATTATTCCTAAATTATCAAGTTTTTCTGTAACAATTGTTACAGAGAATAGTTCACATTTGTGCAGACAGTGCTATTGAATTAATATATTACTTTTCCACAATATTCGATGCTTTGAGCATCTTTATCATCAGCGAATTCCAGTGTCACTGAGCGCCACTTTCTTCCCCTCATAAATGCATAAACCTTCTCCACTGTCTATCTTTCATTACAGTTTGGGAAGTTGGCTGAGGTTCTGCTCATTGGATGCGTAAAGGAAGTGTTACACAAAATCTATTCTGGTTGGCCAGCTGGTAGATGCTGTGGCCTCTGCATTCTTGGGGCCATGAGAAGGAGGGTTTTAAGGCACCAGTGTTGCTGGCATGGATAGACATACCTTCCTAATAAAGAAGCACCATGATGATGCAATTAATATTTCTGAGATTTAGAGTCAAAAGTCTCAGCTTTCCTGCTTGAGAGCTGTTTGGATCATGGATCAGAAACATATCCTGAAGTGTCCCTTGGTGTCTTCCTCTATGAGTACTCTTTGAGGTACAGCCTCATTCATTAAATCTTGTGCCAAATTTTAATGTACAGGACAGCGGAAGAACATTTTTAAATTTGGTTTTGAGGTGACACAGTAAGTTTAGAGGTTATTGGATTCTGTGAGAACTACCTACTTTTAAGGTGGTTCAGAACATCAGTAATTTGCTCTGTATTTTTGTAGTTTTTGTTCATTATTTTGTTTTTGAAAGTTGGTAGCTTTTTACATCTGGAATTGTGGCAGTTGGTCGAATGCAAGTACTCTAGAATAATGTGTGAAAGAGACATTTATTTTCATGAGTATATAGCAATTGTACAAACTAATGGGTTTCATCATGACATATTCATACATATGTATATAATCACCCTACTTTAATATGATTCTAAGATGTTCTCACAGCTGTTGTGAAGTCTATAAATGACATACACCAGTAGCAAATTACTTTAATATCAAAAACACTGACCATCAAGAAAACTTGGGACCTTTTGAATCATAAACATTTTCAGCAATGTTGTCTCATAGATCTACAGAGTAAGAAGTGTATTAAGAGACAAGTGGAAATCATTAGAGTACATTTTTGGTACAAAAATAGAACACCAAAAGCAATCACTCTCTAGAGTGAACTGCTAAAGATGTCTCTGCCATAAAGACTTGACAGATGGAGATTTACACATGTCTGCAGAGCTTGCATTGTCTTACTTTGTCGAGTGCAGGAGGCTGGTGGGTCAGGAAGAACCACAATTTAATTTCAGAGAGGATTTGAGACACTTCTGTGGATTGCTGTGAACATTCCTACCTCAGAATCATATTAAATCAAGTGGTAAAGGTTTGCAGTGGCATGTATACTGTAATTTTAGGCAAACATCACTGTGAGGGTTGTCATGGTGCTGTGAATTCTTTTAGTATCTCCCCTGATCTCAGTGCTACCACTGCTCACTGGAGTTTCTGTGATAGGCTCAAATGTCTGTCCTTAATTTGGCATAGCTATTGCCAATCCTTTCCAAACCTGGGGTTCAAATTTACAAATAATAGCTGGGAAAAGCTTTAAATGAGATGAAATGGAAGAGTCGAGTGTGTTAGAAGCTGTGAGATGAGGTGTTGCCACCAGATCACATGGCTTGGCTCTTAGGAAACATCAGCTTCCCCCTGTTCTGCACTGATTGTATCCACAATCACTGCCATAGTCACCTCCTGACTCTAGCATGCAGGGGGTGGTTGGTGGGAAGCCACACAGATGGCCCCAGAATTTCCCACTTTGCAGTTGCTTTCTGGTGAGTTGATCAGTGAGGCTATTAGACTTCTACACCATCACTGGCTTTTCCTCCATCTGCATCACATCAGGACTGAATGATAGATAACTTCTTTCATTTCTTTCATCACTGTTTTCACTTTTACCACTTTCTATATTCTGTAAGATATAACTTACATTTCAAAATTTTTATTTTAATCACACTTCCTTTCCCTTACTGGCATACAGAATGCCATGGAAATCTGGAATTGAGACGTCAATTTGAGTAGATGTGAAGACAATAACAGCACTATTGCCATTGACAAATAGAAGTCAAGTAGACCGTGACATGTAGTGGGCAAATAGGTAGATAACTAATCATGTGTAGTAAACTGGAGTGAAATACTGATAGACTTGGCTTGAAGGTTGTGGTTGCAATAGACAGTAGTGGGAATAAAAAATAAGGTTACTTCTAAGTATGCTAGCGAACTCAGAAAAAGAACGTTAGGAAACCAGAGATTTTAACTGGAGCCCAAGAAGAGGGCTAGAAGGCTTCATCATTCCCTTGGAAGAAATATTTGTCTCTGGTACTATAGGGTTTGGGACACAAAGATAGCCAAACTATGCACAACAGAAAGAAAAATCAAGATTCTTACGAGATATTTTAAAAAAATAATAAAAAAAAAAAAATTGAGACATCAACTGAAAATTCCAGAAGGTGGAATGCGCCATCTGGTTGTGTTCCAAATTCCTCTGATCTCCCTGTCTTCAGAAGTAAGACCTTTTTCTTTCTTGTCTGAGAAAGTCAGCAGCCACTTTCTCAGAGAGTTTCTGACCCTCTCCTTAATACAAACAGAACCTAAGGAGGAGTACTCAGATGGTGATCTGAGAGATGCTCTCTAGGTATGGACATTGGTAGATTCTGCTAATTTATATTCACAGAAATGTGGTTGGAGTGTATGAAATGATTCCTGTGTTAGAGCAAGATAGAAGGCATATTGTGTTAGATCAGATTGATCAATGATGAGAGTATACCAGCTAGATGTACTCATTGTATTATGTTGATTCAAGTAGCTAAGAGTGCCTCTGGAGATTTGTTGGACCAAATTCTATTCATTAAAAGAAGATAAAATTCCAGAATGCTCTTGTGCTCTGTAAAGAAAAGTGTATCAAAGTGAGAATCTCAACTGAATTTGTAAAATGTTATTCATTTCTCAGTTGATTCCTATGTCTCTCAGGAGGGCCCAGGGTGTATACCTCTCAAAGCTTTGAAAAATATTAATATAGAGAAAATCGAGATCCTTGAAAAATAGGAGTGGTGGCTCCGTGCCCCTATGGCTCACCAGTTAGAGTAGCAGCTGATGGAGGTCAAATGACTAAAGGGTATTGATGACAGTCCTTCTCATCAATGGGCCCACAAGCTCCTAAAACTACCTCTTTGTTATTTTCCTAGAAACTGAGTTTAGAGTTGTGATAGACATACTCTGGGATTAGCAAAATCCACTAGTCTTATTGACCTGAGTAATGAAGGCTTTGCCTGTAGATTTGCGACCCCATGTGTATAAGCGTTTGGCCATTTCTCCAAAGATTATAGAGATGCATGCTCAAATCAACAACTTGTTCTACCACATCTCATTCTCTCACCTCTCTGGACTCTCCAGGAAGCCAATAGATTGGGACAATGTGAATGTTCATTCATATACCTAAGACACCTTGGAAGAGGAAACCTTAATTGAGGAGCTGCCTCCATCGGACTGGCCTGTGAGCATATCTGTGGGACATTTTCTTAATTAATGGTTGACGTTGGAGAGTCCAGCTCATTGCCAGCATTGCCATCCCTCTCCAGGTGGGCCTGGGCTGTCTCCGAAAGGTCTCTGGACAAGCCAGAGCAAGCAAGCCAGTAAGCAGCATTCCCCTTTGGTCTCTGCTAGATTTCTTGCCACTAGGTTCCTGTCTTGGCTTCCCTGGATGATGGGCTGTAACTGATAAGCTTAAATAAAGCCATTCCTTCCTGAGTTGCCTTTAGTCAGCGTTTGATCACAGCAAAGGAAACTGACATACTAATTGAGTAATCCTGCCGCAGCTATAACTCCACGTGTGGTTTCTTCACATGGAGAAAACCAGCACACTCCGCTCTTATTAGTGTCCTAACAGGCAAGCCATGCATTCTATCTTAGTAGAGCAACTGATGTGGATTACCTACAGAACTAGAATTACTGTTATTCAGTGAAAAAAGGAAGGAATAGACAGGGTTGGATGCTCATAAGTGGGCTGCAGTAGTGCAGGAATGTTGTAAACAGTACTCCAAAACTGGACTGACTTTAGGCAGCATGCCACACCCTCAGACCTCTCAAGATAAGATTTAGTGTCACCTCATCTGGAGAAGACACCAGTCAGCTGTGATGTCCTTAAGGAAAAAAAAATCTGCAATGCAAATTATGAATGAAAAATCAGGAATGTCACATGTAGTTTTGTGATTTAAAGAAAAAAGAATATGACAAATATTTGTGTACTAAAATTTGATTCACTTATCACCTATAGTTTTACATAGGCCATTTTGGTTGTGATTTTACACACACACACACACACACACACACACACACAATTCAACATTAGATTATAACGTAAAGGAGATATAAACTTAGTCTAGATATATATGGACTTGTTGCCGCATACAATAGATAACAGAAGAATAGTTGAACAGCAGACTATAATAATTTTGTATCTATTGTAGCCTGGTTTTGCTTATACCTTTATAAGTTTGGCAGAATTTTATCCAGTGAATAGATTCTCATTATGGAGTCCAGAAACTTATTTCTCTACTTTCATTGTGGATAAGCATAAGCTTGTAAACTAGAATCTGTAACATAGACTATACCTATATATATAGGTATGTATGTATGTGCATATGTATGTATGTATGTGTTATGTATGTATGTATGTATGTATATCTGTGTCTATGAAACAATCGAATGCCATTACAAGATCCATTCCAGCAAGAGTGATAGAAGAGCTGTCAAGATTTTAGAGGTAGCACTACCTAAGGTTCTGACGAAAGACAGCATCCTGTGCCCAGTGATACTGATGTTAGCAAGCCGTTGTGTGCTTTCTGTCCCTGCTGTTTGTCCCCAGTACCTTTGCAGTCTGACTTCAAACCCTAGTCCTATTGATGGAGCCTCCATGCCTCCTGCTCTGCCTTCCTGTGTTTCAGGTTCTTGTTGACAACATTTATTCTGCTTTCTTCATAACTAGCTAGAGTTAATTAACTGATTTTGCAACTAAGAATCTTCTGAGCCGGGCAGTGGTGGCGCATGCCTTTAGTCCCAGCACTTGGGAGGCAGAGACAGGAGGATTTCTGAGTTCGAGGCCAGCCTAGTCCAGAGTGAGTTCCAGGACATCCAGGGCTACACAGAGAAACCCTGTCTCAAAAAACCAAAAAAAAAAAAAACTTCTGTTTAGGTCTATCCCTCTAATGTTTCTCACTACTGTGGATGTAAGCTTTCTTATACTCATTTCTCAGATTAAACAGAGATTAAATCATTTGCCCCAAATCACTTGCTTGTTAATAGTTCTAAAGATTTAATTGATATGTAGTTTTAAAAGCATTTATATATATATTAACTTTGCATTTATAATTTGTTACAGAAATATTTTCTAATATATATTTGTTTGAATTATAAGTAACAGTATTCCAATATTTTGGTGATGTGTATGTTGTGATTTAGTTTTCTAGTTATTTCTACTTATTTAACTTCTGTAGTTGTGAGTCATAAAGGATTATATTGTTTTTCTTATATTTAATATATTTTGTTGTATATAGCTTGAAATACAAATAAACTTCTCAATAGAATCCTTATGCAAACATTTATTGAGAATCAACTGTCTACTATTCAATTGTTTAAACCAAAAATTCTTTTATCTGTTTTATCTACTTCAAGTTTTTTTGTCAAATAGTTAATTTTTTCTTCAACAGGGGATAAAACTTTGAAAATGAACCCACTGGGGAATACAGCTGCCTTTACATAGCTGCAGGCAATGAGGAGATGGTTAAAGAAATACCCTGAAGCCGAATGGAAGAACAGACAAATCTACAGATGTGCTTATATGGAATCAGAAGCTGGGAATGGCATTCACAGCCAGTTAAAAAGATAAAGACACATTTTCAAACCTTCCAGTTTCTATTTTGCAGTTCCAAAAGTAATGATAATCATTTATATAGGAATAAAGAAGGTACTGAGTGACTCTCTGGAAGGGAAGGTAACTTGTAATCAGGGACATTGTTCTTATATTACTTCATTAATATTTATATTTACATACCCAATATTGAGATGAATATTTCCAATGCATAAATAAATAATGTGCATAGAGAAATATTTATGATGTAGGCTTAAGAGAACTGGAATATTTGCTTTAAAGCCCAACCCAGAAAACTATTCATATTCATTCCAACAACCTTTCTCATGATTATCTTAAGCTACTCAATACTCAAGTGGTAAGCAAAGAAGACAGTGTTTGGTATAAACGTGCTCTTTTTAACTTACTCTGTTAGAGTTGTTTGCTTTATCTTGGTAATACTGAGTTTGAGGGAGAATTACAAAGCTAACTTGAAGGAATTTTCTTCACCATTCAAACGCATGTTTAACGTTTATCAGATGACTGTAATGACTCGTAGCTTCCAGGCTCACCACTCATTCAGCGTCTGTGTTGACCATCTAATGAGCCAGTCAGGCAGCATGACTCATAACAGCACCAGAGGCAAGATTTAGACCCAAGTGTTAGTGTTTAGCTCAGGGAGGGTCAAAAACTGTCTCAACAAACTCAGATTAGAATTCTAAAGAGCCTGGGGGCCGTGGAAGTGATGCCTCTCAGGCAGAACTCAGTGAAACAGTCACTCCAGTCTGGCTTTTGTTTCTGACACCTATGTGGTATGTGGTTGAAGATATTTGGCAATGTGCTATGGTCCCTAAGATGGGAGACAACTCACTGAGCTGAACTTCGAAACCCTGGCTAGTTCACTTGCAGCTCTGTAAACCACGATGAGTCTTGACATCCACTTTACACTGAAGTGTGAGCACATGCATACTTCTTTTCTTCAGTGCTTCAGTGACAGGCTTTTGTTATTTGTTTAAAACAATAACACTTTTATGAGAATAACCAACCACTTTCATTGGATTTAAGGCTCATTTCATGAAATGTAACCTACACGTGGCACTGATAAAATGGCTAAGACCTTCAGGCTATGCAGGTGCTGAGCATAGGAGAATCCTACTACTACTATTCTGCTAAAGAAACTTAGAAATAAACTGACTCCTAGTGACATATTGCTATACCTGTCGACAGAGTTTCGCTAAACCATCATCAGAGAAACCTCTTCTTACAATAAATGGCAATTGAAAAAGAGACCCACAGCTGGAGAATGTGCAGAGTGTGAGAGACTTTGCCTCTCTTCAGTCCTAAATAGGATGTCTTTAACAAACATCTCTACTTCATGGCCCAGAGATCTATTGAGAAGAGGAGGCTGAATGTAAGAGCCAAAGGTGATGGATGGTTTCAAGGAAACACAGAAGGACTGATGCATATATGAATTCAACAGAGACTACAGCAGCACACTTTGGACCTGCACAGGTTCATGTCATATGGAATTCCTGCACTGAGAAGAGGAAGAGGACACAGAGTCCCATGCCTAGTCAAGAAACTATATAATTGCTGCTTTCTGGCCAAGGGAAAATTGATTTTCTCCAATGAAGTGTCAGTGGATACGGTAACCAGACTCCAGAGCAGGTACCAGGCCAAGGAGCAGTTGGCCAACACAAAATACATTACTTTTCTTTGTGAAAATTTTGTTTCATTTTGTTTTGTTTGGGCATGTTTTGTTTTGTCTTATTGTTTGTTTTGATTTTTATTTTTTATATTTGCTTGGTTCTTTTTTCAGAAAGAGAGAGAAAAAACAGGAGGTTAGGTGAGTAGAGGGGTGAGGAAGATCTGGGAGGTGTTGGAGAAAGAGTAAAAACATGAGCAAAATATATTATATAATTTTTAAAATAAAAATTATAAATAGCATATTAAGTATTAAAATATGTTAATATTTTTAGTTATTTGTCTCATTTGTGACCTGGTTATCAAAACATTTTATTTTCCATTATTTTGGGGTATACTTTACAAAGAAAACATAGATTTAGGTGAATTGAGATGTAAAGTGAGATGATTCCATATGCATATACAGTTTGAAGTGATTATCACAAATTAAAATTTGATTGATCACATATTGCTATCATGTGAAAGGGTGTTTGTGTGTGCAATTAAGATTTCTCATTAAAAAATATTTTTGACAGCTCACCATTACATAAACATTTTAAATAAACTTTCCCCAAAGCTCCTCAAAATTAGGAGGCAAAGTTGTTGCAAAATGATCATTTATTCAGACAGACAAATTAATATATTAGTTGTAATTTCAAATATATATATATACACACACACACATATGTATATGCAAGAAATGGATTACTATGGATTCTATTTATAATTTCACAAAAGGCTATAATACTGGAATTGAATGGATATTTTTTCCTTGATTATTCTTTTTATCGATACTTTATTTACATTTCAAATGTTTCCCCCTTTCCAGATCTCCTCTTTGGAACCTCCCTATTCCCTCCCCCTCCCCCTACTTCTATGGGGATATTCCCCCACCCACCCACCCACTCTCATCTTCCCTCTTTGGCAATCTCCTATATTGGGGCATCTAACACCCTACAGCCCAAGGGCCTCTCCTCTCCCTGATGGCTAACAAGACCCTCCTCTGCCTCATATGTGGCTAGCACCATGGGTCCCTCCATGTATATTCTTTGGTTGGTGATCCAAAAATTTGGAATACCCAAGAGTCACTTCACAGTGACCATAGGGCTGAGTGTGTGTACCCAGATGGAGGAGTTGGAGAAGGGACTAAAGGAGCTGAGGGAGTTTGCAGCCCCATGGAGGGAGCAACAGTGGCAACTGACCTGACCCCTCGATGCTCCCAAATGGATATTTTTATCTTTGGTTCTACCCCTGGAAGTCTTTATTGAGATGAGACTGACCTTTGGGACAATATAGTAATGATTAGAAGAAGTACCAGTTCAAAACCCATAGACAGGGATGGATGGCAGCAAGAGCAAAGACTTATCCCATGATATTTTCCAAGTCCAAACTCATCTCTGGCATCCAGAGAGTAGTTATGCAGTAAAAGATGACATAAGGTTTTGTGACAAACATGGAACGAAGGTACACTTTAAAAATAAAAATAAAAAGAATATAGGTGATATCTCCTTTATTGTGACTTGAAGGGTTTGAAGAGCCATCTTGCTAAGGGACATGATAAAAGATGAGGATTTCAAAATATCTGTCTCTGTCTCTCTGTCTCTGTCTCTGTCTCTCTCTGTCTCTGTCTCTGTGTGTGTCTGTCTGTGAGTTTCATACATGTGTGAGTGGCGGTGCCAGCATGGCATGGTGTATATGTCTACAGGACAAGCTTAGATGTCAGTCTTTGCCTTCTGTCTTATTTGAGAGAGAATCTCTGCTTTGATACTTCAGATGCCAGGCTAGTTAACCAGAGGGCTTCCAGGGATTCTGCCTTTATCTTCTGTCTTGCTATAGAAGTGCTAAGATTATACCCACATATCACCATATCCAGTTTTAGGTTGGTTCTGGTGATTCAAACTCTGGTCCTCATGCATTCATGGCAAGTGCTCTACCCACAGAGCCCACTCTACCCATAAAGCCAGTCTTAAAAAATCTTTGATGAGTAAGATGTTGCTGCATAAGCTTCAAGATGTCTGTGAGTGACTATGACAGTGGAACCCAATGGAAGGATCAGAGAACCACCCTCCATCTCTCTGTGCTGGATGACAAAGGACAGTGTGACCAGCTGCTTCTCATTCATGCTGCCATGCTTTTCCTGCCAGGATGGATGGTAATCTCTCAAACCGTTACATCCTTAAAGTTCTTCTTGTTGGGTAATCTGTTATAAGAAAGGAGACTAATAGTTCTCCTCTCATAATAAAGTCATCCCTTAAGCATGATACATGAAATTTCCTGTGTACTCAGAAGGAAGGGACTTAGCCATGCATAGGGAGGGGAATCCATATCTACCCTCTCCAAATATTTAACCAGTGTGATCAAGATTAGGATCAACTGTATCCTCTTCGGATAGTGTTTTGACTCTAGTACCTTTAAAAGCATATTGGGTAATCATAGAATAGACTGTAGCATGGTACTGTCCTGCATGGCATAAGCTCCAGGGTACAAGTATTCACAAATAATTGTCTCTAGAAAGCCATAGGTTCCAAGGAAATATGTAGGAAATTGAAACACAAAACATATTTTATAACAATAGCCCTGCATGTCAGAAGGACTAAAAACCCAGAGAGGGTAGTGTTCGTTCCTTTGCTTTCTTCAAACTATATTATGGACATATTTAGACATAATGTCATCTATAGCCAAATAATGCCCAATGATTTGAAGCACAAGAATTAAAAGCATAAACTATCCCTTGAGGGGACAGGGAGTGCTTCATTCCTGCTACTCAGGAAACTTGTTTTAATCTTGAGTTTTAGTCTGTCCCTTTCTGGAGACTGAGCATTTCTTTTACATCTACAATAGAAAAATGACACCAATTTTGCCCTGTACTTTGCAAACCCACGCTTGTGCTTGTCATATTTCTTGAATTATCACAGTTGTCCATCAGTTTTGTCAGACAGAGCAGGAAATTGGGCTGTGGGTTGGTTCCTGTGAAGATACAGATGTCTATAAAACATTCATAAGAAAAGTGCTTTCTTATAGATGAGAGATAGCTAGTGTGTGTGTGTGTGTGTGTGTGTGTGTACGCATGCCTTTAACTTTGGGAATATGAGTGCTTTTAGTCACAAACACCCTTTTGTACTTCCTTACTTTTGGGGCTTTCATGATCCTGGAATTTAGTTTGGGTCCTTGAGCTGAGCTAATTGTCTGAGGTCATAGGACTACTGATGGTTTTGCATATTCAAGTAGATACTGAATTTTGCCAAGGGTAATGGATCACAATAAAGCTGTTAAGTAAGATTTTAAAAATTAATAAAATCTGCAATTTTAATGGTGCCAGGCGGTTTAAAGGTCTCTGAGTTCAACACATTTATTTTGCAGATGAGAAAACAAACATCCAGAGAGCTGTTGGGGTTTACCAAGGGTCACATGACCAGTTAACAGCAGACCTAGTATCAGAGCTTCAAAACAGAGAGCATTTTCATAGTGAAAAGTCCAGAGAAAAATTACTTGACTAACAGCAGTATGTTCAGCACACAGCTGTCAAATCTTATGATCTCTTTATATATGTTTCCTTTTAAAGTAAATAAAACATTAGTTAATGTCACCATGTAATTTTTGTTATTAATACTTTGCCTTAAAATAGAATCAAACTGGAAGTATTTTTCTGAAACTTGGTATATACCTGGATGTTCTCTCTCTCTCTCTCTCTCTCTCTCTCTTTCTCTGTAGTTCTTTGGATTGAACCCAGGGACCAAGGAACATCAAGTAAATACTCTACCACTGAGCTGCATCTCAAGCTTTGAAATTCACTCCTATTGCTTGCCATTGTTTTCAAGATTTTCAAAACTATGGTACATTCATTTCTACTGTTTTCCATATTGCGAACATATCACTGAGAATTTATCTATTTACCTCAAGGCATATATTGAGATTTGGACCACCACACTGTGATAAATATTTTTCTGCACATCTCCTGTGCTCAAATGTGGGACTTTCCTGGTTATATTCTTAGAAGCTGTCATATTCAACACTACCTGTATTGCTAAATTACTCTGCAATGTGTTCTATAGAATCATTAAGCAACATCAATACAATGAGTAGGAAATGCTTATCCCTGTGATTTCAACAATATTTTCCTCATTAGCAATAAAATCAATCACTATTTCATATCTGTTATCAGTTAGCTACAGGAGTTAGCAATAAAGTTAAATAACCAATACCTCCAAACTTAGAAGCAATTATTTGCTTTTATATGTCTACTGGTTAATTGGTATTGCTATTCTTGGTACTGCAGGCCTTGAACTATCCTTGTAATATTCTGTCTGTAAAAACAACAGCACAGGATTGCATATCCCATGGCCTTGGTCACTTATGTGCCTATTTGTGACCCCTAGGCTGATGTCCCAATGACCAAATCTGGGTGCTTAGCTGAGTCTAACCTGGGAGGGAAAATCATCCCTTTAAGGAGAGGCAAACACATCAGTGCATATATCTACTACAAGGTAAGAGAAAGTAGTGCTCTGTGACTTGGCCTAAACATTTTTGGGCAACCTGGCTTCCTCTTCTGTAACTTGCCTGTTGAGTTGCTGCTCATTTTGCTCTTGAATTGAGACATTTACTCAGCAGTACTAAATATGGTTTTCATTCTGTAGAGTGTTTCAAATGACAACTTGACTTTCCACTCTGTGTATATGTGTGTGTGTGTATGTGTGTGTATATGTATGTATGTATGTATATGTACATTTAAATTTGTACTGCATTCTACCTGCTTCTCAGTTCTTTCCTTTGTGGTTATGGTTTGATATTCTTGATACAGAAAATTACCCCTATCATATTTTTCTGTATTTAATCCTTCTAATATGTTGCTGACTCCATAATTTCTTACCTTTGTCTACTGTATCACTTATACATTGATTATAGACAGGTAGATAGATAATTTAGTTCACACTTCACTCTTCTATTCCATTGGACCCATCATTATTATCACTTGTCTTCTTCATTCTAGTAGTACAATAGTAATTGATATTTATGCAATATGTTCTTACATTTTGCTCTTTAGAATAGTAGTAAATATGTTTATTTTCATTTTCCCATCTTTTAATTTTAAAAATTTCCCCAAATTACTCTTTAATTTCATTAAAATTTTATTTATGTAGCTATTTATTAAGTAGGAGTTTACTATTGTTAAAAAAATAACTATCACCAATCCTCTATAAGAGTATTTCATCCATTTTACCTATCTGTGGGTAATTATATTAG
The DNA here is from genome assembly GCA_019843965.1 of Rhynchomys soricoides. Lineage (NCBI taxonomy): Eukaryota > Metazoa > Chordata > Mammalia > Rodentia > Muridae > Rhynchomys > Rhynchomys soricoides. The sequence continues at coordinate 3,690,125 of JADRCH010000027.1, read as the reverse complement.
CTCTCTATTGTTGTATAATATTTGCAGCTTATGATACAATTTACTTGTCCTGTATCACAAGTCACGGTGGTCTGCTCAAAGGCTTACAAGGATTCAAAGTGTCAGCATACTGTCCTCATCCAGGAAGACTGAGGACTGAGGCTTCTACAGTTGCTGTAGTATCCGAATAGTGCATCTTGCTGAGGCTTTCTGAGTGAGGATCTAAGCTTCTCAATGACTGTGGGATGAAGCTTGCCCGTACAGCCTTCAGGCTATCTCCAGCCCCTTGCATGGCCTCTCCCAATACTATTGCTTCCATAATCAAGCCAGCGAGGATCTTTAGAGCAAAGACAGCCTTAAAGAACAGCAATAATGTATCACCTTGGCTGAATTCTGTTGATTAGAAATAATTCATATAGCTTATTCATATTCAAGAGAATCAGCTTAGGTAGGCAGCAGCTCTCCCGGGGCTGTCTTAGGTTCTGTCCTCATCCCCCACTGTCTGCTACCATTGTACAACAGACTTTTTTGTTTTTGTTTGTTTGTTTTTAACAACCAAACCATGGTCCAATACATCTTTCAAATACAAAGTGTCAAATCCCACACCCCCATGTATGGGACTGTAACTTATTTTCACATAGTAATTACTATTCATCAATTTAATTGGTTTTTAAATTTTTTCTCAACATTTTTCTATAGTAGTCCAGACTCTCGTGGAAGTTAGTTTTAGTGGAGTTGCAGCACCATAATGAATATCTTTACTCTAGTTCAATACCATTGAGATGTCCAGTTTGAGGGGAAAATTTGAGGGCTGGTAGCAATGCTGCTACCTCACAAAATACCTTAAATTTTAGTTGTCACATGGTTGAGTATAAACCAATACAAATGAAAACTGACCAGCTTGTAAGATGGACATGGGGATTTTAAACATGTATGCTGTGATTTGCAATCGTCACTGTTAACATGACTGAATCTGGAATCACCTAGGTGTCACATCCATGGGCACATCTCTGTGGGATTTTGCAGACAGGTTTAACTGTGGAGAAAAGACTTATCCTGACTGGGAACATCATCATTTCATTGGCCAGGAGATCTCAGACTGAATAAAAATGAAAATTGGATAAAGCAAGCTGAGCACGAGTATTTATCTCATTTTGCTCTCTGCTTTTGGATGTAAGCTGCCTCATGCTCCTGTTGCAGTAGCTGGAGAGGCTCTTATACTGGGGAAATGAGCCAGGTCAAGCCAGATTGGATTATAATAAAGGCAATTTTATTGGGAAACTGCTCACTGGCTGGTAAGTTCACTGGCCTCAAGGACCTAGGCCAGGGAAATCTTCATGGAGAAGGAGAGGTGAGGAGGGAGAAGAGGAGGAAGAAGAAAAGAGAGAGAAGGAGAGGGGGGAGGGGGAAGAGAAGAGAGGGGAGAGAAGGGGAAAGAAGGGGAGGAGAGGGGAGGAGAGGGGAGGAGAGGGGAGGAGAGGGGAGGAGAGGGGAGGAGAGGGGAGGAGAGGGGAGGAGAGAAAGACCAAAACTTCTCGAAAAGGCCCAGCCCCTGGACTGAAAAGTTAAAGGTTGGGGTCAGGGTATGCCAGATAGGGACCGAGGGATGCTGGGAGAACCTGGAGGCCAGGTAAAATATGTGCCTCAGTCCTTTGTTCCTGGGTCTGAAACCAAATCTTAATGTTAAAGAATTAACTTAGCCCTGAGTTGAAAAAAAAAGGTATAGCTATCTCTACTCTGTCTTCATTTTTATCTTTATAACATCTTTTTGATCCATTTGGTTTTGGGTGGTGAGTATTGTATAAAAGGTGAAACACAGAACAAATGTTTCAGTCTCCTGCTTGTTTAACCCATCCGGTCATTTTATGCATTTCTATTAGAGGCTGTAACCATTACATTAAAAGTAATTTAAAAGTTTCAAATTCACCCCTCCCCCACCTCTCCTCTCCCTCTCTCCCTCCTCCCTCCCTCTTTCTCTTTCTCACACACATACACTCACACGCATGCCCCAGCTCTTATATGGAGGTCAGAGAACAGCTTGTAGTATTGAACTCAAGTTGTCTGGCTTGGTTGGTGGCAGGTGCTGAGTCAATCCCCAGTTAATTACTAATATGTACGGAGTAACTCCTGATATTTTGTTAGTTGTCTTCTGTTTGCTCATCTGTTGTTTTCCCTTCTTTCCTTGGCTTCCTATAGCCATATACTTTCCTGAGGTTTGCATAAAACTTATTTGTAGCTAGCTTTTTAAAACACACTATACTTAAACTCCAGTTTCCCCAAATTTTGTGTTTTTAGTATCACATTTTATAATTTGTATCACTTAATTAATTATATCTGACTTGTTTTGCCTTTAAAAACACCACCACCACCAAAACCAAACCAAACCAACAACCAAGGAGAACAAAACAAAGCAGAATTAATCCAATCTCTACAAGAGCATAGGTACTTACCCCCTCGCCCCACCCACCAACATGTAATGAATCAGTACAGTTGTTCTGGAGGAGGCTCTGCTCTATATTAAAACATCCGAGTCTCTAAAGTCTCCATCTCTTCTGACTCGGCAAACCCAAACCTATAACTTGAGCAGATGAATTACTAGACCTAGTCACATATAAGCATAGTTAGTGTTAGGTTTCTCAGTGATGCCTTATCTGAATGTAAACAATGAAAGCAAAAGAAGTCCTTGTTGGCAAGCAAACAGCTCCATGTAGAGACTTGAGCTCTGGTTTCTGGAGCTGTCTGGAGAAATCCTTTGTCAACAGTTTGCACTCAATGAAGAATAGTTAATTCCTTTTTTTCCCTGGAGACTCATTTGTGGTTTGTAGCTTTTGCAGGTGTCATATACATATTACTAATTTTCCTTTTAATATCTGTGCTTGTTAATAAGAGTCACTGAAACTGAAATATTTTTAAGTGGTAAATTTTTAATTTTAATTTTTAGATGTTTAAATGAGAGATTTTTTTAAAAAAATAGAAATAGTAAATAGGCAGTAAGATTTATTTTTCTCCTTATTCATAGGTCTTAACTACTGTTATATGAAAAAAATTAATTTAGATATTGACAACTTTGTGTATTGTATCATATGGTTTCTGTACAAATCATGGATTATGTCTTCTAGCTCATTATGGTGTAATCACCCTGGCCTGTCCACTCAGCACTCCTCTTGCCTAAGTATTCTGAGTTCTGGTTTCCAGCTCTGACTAGAAACTTCCCTTCATCTTTGGACTCTTCCTATGTAAAAATACAGGGGAGCATAGGTGTTCTGGGGAATTCTTGCTCAAAGGCAGTCCTCAACATGGCTCACGGTAGATGACCTTAGTGCCTTTGTTCCTTAGCTGTAGTAATTCAGTGCTCTGCTGCATGCTTTCCTAACTCCATAACAAGTTCAAGATCTGTTTCACAGACTAACAACCTATGCTATCTACCCAATTTAATTTCTCTCCCAATGCAGTCTACAACCACGTCTCAAGGAAGGACACATCATACAGGTCAAATAGAAACATTTCAGCAAGTGTTATAAGTATCTGATGAATCTCAGTGTAATGGCCTTGGAAAATGCAACAGAATGTTGCTCTGTCAAAAATAATTTCCAATTGCATAATGTTTTTACAAAGTGATTTAATTTATTGTAATCATATTTTTAATGTGAAAATATAAGATGATGATAATATTGGCTTCTAAAGTTTTGGCCAAAAAATAGCATTTTAATTATTATAGAAATGTCTACAAGGAATTTCATAATTTATTAATTCTGTATTTAATTTTGACATGTTTCTTATAATTCATCATTGTGTATAATACTGTGATAGATATCTCACAGTACATACATATTTTGTCAACATAAATTCCTAGAAATAAGTTTCCTAGATAAAATTTTATGCATAATTTATACTTTGGTACTTGTTGGTAAACTGTTCATTAGAAGTACTGTATTGATTTGTACTGTTATATGGAACATGTCTCTAAAATTCTCTAACAATTAAATTTTATTATAAAAAATGTATTTATTTTATATTTTATGTATACTGGTGATTTAGTCACTGGTGTATATCTGTGTGAAGTTGTTGGATCCCCTGGGTCAGGAGTTACAGACAGTTGTGAGCTGCTATGTAGGTGCTGGGAATTGAACTGGGTCCTTTGGAAGAGCAGCCAGTACTCTTAATGGCTGAGCCATCTCTCCAGCCTTTCTTGCAGCTTTCAATATCCCTTTTTATTTTGTATCGGGTAGTGTTTAACTATGACATACTATGAGGAATTTCTGTTTGTATTGATTTGGTGTTTGATGTTCTGTGTCCCCCCTGTATCAATGTGGGTATGTCTTTCCTTAGTATACCAAGAAATAGCAATAATAACTACAGAAAAAGATAGCATGAGCTTTGAGGGGGAAGTGATGTGAGGGATAAGGAAGGTTTGGATGGATGCAGAGGGAAGAGTGGATATTTTGTAAATCGTGCATGAACTGCTCCAAAATTTAAAAAGTTGCGTTGTTTGTGTTGAGCACTGATTCTTAAAGACATCACATACAATGGACTTACAGGTCAGTCAATAACAGTTGAAAGGTAAAAGGCTGAAGTTAGAAGGAAATGTGAGACATCAGGCTTCACTTTTCAGGTTGAGAAAACAAATGACCTGTACTAAAAACAAGTTTTTTAGAAAATAGAGAATTGGAAAACCCAATAGGATGCAGTATTTTCTGCAGTTGATATGGGAGCGTGAGGTAGTTTTAATTAAATATGGAGAGAAAACATGATTATATTAGAATAATAAAATATATCTAGAAAAGCTCATTCTTAGTTACAATGCAAAGATTTGGTTTTCCCCTTCTGCGCCCTTCTGGTGCAATTACCTACTGTTGCATGGCTAAGTATCATGAAACTTGGGGAATATAGCAGCTATTTAGTAGGTTCATGGGTTCTGGAGATCAGGAAGTGGGACAGGACTCAGCAGGAAATATTTCTATCTGTTCTGCCCTGACTGTGATCTCAGCAGGAATACTTAAAGGCAACTAATCTTCTGGGGCAGAATGAAAAAAACCTAAGAATCTCCACTTCCACCTCCATACCAGGTTAGTGATGCTGACCTTTGGTTGGCAATTTAGCCAAGACATTGAAATTCTTTTTTTGTAGCCTGGGATTCTAGACCCTGATTTTCCAGGATCAGAATCTCCAGTAAGAACCAGGCAGAACTTTACCTTAAAAGTCATGCATGTCTTTTTTTGCAAGAGTATGTTTTCTGAGAAATTTACAAAAGCACTGTGAGTTTCAACGTGTGAGAAACAGGCTGCAGTCCATGTCAAGACAGTTTTATAGACAAAGGATGAGGAACCAGAAAAATCACTGTCCTAAGTTTTTGATAATACAGTTTGTCACACCATTCTCCAGTACCACCTCAAGTCAGGCATTTTAATGAAAAGGGAATTTCTTTAAAGATCTACAGTTAAGTAAATCAAATGCTGCCATTTATTAATAGCACAGGAAGCAGTTTAACATGCACTATTGTTCTATCAACAGTTATAATTCCTTATTTTAGAAATCAGTATTTCTGAATAGAGTACTTGGTGGTACACAATTAAACATAACAGAAAAATCAACACAACATTCATTAGAGGCATATATTTAAGAGAAAGGATCACTAAGCCAATGATTTCTACAGTAGGCAAAAATCTAGCAACAGAAGGGAAAAAACATTCTACAAAGTAGGCTTTTGTTTCCTTTTTACCATTTCACAATGAAAAGTTGATTTTTCTTCTTCATTTTCATATCCATAGAAATGCAATTCTAGTCTTTTCAGTGTAAAATAACAGAAGAAAGGCTGGAGAGTTGGCTCAGCAGGGTAGTGCTTGCCTAGAATGTATGAGGATCTGAGATTGAGTCCCAGCACCACAAAAAGCAAAACAAAACAACAACAACAACAACAAAAACAAAAACAAAAAATAACACTATGTTGCATCAGTTTTAAAGTTCGACAGTATGTTTTCTCTTCTAGTAATAAACTGTCGTTTGTTACAGTTAGGTGGGACAAGGATGTTAGAAATTTCCAAAAGATGACAGTATTGCTACTCCCCTGATCTGACAGAGCAGGGAGGGAGGGAGAGAAGGAGGGTGAAAGAAGGGGAGGGAAGAGGAATAAATAGCCGAAAGCCTGCCAGCCACAGAAGTATGATCAGAGCACAAAGGTGGGCGAGGGTCATGCAGAAACATCATTGCAGTTCCATGCTCTCCTTGCTGGATCTGCACTGATTTATGTTTAGAATGCTTTAAAGCTTTGTTTATTGAGCCAATGAAATCTGGGCCCATCAATATCAACTGTTTCTGTCAACCTACTTCGTAGACATTGGAAAGCAGAGTATCGTGATAATGTCATCAACATCCTCTCTTCCCTTAGACAGTCATTCTTTCTAAAATTAGTGCATAAAAGTAAATTTTGTCTAAATTTAGTGTGCATCGAATGACAGGATATACTCTGTCTTCGTTGTATCTGGAGAATATGCAAGCTTGCTTCCCGTTACAGTAAAACTTGGATTTGCCTGCAGTAAAATAGTAGGACAAAACAGAATAAGCAAATGCATCTAATAAAGAAGATGTGGAGGGTAAATCAACCCTTAGAAGGGATTATTTTAACTTGTCCTTATAAGCATCAGGAGATGTGAGCCATTATAGGGCAGCTTCACCTCTAATTCTCTTTTATCTATGGCAACTGCCCTGCGTCATCAAAGCAGATGCTCCCAGTCCAACATGTTTGCTCATCAAAGGTTATTAAGCCACGGTCTGCTCTATTTATTAGGGTCAGAAAAAAATGACTATTATATTATATAAATTAAATTAACGTGAGTAGCATATTTAACAGTTTCCTTTGGGCTTATTGGTATAAGCATTCAGAAATGTGAATGACTAAATCTGAGTAGACACATACACACACACACACACACACACACACACACACACACACAAACACACACACACTTGAGCTCATGCTGTTTGTTTGCCCATGAATCCCTCCATTTCAGTTACTCTAATTTATACAAATTTCTAGCCAATTTGACTCCAAGGCCTTTTCACCAAGCTTGGATTAGTGAGGGAGGATTGTTCTAAAAAGTGCTGTGATGGACACATAATAGGGTAATTTGACAGTAGGAGGGAGTCAGGGACATGCTTTGAAATACAGACCCAGGCTGCCATGGTGTGTGGCTACTCACGGCTCCACCACTTAGAGCTTTACCTGTTGGGTGCTGAGCTAGCTTTCCTCCACTTACTGCCATGCCCTATGTGTCTGGAGGTTAACCATGAGAATAAAGATATTGATGTAGGCAGACTGTCTAAAATAACTTCAGTTGTGTAGAATCAGAGAGCTTTGAGCTCTTCTCTTACATTTAATCAGAAGCAGGCACTGGGATAATAACTGAAAATGTGAATTTTTTTTAATGTAGTAGAGATTTTTCAGTTAACAATTTGAAGCTAATTCAACTTGCACAGGTTAAGTTTCAAATCTGAGTGTCACGAACAGTCATGCAAATTCAGACAAAAAAAATCTACTGTATTGTTGTTCTAAATCATTGCAAAAAAAAAAAAAAAAAGAAAGAAAGAAAGAAAGAAAAACTCTGGAATTCTGGCTTTCCTATTCTAGGCCCCAAGTGAATAAGTTAACTGCTCAAAACTAACCTTCCAGCTTCCTGTTCCTTGGCTCCTCGCCAGCCTTTCCCTCTGCTTCCCCTTCATCCTCTCTCCACTTTGACTACATAAGCTTTCCTTTCTTCTTCATGTCCATGAATGACAGTCTTAGCCTCCTCTAAAAGAAAATTCTGTCTGCTAATAAACACCCTGAAGCAGATAGTAGGAAGTATTAGATGCCCCCTTCAGAATGTGGAAGGTGGTGCCCGGGCACAAGAATCTACTAAACATTTGAAATGGGGGGTTGCTCAAACTGAGGTTTCTGTGAGCACAGAAATACACACTGGTGTTCAAGAATTTTTAAAAAAGAATATAAAATATCTTTAAAAACTCATATACTGATTATGTATTGCAATGGCAATACTTTAGGAAAACTGACTTAAATGAACTTTGATGCAGAAATTAATTTCACTTATTTGCATCTGTAATTTTAATATGGCTACTGGGATATCTTAAACTACATATTTGGTAAATCTTTGTATAGGATAGGATTGGTCATCTTACTCAAAATAATAAGAAAAAATAAAATTGAGATACAAATATTGTATGTTATTGAACATAATTTGCTTGTTTGGTCAGGAAGTCTTAACTTCTTTTAAAGAAGAAACACCCATTGATGCTTGTGAGCTTGAGCTACTCTGGGGACCAAGAGACCTTCACTTTGCGTGACATACATGTATAATATTGCAAGATTATAATTGTTTTTTAATAAGGAAGCTGTTTTAACCAAAAAATACCTTAACAAAGAGTTTCTTTAAAAGGAAACTTGAATGGCCAAGATGCACCTAAAGAAATGTTCAACATCCTTAGTCATCAGGGAAATGCAAATCAAAACAACCCTGAGATTTCACCTCACACAAGTCAGAATGGCTAAGATCAAAAACTCAGGTGACAGCAGATGTTGGCGAGGATGTGGAGAAAGAGGAACACTCCTCCATTGCTGGTGGGAATGAAAGTTAATACAACCTCTCTGGAAATAAGTTTGGTGGACCTTCAGAAAAATGAACATAATACTACCTGAGGACCCAGCTATTCCACTCCTGGGCATATACCCAGAAGATGCTCCAACATGTAATAAAAACACATGTTCCACTATGTTCATAGCAGCCATATTTATAATAGCCAGAAGCTGGAAACGACCCAAATGTCCCTCCACAGAGGAATGGATACAGAAAATGTGGTACATTTACACAATGGGATAATACTCCGCTATTAAAAACAATGACTTCATGAAATTCGCAAATGGATGGATCTTGAAAATATCATCCTGAGCGAGGTAATGCAGTCACAAAAGAATGAACATGGTATGTACTCGCTGTTAAGTGGTTATTAGTTCAAAAGTTCGAAATATCCAAGAGTCACTTCACAGCAACAGTTGGGTGGAGTGTGAGGTCCCAGATGGAGGACTTGGAGAAGGGACTGAAGGAGCTGAGGGAGTTTGCATCCCCAGGGAGGCAGTAACAGTGGTAACTGGCCTGACCCCCCTGATACTGCTGGAGACTGGACCACCAACCAAAGAATACACATGGAGGGACCCATGGTGCTGGCCACATATGCGGCAGAGGAGGGTCCTGTTAGACATCAGGGGGAGGAGAGGCCCTTGGGCCTGAGGATATTAGATCCCCCAGTAGAGGAGAATGCCAAGGAAGGAAGAGGAGAGTGGGTGGGTGGGTGGGAGAATACCCTCATAGTGGCAGGGGGAGGGGGGGAGGAAATGGGGAGGTTCCAAAGGGGAGATCGGGATAGGGGGAAACATTTGAAATGTAAATAAAGTAGGAAAAATTCAAAAAAAAAAAAAAAAAGAAAGAAAGAAAGAAAGAAAAAGAAAATAAAAAAAGAGAAAATATACTGTATTTATAATATCTAAAACCGGAAATAAACTAACCATCTGTTAGTAGGCTAATCATTAAAAAATAAAAATAAAAAATAAAAAAAGACTACCCAGCAAGCCAGACAGCGGTGGCACACGCCTTTAATCCCAGCACTTGGGAGGCAGAGGCAGGTGGATTTCTGAGTTCGAGGCCAGCCTGGTCTACAGAGTGAGTTCCAGGACAGCCAGGGCTACACAGAGAAACCCTGTCTCAAAAAAATGAAGGAAAAGAAAAAAAAAAAAAAAGACAACCCAACAAAAAAAGCAACTACTGTTGCCTTCTGGGCCAAGTAGATTATTTCCATCCCTGAAATCTTTAGTGCTTCTTAAAGACACTCAAATAAGCTGATGTTTTTCTTAACCTACTATAGCAGACTCGTCTCCCCTATACCTTCCCCTAGTTCTCTCTCAGCCATTTCTTGTGTGCCATGTATATAAACTCTAATTAATTATCTTGTATATTAAACTACAGAGCAGGCTCTAGGCATGCCAAGGTAGAGAGGACTTGACTCTTGCCCAGTGGTTCACAACTTTCCTAATGCTGTGACACTTTAATACAGGTCTTTATATGGTGGTGACCCCTAAGGATAAAATTATTTTGTTGGTACTTTGTAACTGTAATTTTGCAATATAAACATCTGTGGTTTACAATGGACTTAGGTGACTCCTGTGAAAGGCTAGACTCCCCCAAGGGATCATGACCTACAGGCTGAGAACCACTGCTCTAGCCTGTTCCCGTTGTTAGCATTAGGAAAGACCATGGTCTTAGGAAAGGTTATGGTCAATCCTGGAAGCATGCACAAAAGGGAAGTAGGAATGCAGAGACTGGTACTCACTCTGGTCCTCTCAGGGGGAGGTGTGTGCTAGCAGCCTTTGAAGCATCCCCTCTTGGTAGAAGTGAACACATTAAATAATCAAAATTACATTTTAAAAAACTTTATAAGTGGATGGCTAGTTGACTTTATTCTGACTTTCCATCCCAAGCATCCCTCCCCCATTAGGATTTTCCTTTTAGTTTGCATCTGCTCATGTGGACATCTGTTCTTCCCAGCAGTTATAATTCTCACTATAAATTTGTAAACTGACATTTTGATTCATGTCTTTAGACTCAAAGATCAGTAAGTGTGAGCCATCATCTTTGAATCTGGTCAACTCTGGGGCTGATGAAATCAAATTCCAGAGCATTGAGAGCTGGAGGCTGGTCCTGCAGGGTTTTCAATTAATATTAGTGAATGGTATTTACTAAGGAAATACCCAGTCATCTGCTTTTTTAAAAAAAGTATTTCTTTTATTTTTTTGAGACTGTAATTACATCTTTGTCATTTTCTTTTCCTCCCTCCACCCCTTCAAAGTTTCCTACCTCCAACTCTTTACACATTTCTCTTCACTCTTGTTTTAATAGCCTTTTCTTTATTATTATTGCTTCTATACTTATGTGCATGCATAAACATATAATACCACCTGTGGAGTCTGTTTTATGGCTTGTGTTTATGTATATGGTCTCCGAGTTGACCCGCTTGTATTAGATAACCAATTAGGTGAACCATCCCTGGGAGAGGCAACTTCTCCTTCTCTGAAGTTGTTGGTTATGGCCAACATAAAAGAGCTATTTATTTCACCTTTATGAATATTTTTGCCATGTTGCTCATTGTTGTGGTTCACAGATCTCACCACTGGACAGGACTATTATTTCCTTCCCTTGGCAGCTTGTATTGTCCCTTGGTTGTCTGTAGTTCTTTGTCTATGGGTAGGGACTGAGAGATGTTCCCCCCTTCCAATTTAGCATGTTTATTGCCAATGTTCAGGTCTTGCTCAAAAGCCATTTCATAGCAGAAATTCTGATATTTTAGCTTTTACAGTCTTTCCACCCTCCTTTCTGTGATGTTGTCTGAGCTATAGATGTATGAACTGAGAAATAGCTATATCAGTTGGTGCAAGACTCCCACAATCCATTGATATCTAGTTATGATCCTCTGTGATGGTCTTCACTTGCTGTAAAGAGATGTCTCTTTGATGAGGGGTGGTACCTACATTTATCTATGAGTATAAGAGTTAGAATGTAGTTAGCAATTATAATTATAAAGTTGTAACAGTAGATTCCTTTCTAACATCTATGACTTCACTAGCCCTGGCTTGTTGGCCAGGTGTCTAGTTCCAGGCATGATTTTCCTCTTCATGAGTGTTTACCTTAAGTCTAATTTGATAGTTGTTGGATACAACCAACATAGAAGAGCCATTTATTACACCTTTATGAATATTTTTGCCATGTTAGTCATTGTTGTGGTTCATAGATGTCACTGCTAGACAGGACTATTATTTCATTCTCTTGGTAGCTTGTATTTTGTTTTTTGATACCACAGAAGCTAGACCTCAGGAATGAGGATTTCCTGTCATATGTGGCTTGATTAGCCTGAGTCCTGTATCTAAGTGTTGTTGGCAATAGGCACCCACCCTCAACCACTGAGAAGAACCCAAGGACTCTCCAAAGAATATTTCTAATGCCTGGTACTGGAAAGAATGGCTGTGGGGAGGGGGGCACTGCCAGCCCAAGTGGCTTAATTTCCTAAAACCGTGTGTGTGTGTGTGTGTGTGTGTGTGTGTGTGTGTGTGTGTTATGTATAACTTTAGGCAATATAAAATAATGATACCTTGAGAATTTATCAAACAATCTGGTGTTATTTGTCCATCATCCCTCCTTCCCCATCTGTATTGAACTCCCTCCTCTCTCCCCAGATGGAGCTGCTTTAGAAAATATTAATTTGATACAAATTAATTTTGAGAAGATATATTATTATTATTATTATTATTATTATTATTATTAGTAGTAGTAGTAGTAGTAGTAGTAGTAGTGTTTTGGAATCCTTATATGCCCTTTTACATTTTCACTTTTTTCTTACCTCTACAAGTAAGCCCATCACCTGTGACATGTTGTCCTTTAATTTAAAAACACAGAGAGAACTAAAGTCCAAGTACTCCTAACAATTGTGAACACTAATAGCTAAACGTAGAAGTTAAAGTTTTTGTTCTGGTTTTTGATTATCATTTATGATTAATTTTGTAACTTTTTAAATTTTAAAATTTTGTGACTACTGTTCATTTTTAAAGAGGCAGTTAGAAATGCACATTTCATGGTTATCACAAAACCTGGTGGTGCAAAGGGACACTAGTGTGTCTGTAGGTACTGCTTTTATCACAGGAGGCAGAACATACGTGGTTGGGAAAACTCGGTACGTGCTTATAAAACACAGCTCCTTATAGATACCCCATAGATTCCTATGAGTAAGGTGGTCATTAAGTCAGTGTCTCTAAAAATGACAAACAAGTTTCATGATACGAAATAGGGATATATTCTTCTTGAGCTGGCACTGAGGTGAGCTAACTATCCTATTAGGTTATATACCAGTAGAAAAAAATATTAGCAAAATTTGATTCTAATCCTAGGTAGGTTTTGACTATTCTTATTTTAGAAAATAGAAAAGCATGTTAAAACTTAATGCTTGCCGGCTGAACATCTGACAGACAGAAAATTTGTTTACTTAAAAAAAAAAAGTGTAATGGATCTATTTAAGATTTTCCTTTAAAAGTGAACAGTGATTCACTAATTAGGAATTTTTAATGGATAATTTGTGTGGTACACAGGAACCTGAATTCTGGCCCAGGGGATAGCAATCCACGTAGAGAGGACTACTGGGAAGAATACATTACAGTAATCGATTTCAGAAGCCTGCTTCAAAAGAGGGCATTTTAATGGTTCTGTGGACAATCACAGTTCTGTTTTGAAAGCACTGTAATGGAAATTCTTGAAGCTAAAGGGCTGTGGTTAGAGACATTAGGCTCCTTGCAAAGGTCTGTTAGTTATTAAGAGAGTCCCTCCATCTGAATTTGCTGCCTTCTGTGTTATGCCCCTGAAATGAAATAAAATTGGTTTAAGACTTTGAAGGAGCAAAGTCTGTTGAGCTTCACACAAGCCCTTGTTTGGGAGAATTGCTGGCTTGTTACTAATGCACTTGCACAGTATCTAGGAGACTTTAAACAACTGGTAAAACCCAGATTTGGAGGGAAAGGGACTCAGAATAGCATCTTGGGTGAAGTGCCTGGGATGAGGATCATATTCTTTGGAGCTCTTCCTTAGCCCAAGAATTGGGCATGATGAATGGTGACATTTGAGACAAATTGAATTTCATACCTTATCGATTCATGGACTTGCTTCTGGGATTTTTATGTGTGTAATTCCTTTGATTTGTAAGACCTCTGGACTATAATTGTCCTTACCATGCCTCGTATTCCTTCTTAAAAATGACTTGTGCATGTAGAGATAAAATGGACTACACAATGAGAAGTGACATTTAGAAAACAATGCTCAGATTAAATGGAACCTCCGGAAATCTAGAAGTAGTGTATCCATGGAAAGCAGGATCTCACTGATGTCTTTTTCAAGACAGGTTATGATTCATATACTTGATCACACTCTCAACTAACTTTCTCTTGACATGTGATAAGTACTAGGCATAGAATAAGTAATACCTATAGTTGCAAAAATACATTAGAAACTTGAGCCATCTTGCCCTGAGAGTTTGAAGACAATGCTTTTTTTCCCTCCCCTCTTTGCCCTAAAAGTATGTTATTGTCTGCTTCCTTCCAGCTGTAAGAAAAGACCTTCTCATTTTTAGCCCCAATCGTCCTCACTCATTTGTGTAAGTTATTTATCATGTTTCTAATTAGCTCCCAGGAAACAAACAGCCTGATTAGTGTTTGCTTTAGGAGAAAGATAGCATCAGTGATTTTTATAAGGCTACTTTGTTGCTCTTATTCTGGGCTCAACACCCTTTGATGACTTCCTGTTGGATTAAGATAAGGAACAGCATCCTTAATATGGCCTCTAACTTTGAGTGGAATTGGCACATGTCTCCAGTTTATTCACTGCAAATGATCTTTCTAGATCTTAAAAAGCCAAGCCCTTGCCTTAGGATTTTCACATATAGGATCCATTGAGAAATATGGAAGAACAGAGCGATCAGGCCAAGTTCACTGAATTCAGAGAACATGTTGGCAGAAATGTTAAACAGAAGAACAGAAGACGAAAGAATTTAATGTTTTGGCAACTATCATGGTGAGACGGAGCCAGGATAGCTGGAGTTAAGCCAGTGAAGCTGAATCAGATTAGTTTGAACAGCTTTTGCTTCCCCTGGGTAGAGTACTCTCCATATGCTAGGGCTGTTAATAACTAGAAATGCCACATCCAAATGGGAAAACAATAAATGAACAGCAAACTTGTGAACCAAGAATACAACTTTCAAATTAAAAGATCTTTGACTGACGTGTTAGTAACCAAGAAATACATCAGTTATTTAAATCCCACATCACCCATTCTGACAGCCACACTATTGATGAATGGTAACTTCAGGACTGAGAAATAGAACTTGCTATTCTGATATGATAACTTGTCAATCAGACTAGTTGGGTGTTTCTAACCCTGTGATATGTTTGTTGCTGCAACTGAAGGGGTTAGGATGTGTTAAAATTTTATAGGAGGGAGAACATTTCTTCAGTATGGTTATTCTTTCCCCACCTCCTGGCCAATGCACACTTCTTCTCTAGACTCATGCTTTTTTTTTTTTTCTCACAGAGTTCCTTTTGAACTACTTATTATTCTTAACAACATGTGCTTCTTTATTTTTCTTAGAATTTAACATAGTTTTACTGCAGTGTTTATTTGTATATTATCTGTCTCCACAATGTGAAGTAAGTCTATGAGTGTTTGAATAATACCTGGAAGGAGAAATGTAGAGCCATAAAAAAGAGAAATTACAACTCAGAGAAAGGAACAGTTTTAGAGGATTTCTTTTTAGTAAGAAACTCAGTATGGCTTAAGGAATAATTATGTATTTTCTATATGTCAGAGGCAAGGCTATCAGCTGAGAATAGGGAAGTGGAGTGAGGCTGGAGGTGTGAGCATATGAGTCAAGTTGAAATGCAGCACACTGGAGATACGTGTTAGAGCATTCATTTTGCCTTCTGGATCACTGCCCATTTCTCCTGGGGATGGGCCAGCACTGAAACAGGTGCCAACAGCAGTACTCTTTATTAACTACTACTACTACTACTACTACTACTACTACTACTACTACTACTACTACTACTACTACTACTACT
>JADRCH010000027.1:3662770-3674445 GCA_019843965.1 Rhynchomys soricoides | reverse complement strand
CTACTACTACTACTACTACTACTACTACTACTACTACTACTACTACTGCAATTACATCACTCCAAATAGACTCTTCTTTTGTGGGGAGCTCTTGGTGTGGCTTCAAGGATAATGGCAAGAATTTGACATTGGACTGGGATACATTTTGCTAGAGCAAAATTATGGTTATGCTCTGATATTTAAGAGAAACTTTTAAAAATTATAGTTAAATGTATACAAAACTAATGGAACATTGGCAGTTTACAATTCAATCAAGCTCAAGATTTTAATTCCCCTTTAGTTGTCTTCTGAATATAAACTTAAAGATGTTTCTGTCTAAAAACTCAGTTACATAAAACCCAAAAGGAGATTGTATACTCCTTCACCACAAAATTTTATTTTGAATTTTTGACCTTGGATGCCGTGGAACTCTCTGCTGCTGAGTGTCTATGGCACCCTACAATACGGCATATTTATGCCCAGATGTAATGGAAGGATCTACTTACTGGCATATGGCATGGTTCCAATCAGGTATTAATATGAGGAAGGGGGCATGTTTGTGTTTTTTTCACAGGATGCTGAAGGAGCATGGTGGCTATCAGAACAATGGTTGAGACATGCTGATGTTGGGATAAAGAATGATATTGACCATGAGCTTGCTGAGTGCCGACAATGGTGACAGGGAAGTTATATTGGGCATATGTTCCTGACCCATTTTTGCTTGCCTATATTTGGCTTTCCTCAAGCTTTTAGGGTTTGTGGGACAGAGAACATGGAGACTGTGGAAACTGCTTTTGAACAATTAATCAAATAGAGAAGTTGTTATAATTACCTTTCTCCTTCCTTTAATGGGACTAATTATTCTGACTCAATCATGGACTGGTCTGGAAATCAATCCAATATTGGAAAAAAAGGAAATGATGGTGGGCATTTGGGGGACTGGTTCTAGACATTTTCAGAGACACATTTGAAAATTGGCAGCTGCATTGTATGATATTATGTTTGCTATATATGAAAATGAAACAGGTTCTGGGGTTAAGGTAAATGTAAAATCCTGTGTTACCTTACTTAATCTTTTACTAATTGGGAATGTTACCTTTGTTACTAGTTCTGATAATGAGTTCAATGTTTCCTGTTTTAATTGTCTTTTGTCCAATTGTATTTCTGCACTGGACGATGGTCTATCAATAATGGTAGTGCATCAACCAGCTTTTATTATGATTCATGTAAATTTATCTGAACCCTGGTATTCTGTAAAAAGCTTGCAAATATTGGATGTAGTGAGTCAGACTTTAAGCAGAAGCAAGAGGGCAGTGGATGTGATTATTGCCCATATAGCAGCTTTGATTATAGTAATAGCTAGCACTACTGCTTCTACAACTGCTTTGATGCAAGAAGTTAAGACAGCCACTTTTTAAAATCATTAGCAAAAAAGATTATTAATTCTCTGAGTATTCAAGAAGATTTAGATAGATAGGAACAACAAATTGATGCTCTCCATAATACTATTCAAATTATTGGAGAGGAGGTTCAGAGTTTAAGAGTAACAAGCCATCTCAAGTGTCATGGTAAACACAAACGGATTTATGTCACTTCTAAAATTTACAATGACAGTCACTATAATTGGGAGAAAATTCAAAGACACTTGCAGGTTATTTGGCTTGATTCTAACACCTCTCTGGATATTTTAACTTTGCATACTGAGGTTATGAATTTAAAGAATGCTTTTCCAAGGAGTTTTGATGCTGTTAATATTGCTGATAAAATTATTCATGGCTTAAGGTCAGTATTTCTATCTTGGTCAAGCTCCAAGTGTGGCATATATAGTTTGATCATGTTGGCCTTTCTTGTCCTGGGAATACTTTTATTTCTGTCCATTTTGATAAAATTTCCCTTTAACAACATCAACATGTTGATGGCCAAAATACATGGCTTGAAACTTAAAATGGATTCACATACAGAGCCATTAGTGGCAGTCAGTGATGGGTAGGATTCTGCACAGAGTCTTACCAACCTAAGACATAAGTACATTGCCTTGGATAATGCATTTTCAATGATGTGTAAGGAAGGCATTCTCTTCAGAGCAACCTCAGACACAGTCTTGTTTATGAAATAAAAAGGGGGAAGATATGGTGAGCTCTTGGTGATGCTTCAAGGACATTGGCAAGAATTTGACATTCAGCTAGGACAAGGAAGCAGGCTCAAGATCTTGATAAGACCCTGAATACCATGGGATCTTCTTTATGCCTTGTTTGTTCCTTGACTACTTTGTTTGTGTCTTGTTTATTCCTTAACTACTTTGTTCACACCTTAGAACTGGTCATATACTTTACATGCTCCTAGAATAATATGAAAGCAATTATAAAGCATTTACTGGAGTCATACTATAATGCTGTCTAATTGTTTGTTTTTTTTAATTCTTGCTCCCTCCCTCAAGACCCTGGTTGACTGATTGAGCTGGGTTGGTCATTCTTTCACTGTCTATCATGCCTTAAAAGACATTTAAGGTTATTAAGCACTGAATTTTGGGTTATAAACAGAATTTTTCCTTGGAGTGTACAATGCAACTCTGTTGTTTGAATGTTCCCATACTGAAAAAGTAGGCTTTGAGTTTAGACTAAGCAAGAGGGAAACCCTGCAAAAGACCCAGAGAAGACTAAAGTAGGCAATGGAAGCTCATCTTTGCTGATAATAATGATTAAATTTCCACTTAAAAAGTAATATCTGGAGAAATAGAAAAGAAAAAGAACTTTCCTGTAGTTTAAAGTCACTAAAAACTGGTGCTGATGATTTGGTTTCTTTCCTTTTTATATGTTATATTAAAAAGCTTTTTTGAATCTTTTCTTTCATTTCAAGTTTTCAATTTTTTTAATTAATTAAATTTGTTTTTTGGTAATTTCACACATATACTTACACATATACTTAACACATACTGACCACTTTCAATCTTCCTTCTGTTCCTGTCTACTCCCTACAAATTTCTTTCTCATGTTCATAGCTATTCATTTTGTTTTGGGATTTCAACCATGTTGGGGTATTTTAACCATGTGTACACAACTGAATGCTAATGGTTTCCCCTTTCCCAGAATCTATCATTAGCCAATGGTTCAGCAGTATGGAATAAGACACCATGAGTTCCTCCCACCTTCATGACTGATTACTGGAAGGGCCAATCTTGTTAATTTCCAGTACAGGTAATTAACCCCTGTTACATGTTCATGATTACAGTGGGCATGTTCACTCTTAGTCATGGTATTTCACAACCTTCCACTCCACATCCCAGATTGTATATACTTTTTACTTTCTCTTCTGCAATGTCCTCTGAGCCTTAGTGGAGGGAGTGTAAATATCTTGACCAGGGCCAAACACTCAGTGGCCACTTGTTCTCAGTGCCTTGGGCAGCAATGAGTCTTTATTCATGGTAGTTCACTGCAGAGAGGGGCTTCTTCTAACAGCTTGAAAATAGGTTTTGTAGGATCCAGTCCACAGTGACTTCCTGGTTTGGTTTCTCTCTGCATCTTCTGCAGCTGAGGATCCTTAAGTTAAAACATTGGACGGTTATACAGAACAGTGGCTCATGATTAGTTCTGATATGAATGGATTTGAAGCAAACCCTGTAAAGGGGATTAATGACCCCATTGCTGTTTTTCCATCCCTAGCGAATATTTAACCAAATTATCTCTTGTTCTCTTGATTTTATTTACTCATTAGCTGTGTATAATGACGATTCCACCGTGACTAATTTCTCGACCTCACAGGAGGTTGAGACACACTGGTGTGGTGGAAGTTTATGATGCTGAACAACTTTCTCTCTTGCTGCCCCAGAGAAATACAAAATTATAGCTGGCCATTAGGAAGAAGCCTCTTAAAGATTGTAGAATAAAGTTACTATGGAAGAGAATTTGGGTGGAATTCTGGCAAATGTTATGAATGTTGTAACAAGTCTAAAGAGATATGGCAGATGCATTTATTCTTTAGACAGGGTCTTAAGTAGCTCAAGCTGGCCTCAAACTCATTATGTAGACAACACTGGCCTTGAACTCTAGTCCTCCTGCTTTTGCCTCCTAGAACTAGAACATGAATTATCATTACCTGACACCAACAGAATGTGTTTGCTGATGGCAAATTAATGAAAAATTTTCTTTCTTTCTTTCTTTCTTTCTTTCTTTCTTTCTTTCTTTCTTCTTTCTTTCTGTGATTATTTCTCTCACAGCTCACCTTTTCTCTAAAGTAACTAATGTAAGACTAAAGTCTCTAATGTAAAATGAAGACACCTAATTTTCTTGTTCTAGTGAATTATTTTTGTCCTTCTTCATTGCAGATCTCCAAAACTGAAAGCAAGGCAACAATCCATGTTTCTATAACTCCAGCTACTTAGATATGAGGTCAGCCTGGAAGATTCTAAGTTCAAGGCAAGCCTGGAGCACATGCATGTAAGAGCACAAACTGTCTCAGAAATTATTCCAATTGATTTTTTCCCTCAAAAGTATTCCACTACTTTATTCTTTTATATATTTTTGATCTCATTTTTTTCTTTTTGGGTGCAAATCTCTTCTCTACAGCCATGATTTTCCCATGGGATGAAAGCCCATTAGAATATCTGAGTTGAAACAATTTAAACTGTTAAAATGTCAGGAGTGTTTGCCTTTTGAGAGAAAGTCATATTGAAGGGAATTGATAGCAGTAAAGATTGGTAGATTTAATATAGTTTGCATCTTGAACTGGGATCGTGATATCTTTTATGATACATGCTCTGCTCATGTTCTAAGTAAAGATAGGCTGCAGTCACAGATGCTGTTCCCATTTTAAACACTTGCTGGGCAGTTGATTTGACTCTCTGGCCAAATTATGCCATCTTCCTCAGCTGCAAGCTCTTTTACTGTTGCATAATGTGGAATGCTCATGATAAGCAGAAAAGACTCTGGTCTCAGAGGCTGAGAGCACCATTCTAGCCCTGTTCCACCATGACTGTCATGTTACATCTGTCATCATCAGTTTCCTTATCTTTTTAATGGGGATGACACCTATGGCTCATCTCACGAGTAATTGCAGGCTCCTATTATACTCTTTAAATTTTATTTATTTATTTATTTATCTATTTATGGGGAGGCATGTAAGAGGGAAACTGGGGGCTGCTTCTCTCCTTCCATTATGATGTCATTTTCAGGGACTAGTTTCAGGTCATCACGCTGGGTGACAAGTGCCTTTACCTGTTTTGCCATATCTCTGGCCCCTCTACTGTACTTTATCTTCATTTCTTTTATAAAATTTAACAAACTATCGCTCAAGACCAATTCTACTTTCATATTTTTATGTATCTCCCATTCCCTAATATGTTGTCAGGATATTATGAGCAATCAAAACATGCTTTGAATAAATTAAATAGCAGCTATGGAAATGCTCCTTCCAAACAAATTTTTTTTTGTAGGTTCAATAAGAATGTTCAAATGAATTTTAAAAAAATCTAAGTGGGAGATGCACCACAGAAGTTGTAAGTACATGAAACAGGGTATAAAAGAAAGAACATGGAGAATATAAAGAATCATGAAAGGGAAATACTGTTCATCATAGGAAATGTAGGCAGTATTCCTCAGAGGGTACATTTCACCTAGACTTGAAGAATGAGAAGAGACCAGTCAGTCTGAAGCTTATGACTCTATAATCTGCATGAAGCAAACTCAGGATAAAGAGCCTCCCAGCATATCACTGTGCAGATGTAATCATCAAGCAGGAAGGAGTTTTTTTTTTTAGCAAAGAATACTCCTAGCAGAAGGCTCCACATTTTTTTTTATTATTGTTTTTGTTGTTGTTGTTGTTTTAAGAATTTCAGAGTTAACAGAATTAGTACCAGAAATTTCCATTTGAGCAGATTTTAGAGTTCAAGCAAAGATCTAGTTTGTCTCAACTGTCATCTTCACCTGAAATTTTTTTCTTTTTTCGTTTTTATGTATACATAGAAGGAAACAGAAATTATTGCTTGTTTTCAGTGATATTTCACTTGTATTCAGTGATAATGGAGGTAAATAAGGTAGAGATTATCTTTCTGGCTTTGAAAAAGTAAAATAAATAAATAATTTGATTTTCATAATTGAGCACATTATTATTTTTTTTTTGTAGAGAGACATATGGAAATGAAATGCCAACTGTACCAGGCGTCAACATACTTGGATGGGACTTTTCCATCAGTGACAGAAGTTCTTAGTAGTGAGGGAAAAGACTCAAGCTTTTGTCCTGTCTTCCCTCCCAAGGCTGAGCCAATCCAAATCCTAAGCAGGAGAGAATCTATGAGAGTCTCATGAGGGTATCTAGATGGTCTCCAAACACTCAGTCACACAGAGAATTCATACAGAAGCACAGAGCAAACTGTAGACTATAGGTAAATTCCAAGGAGCTCAATCTTCTCCTTCTTCTAGAATGTTAAAGAAAAAGCTTTTATCCATAGATGTCATGATGAGTCTACCACCTTTGTAATGGACATCACTGCTGGTGTCCTTTAAAAGTGGTTGCTGGCAAACCTGTTCTGTATCATACATGCTGTAGGATTGGAGATGGTACAGTATGGGAGACTATCTCCATGTTCAGACAACCAAATAGCAAATGTCAACAATGATGTTTCTCAAAAGATAAGTATGATGGGATATGGATCATACACAGTGACGTAAACATGAGGAAACTTTCTGATAATAAGGTAGAGTGATAAGGTATCAATGTCCTTTTAGAAGATGAGATGGCACCCAGTTAAGATGATTTTGGTGCCATCCATTGAAGCCATACACATGGTTTTTGGAAGATTGCACTTGAGCACTTGAGGTCAGAAAAGAGAGCAAGTGGAGCCTAGAGGATTCCTTTTGCCTTCTTTCTGGGTATTGCACAACAATATTCTAGTGACAAGATCGTATGAATGATTTGAACTGCTTTCTCCAGATGAAGCAACTGTGAGGCAGAATTTCTTCTGGAACTCCCTGTTGGATGAAGCTGAACAAGGGAGTTTCCTGTAATGCCTTATCATGTCCTCTTCCCAGTTCCACTTATACTTTATACTGGCTTCTTTGTCTAGTATAACTCTAACAAATCACTTGTATCTGAATCCTAGAGTCAGAATCTTCTTTTATTATTAGTATTGTTGTTTGTTGTTGTTGATGCTGCTGTATTACATATTTTTTAATTGGATATTTTATTTAATCACATTTCAAGTGTTATCCACTTTCCTGGTTTCCATTCTGCAACCTCATACCATCCCCTCTTACCCTGTTTCAATGAGGGTTCTCCCTTGCCCACCCACCCACTCCTGCCTCACCACCCTAGCATTCCTTTACACTGGGGCATCAAGCCTTCGAAGGACCAAGGGCCTCCCCTCCCACTGATGCCAGATAAGGCCCCTTCAGCTCCTTTAGTCCTTACCCTAACTCCTCCATTGGTCAGGATCAGGCAGAGCCTCTTAGGAGGGCTGTATCATACTCCTGTCAGCAAGCACTTCTTGGCATCTGCAATAATGTCTGGGTTTGGTGTCTGTATATGGGATGGATCCCCAGGTGGAGTAATCTCTGGATGGCCTTCCCTTCAGTCTCTGCTTCACTCTTTGTCCCTGTATTTCCTTAAGACAGGAGCAATTCTGGGTCAAAATTTTGAAGATGGGTGTATTTCAGCTATTGTCATCCCAATGGTGTCCTTAAGGAAGAGATAAGCTGGTTAAAGACATTGTTACCACATAAACTGTGAAGGGACATCCCTCCCACCTTTATTCGCAGGAGAAAGAAGAGGTATGCCATTGTCAGCAAAGTGCACTGTTCTGAAAGGCAGAAATTTAAATCTGCTTCTGCCCCCTTCTCAGAATCTATCAGAGAGATAGCAAGATAGCCAAATGGATACAGAATAGGGTATTAGCTACAATCTTTTGTAAGCCTAATTTTGAAGACTAAATATATCCTTTTTCTCATAATGTTGATTAAACAACATGCTCAGGTTTTCTAGGTTAAGTTGAAAACAGGCTCAATAAAGGAAAAAGCAGTTCACCTCAAGTGAACAATATAAATATCAACTCTTGATTTTTGACAGGATAATCTATACATCCTGCCAATAATCATTTACAATTGGTCTATGGGTTTGGAGAAATGGCTCAGTGGTTAAGAGCACTGGCTGCTCTTCCAGAGGTCCTGAGTTCAATTCCCAGCACCCACATTGTGACTTATAACCATCTGTAATGGGATCTGATGCCCTCTTCTGGTGTGTCTAAACCACACAACCACACAAAGAACACAGGAATTTGGTAACTGAAATGCTTCTACAGTACCCTGGAGGATGGTGATTATGGAGCCAAAAGAACACTAGGAAAGCCCCATCTTCTCATCAGCATCAGAGTCAAGAGAATTCAGGGGGCAGAATCTCATCTCATGGTTGAACCATGTATAGATCACAATTAATCTGTGTGGACCATTTTACAAAAGGTTAGAAATAATACACCACTTTAGATTTTAACAAAGGTTTTGTGTGTGTGTGTGTGTGTGTGTGTGTGTGTGTGTGTGAGACAGAGAGAGAGAGAGAGAGAGAGAGAGAGAGAGAGAGAGAGATACCCTCACACCAGAAGCAAAGGGCATCCTTTCTTAGTACCAAGGATTATTAAGCAGAGTTTCCCACAGTTCTGTGTGAGCTGCATGTTGCTGATGTTGAAGGTGATGTTGCTATAAATACCTCACCATACATTCTGTCTCATCGACCAAAAGGACTGTTTCAACTTCACAGACACCCCACAGTATGTGCTCAAGGGTGTTTTCATCACTCCTATGAAAAATAAGTTTTCTGTGACATTTTGTCACTTCCAGGTTTATAATTTAGATGCATACTTACTTACTGAAGAGCATTTTGATATTCAAAGAGACTCTACAATGTGTTTTCTTTTTTCAATACAATATCTTAGGAAATTATATACAGTGATTTCCAGAGATTTTTTTATATACCAGTTCAGCTTTGTTTATTTACTTAGCTAGAGTTTCATCAGCCAGAAAACTGGACTTTAGATATATTTTAGATGCTCTGAAAACACACACTCAGTTAAGTATATACCATCTGACTTTCTGGCTACCTCTGGAGAGCTAGAGCTACCTGGTTGGGGTCCAGAAACTTCTTCTACTGAAAACTGAAGATCACTCATCTGTGTCGGGACCAGTGGTGTGGGGTGATGGTGAGCACAGAGACCATCTTTGAGCCTCTGTGTTCCTTGTACATTTACACTTACTAGCATCTGGTAGCTTTGGATACTTTCTCTCCTGTGTTTCCCAGTAGCCAAACTAGCCTCTCTCCTTTAATTGTGCTAACTAGAATCTTTCCAAGCTTTGTTCCTCTATTTTAAAATTCTCTGAGCTTTTTCCAGACTACAGACTCAGCACAGAGCTGAGTCTTACCCAGAAGATCTACTTTTGTCATGTATTTAAAGAGAGCCAGTAAATTCTTTACATAGGACAACTCAGCCTGGTTTTCTAGTCTTGAAGGCAGGGATGTAAACTGAGATTTCTTAAATATGCCACCTTACTGTCTGGGTGCAAGAGGCAGGATAAGAGCTCATGAATGTCTGATTTTGACACTCTCCTTTTTGGCAGGGTTCCCAGGCTCTTTTCCTGCTCTGGCTGGGAGCTTCCAGAGATTCACACGGCCTGTAATATTATCTCAGAATATTGTAATTGCATCTTTAGTTCTTGTCAGTTCACAGTCTTAATACTCCACCCATACAGGCCAGTTGCTGCAAGGACGGAGTGGCTTCATAGCTTCTGGCAACCATGGTAGCTTGATGAAGGCATCTGATGCCTGCCTTCCCTAAGCTGGATTTGATTAAAAGGCACAGGAGAAAACTGAAAAGATGAGACTTAAGGAGAGTCCTTTGAGAATCTTTTGTATCCCACACAGACTCCTTTTTATTCTGGAAAATTCACCAGGCAGGACACTTCTCAAGTAGTACATCTGTTTCTACTAGGTTGGAACTGGTCATTGCCACCTTGAAGCAGAGTTAGTGCAAGATCACTCACAAAAGCTCCTCAGGAGATCAGCTTTGTTAGCCTTCTTTTTGTGAAGAAAGGGAAGTTTGCAAGTTCTTCATGTGGCCCTCCCTCTGAGATTGTAAAAGGAGGAAGCCAGCAGTTGGACTGGACGGGTGGTATAGCTACCCTAAAATCAGGGACTTTTGAGAGGTGTAGTACTGTTTTCAGGGACCCATGCTCTTCATCAGTAGCTGCAGTGAAATACCACGCTGGGTTTGTAGAGGATGCTCTGTGTGCTCTATCAGTTCCTTCTCCATGTGGGCTCAACAGGGATTTCTTTAGGCCTTCCTGGGAAAAGGCAAATGGTGACCGGATATAAAAGAAGACAGGATCTTGACTGATTCTGCACAAGAATTCAGGCAGAGGTCAGATTAGCTCTTCTCAGAGGAAAATGCAAAGTGCATAAGAAAGCATTTTTAACAGCTCAGGAGAGATAGGAAGTGATTGCATTTATGAGAGAGGAACAGAACACAACTGAGAGAGGAACTATTCTAAGAACAACATCAACCAAAAAATCTGAGGAAATGAAAACAGTGCCAGAAGATAGAACCGAGTAGCTCTCCTGGAAAATTAAATGTGACCAGCAAAAATAAATAAATAAATAAATAAATAGGAACTTTCCAGTCCTCAATTGCCAGGAAGAAAGACATATCATTTTAAACAGAAGGAACTTTTGTCTTTTTCTTTTCCTAGACTTGTTTCTCTAATTTGTGTTAATATTATTGTATTCAGTTTCTGTAAGTTTTCAGCAAGGCACTCTGCTTGGTTAGTGATTTGGATAACCAGACACCTTTATGTTCTGGCATGTTTATTACTATGGCTTTGTTACCAGTGGTCAGGGGTTGAGCAAGGTGTTGTCAAGTTCTTGGAATTTTATTCAAGAATAAAATAAAGGTGCACACAGACTTCACAGTAGCATGAATACTTTACTCAAAGCAAAGGGAGACTGCAGATGAGAAAGACATACACTGTCAGAAATGAGAGCAGGCCATCTGAGTAAGGGTACCCAAGGACTGTAGTTACTCTTCAGGCTTCCTTTTATGGAGTTCAAAGTAAGGGCTTGGTTGTTGCTAAAGAGTGTTACAGGTGCTTGTCTATTTTGATTGACAGAGTTGCATTATGTAAGTTTTTGCTCATTCTGGTTGGACCTTCCCATGATGCATTGGATTTTAATCATACACATGCCTGTTTATGCATATGCATAAGATGATAGATAGGGGTTTTCCTTTCCATTCACTCAGAGGCCAATTTATTTCATTGTGTGTGCATTCAAAATCAGTCCAGGCCACATTGCACTATTACTTTTACTTCTGCAGTGTGTGCCATGATGTGTTTGAATGTAAGCTGTCTAGTAAAGAGGCATTTTTGATGGTTATTGGGGGGTGGGACTTATTGTATTGTTTAGAGAGGGACATGCATGAAGCATGATACTGAAGATTCTAGGGTGCTACCAAATTGTTAAGTTCATTGTTTGGTGAACTATGTATAGTCACATTATACACAAGTCAGAGTCTAGGCTGTCCAGTATATTGTGTGTACACTGCTCAAGTTAAGTAGAGTCCCAGGTTGCTCGGCTATTCTTTATGCTTTCCTGCCTCAGCTTCATTATGGTCCTTGCACAAGTGAGGTCTTGACAGGGTTAAGGTGTGGAGCTTCTTAAGGTGGTTT
>JADRCH010000027.1:3618300-3662760 GCA_019843965.1 Rhynchomys soricoides | reverse complement strand
TCCTCCTCCTCCTCCTCCCTCCTCCTCCTCCTCTTCCTTCTCCTCCTCCTTCTTCCTCCTCTTCCTCCTCCTTCTCCTCTTCCTCTTCCTCCTCCTCCCCCTCCTTATCCTCTTCTTCCTCTTCCTCTTCCTCTTTCTCCTCCTCTTCCTCCTTCTCCTCTTCTTCCTCCTCCTCCATAGGTACAAGACTCATAAAATAGGGCTGGAGAGATGGCTTAGCAGTTAAATAGCACTAGAAGCTCATCCAGAGAATACAGGTTTAATTCCTAACACCCACAATGTAGCTCACAACCATCTGAAAATCTAGTTCCAGTGGATCCTCGATTCTGCTCTCTGTGGACACACACAAGGCACACAGACACACCCACATACATAAAAGCAATAAAAACCAAAATGTACGCCATGAAGCAGAGCAGCTTAGAACACTTTACTCTCTCATTCTTCTGTTCCTGCTGTGTGATAACACAGACCAAATTCACTTCTACCAGCGCAGTTTGATCCTGGCCTTCAGACCGCTATACAGTCTGAATTTCTGGAAGTCTGCTATAGCAGCACAAACACAGACATTTATTTTTAATCCCAATTGGTGGAGGAACATTCCTCCTTAAAAGGTTAAAAGACTTTTATATTGGCCTCATGACATAGCAAAGGGTTGAGACTCAGTGTGACAGATGGAGATGTGTTTCATCCTAAATGACCCCATCAGGGAAAAATACATTGTGCTTGATAAATATGAAAAATTTTAAGGAAGCACACATTAACGATGCGGCAACAAATGTTGTTTAAGTTGTGACTTGTTCTTGGCACTGCATAGGACTGAGCTAATTTGATAGGAGGGAAGTGATTCTTGGTTATCTGATGCCTTTGTTTATGCCAATAAAGCTGACCCACATATTATGATAGCATTTTCATAATATCAAAACACTAAATAGTTACAAAATTGTCATACTGTAAATTAATAAACTAAGATAAAAAGTAAAAATAGTCTTTTACATTTCTGTGATGGCGAGCCACTGGAGATAGATTTATATATCTTACCTGTCAGACTGGTCATCATGGAGATGTATCTCTCACTGCAAGAGTGATATGCACAGCCCTTTAAAGATTATATAACATAAGAGACATAGATTTGTTGCTGGAGAAATAAATTAGGAATTACTTTCTAGATTGATTATAAAGAAACTTTGTCTAAGATCCATAGATGGAAATACACCTGCATTGTTATTTAAAAATTCTGGACTCTGGAGATGTACTGCCTGAGATTCAGTCTCACTGCCTGAGTTTCAATCTTGCTGTCTGTGTGAGTAATATTTGCCTTTTCGGGTCTTAGTTTCATTCTCTTTAACTATGCATAGGGATGTTGTAAGATGTGACTGGGTCTGTTAGGGGTCTATAAATGTCAGCTATTATTTATTATTTGTTATTTTTAGGCTTACCAGTATGCATCTCCTTATAGATTGCTAATCAGGCAATTTGGAGTTTTCTCTGCTGTAGGAGTGAGTATCTGTGTGCTCATGTAGAAGTGTAGCATGCTCCATGTTAACCAAAATGACCCAATGAGTCAGAAAGACAATGTCCAATATTGACAGCCCCTGTGTAATAGAACCTGTGAAAACTGAATTAAGATGTTATTGAATGGTTGCTACTGTTTCCTATGACAGCAAGTTTCCAGAAGCGGGTGAATATTCTAGTGTGTTTTGGAACAGAACTATGCCAGACCTGTCTCATTCTAAATTTGCTTCCTACTTGAGCTGCTTGTCTTTAGGTCAGGACTTTATGCTTATGGGGGGTGGGGGGGAGAGGATTCAAAAAGGAAAACTCAAACTGTGACACACAGAAAAACGTTGTACTCTTCTTGGACCTAAAGTCACAGAAGCAATCTTTGCCTCAGCACCACACACACAGTGTTACAATTGTGTCATTCTTTAATGAACTTGAAGTTAAGGACTTAAAAAGAATAGAGTCGGAAAATGTTTTGACTGGGGAGAATCTCAACAAGGAGACTCTGAGAGGATGTTCCATGTCTTTACTTAAAATCAGGGTGTAAACTACTCAGCAACAGGAACTAATCTAAGGATATATCACGGGTCTCCTAAATGTCCTTAACATAGCGCCAGCCCTCAAATGAAGTGTGAAGTAAATCTTGTACAATAGATCTTGCCCTGCTTCTTTCTCCTCACCACTGGAAGAGTTCAAAGTATCTGCTCTTCCTTTGCAGTCATTTTGAACCTTTGAGTCACAACTTCTTTGGGTGTCAAACGACTCTTTCACAGAGGTTGCCTAAGACCACTGGGAATCATAGATATCTACATACGATTCATAACACTAGCAAAATTACAGTTATAAAATAGCAACAAAAATAATTTTATGATTGGGGGTAACCACATATGAGGAGCTGCATTATAAATGGTCACAGCATTAGGAAGGTGAAAACCACTGAAAGAAATATAACTCTTTTATGTTAGGACAGAAGACTGTGTTCTATTTTATTGACAAAAATGATGGAGTGGGTGTTAGGTCTATCTTGTACTTTATAAATTACAAAATGGTAATAGTTGTGCTCAATTTACATCTGAGATAAAAGAGTCTTTTAAGTGAACAGAAAGGGGATGTGTTATGGATAGCCCTGGGGTTCCTTGTATTTTGATGCTAATTCTGCTCTCCTGAGAGGGGCTTTGGACAAGGAGTGAGTTATGTATTCATGTGACTTCTTGTGAACCAATCCTCTAATGAATAAAGGAGCCAATCACTGGGCGAATAGGAGGGACTTCCAGGTTGGACAGAGGAAGAGAGGAAGCAGGAGAGAGTTAAGACTTTTTGGACTGGGACAGCATGAGGACAAGATATAGCTACTAGTGTCTCCTGGTTTCCATTAGGATTCGCCTCTGGAAGATTTAGATTCATTTAGGCTTATAAGATTAGGATTTCAGTTGTTGCACCCAGATATTGAGTTACCATTGTTTCTGAACTAAGGTTTTGTTGTGTTTTCCTTCACTCATCTGGGTTCTAGAGAGGAAGGTACAGTGGCAAATTGTGGGTTTGCCTGATGTAGGCATGGGGGTTTTGAAGCATGGGGCTGGCGTGGTAGCAAGTCGCCAATGGGAACTTAGAAAGCTGGGTAGAGAGATTGTGGAGGTCTGATTCTTAGAGTCTCCACAAGATGAAACAGGTCAGCCATTGCCCACCAGCGCATGGCTGGCCAGGCCACCAGGGCAGGGTGTTGACAGTACGTGTGGGAACGTGCCAGTTCTATTTTTTATTATGTTCCATAATAAAGCTTGACCTTTTTGTCAGTTCTAACATTTTCATAAGAACCTGGAAGCCATCTCTGAAATGTAACCATCGCAGTAAATAGAGCTACAATCTCAAAGTCCTTTGGGGAATATACGTAAGGGCAGACATTTCAGTTTGGCACTGTGCCCTCTGAGTAAAGGCAGTTAGATTTAATGGCCAACTCCAATTACTAGGTGAAGATAGGAGGGAAAAAGTGTGACAAGAGCTTTGGAGGTATGGCTACTGTTTACTGAAAACATGGCTGCTGAACGTACTCACTTGACTGCATAAACGGATGAGAATCCTTTCTGTCTTTGCACCCTCTTAGTGTATTGCCCATAGTGTTTATCACATTCTGTCTTAATGTGTATTAAATAGTAAAACCATCTTATTAGGGTTATGAAGTTATCTCAGTTGGTAAAATGTTGTGCAAGCATGAGGATATGAGTTTGATGCTAGAATAAATATATGTATATGTATATGATAGAAATATATATATATATATTTCAGCCTGTGTTTGAAATACTAACGCTGGAGAGGTAGGAATCGTCTAGCGACATCTGCCATCTTCAGACCAATGACAGACCTTGCTTAAGCAAGCAAAGGTGAAAGCAAGCAAGAAATGACATTTGAAGTTGACCTTTGGCTTACACACACACACACACACACACACACACACTTCATGTTACTCTACTCCTATAAAAGTGAGGTTTCCTGAGCTACGAGGTTTCCTGAGATTTTGTTTTTGTTTTTCCCCAACATCTAACCTTATGTTAGCTGCTTGCTAACTTCATTCTCAGTGGTTGTTAAATGGAAAATCAGACATTGCACAGAAACATTAAATCTAAATTTGTTCTTCGTAATGCTAGGCTCAAATGTATTGAAATCTTAATGTTGAGTAAAGGAATTGTTGTCACTTTTATTTACCTTTCACTAAAGAGGAATATCATCCTTACTAATCGATGAGAACTGTTGTGCAGTTAGTCCTCAGGAAAAACAAAACTCCTTGGTCAGATAGGTCTTTTTCATCTTACCCCTCGACCCCATTCTTTTGTTTCTAATTAAGCTGCCCATATTGCACACAGAAGTAAAATCCTGTGGAGTTTGGTTGAAACAAATGCCAGACTTAATCAGCCAAGCTACAGGAACTGCAAGCCCAAGAAACATAGCCCAAGGCTGGCTTTGGAAATCTGCTATTAAATTATTTATATTCCTCTTACTGTAGTTCCCTGCTGATATATTTTCAATGTGGCTGGATAAATGAAGAGCAGCCATGCTTGGTATCCACTTATCACTGTGGTGAGGAGATAGTTTTCTGTTGCTATTTTTGGAAAAGGTGGACTTTTACCTAGAGCCAGGGTAATTGTTTGCAAACTGGGGTGCCTTGAGTTTAAGTTCAAAGGCCACTGCAGGAAATGTAGTTGAGAGAGGCATGCTGAGGGATGTACTGTGCTGATACTCATCCCTTAACTAAATTCCATCTGATGTTTATTCAGTCTTCGCGGTGAAGGAATGAATTAAAAGCCATTTTACAGATGATGATGAGAAGATCTTTTCCATTTCTATGTTAAAACATGTTCAGGAAAGAATAGATCCACTCAGTAGGTAGCCATTAGATATTTGAACACTTTCTATAGTGGTAAACTACACCCTTTTTTATATATTAAAAAATGTTTATCAATGTTTAAATGCAGCTTGAACAAAACATTTCTCCTGGTGGCATTCCAGAGTCTGGAAATTCACTGAAAAGATTCTGAGTATGCCAACCAGTCAGATTACCATACAAACTAAACCATATGTACATGTATTTGTTACATGTATGTGGATGTGTTTTAAATGAAATGTAATATATGACTGGCTGGCTCATGAATATTCATCTCACTTTCTTTTTACTGGAATTGTATATTATATCATTCTGTAATAATTATACATCTAAATTAAAAATTACTTAGACCTTTTAGGATTGCCTCTTAAAAAATAACTGAAAAGCCAGAGGAACATAGAACAGCTGAGTTTTCAATCAGTACGGAATTTAAAGTTTAGTTTTCTTCTTTATCATCTACCTCTTCTGTAAATGGCAAGAACAAAAATTCAGTCTTCTTTAGGATGGCTGTATATATGAATTGTCTATGATGCCCAACATGGCAACTGTCCAAAATAGAATCTGCTAATATTATTATAGAAGTTGACATGTAAGCCATTCAATGTTCTCTGTAAATCAAATTATTTGATTTCATGATAACTCTATAATTAATGTCAATAAATTAAGTTGGGCTTAGTCAACAAAGGTTAAAGAGTTCAGAACCTTCCAGAAATGAGCACATTGCTTCTCAAGTCCTCATAAACTTATTCATCACCTATAGATTTCCTTGATGATGACTCTAAACAGATATTGCTGACTGGAGATCACATATTCCAAACAGAATCCTAGTGAGAAGGATAATACGGCTGTCCATGGAGTGTGCTATATATACAATTATTCAGGTTCATGGCACCATGCAAGCTCTTGAAGCAATTACTACTACACATAAAGGATTTTCTTGGGCAGAGGATATGGAAAGGAGCCTTGCCAAGCATGTGCAAGACCTTGGGCTCCAGAACCGCAAGGAAATTATATTTATTTTGAACTAAGTTAAAGAAACCACTGTTCCTAGTCTGCCTTCCCAAGTGTCTGCTATTGGATTTGAGGATTTTTTTTTTATACCATGCTTCCTTTTAAGGTTACTTTTTCCATTTGACAGCAAGAAAGTTCATGTTAGCAGAAGAGCAAAAATATACCAATAGCAATATCTTTGAAATCACTTCATATTTAAATGGCTCACATCTAATACAATATCTACTCCATAGAAGATGGTCAAGAACTGATGGCCATTTTATTACAATGCATTTATCAATGAGCTTGATTTAACTGTTTTACATTGTACATATACTTCATGACATCATTTTATATGTGATGTAGATACATATAATTTTACCTGCCATATGGGGGAATGTTTGTCCATTATTCTAAATGCTTTAAGTAGTGCCAGCTAGGGTACATAAAGAGTGATTAGGGAGTATTTTAAAACATACTCAAGCTTGGTCCATTCCAGAAATCAATTAAAGTATATTATCTGTGCATGTCTCTTGAGTGTATTTTTGATGCTCCTCAGGTGATTCCATTGGGCAGCCAGGGCTGATCAACTTAAATGAGGTTGAATAAACATCCAGTATGCTCCCTCTTACCCCTTTTTGTCAGTTCTTCTAGGATTGTCTGCCCTATTTCATCCTGTGTTCAGTGTTAGGACTGAAATTCTGAGCAGGCACCTTGATATTCTTCTTTCCTAACTAGCTCATTCTATGCTGATCTTGTCTTTCTGTCGAGCAACCTTAAAATTCTATAGAAGTAACATGTATTTAGAAGTTTTCAAAAATAAGCAAGGGGGTTGGGAAATGTAGCACAATTTCTAGAGTGCTTATCTAGCAGACATGAAGATGTGGGTTTGAAACCCAGCACTGTATAGACTAAGCATAGCAACTAGTAATCCTAGCATTCAGGATGTTGAAGATCAGAACTTCTTCCTTGGGTTAAATAGTAAGTTTGAAACTAGCCTGGGGTGCACAAAGAAAAGAAAGTTAATAAAGTTTAAAAGTAAAAAGAAAATGTTAATTTTTCCTTCCTTAATCATGTTCCTTAATGAACATGATAAAGTCTTTGTGAACTGTGGAGATTTTCTCTTTACACCACAATCAAACATAGTTATACAGAACTTCATACCATGATACATTATGAGCTTGCTTTTTCATTTAGTAACATGCACTGAAGATGCTTCTATTAAAACATGCAGTTTGGTATTATTCTTTTTAAAGGCTATGTAGCAGTCTTAAAAAAAAAAAATCTGTAGTTTATTTAAGTTGATCCTTATTTAGATACATTTAGAATGTTTCCAGATTGTAACCAATAGAATCTGCCAGTCATCATCTCTGCACATTTCTACATAATTTTGGCATTGTGTCTGACTTTCCTCCCTCTCCTGTTTTATTTGGTATTACTCCTTTCGTGATAAATGAACATCGTTCCTGCCTCTGTCCTCTTGAGCATCTCACAGCAGACCTTCCCAATCCTCTCTCTACAGGCTCAGCTGCAGCTTGCTTAGTAGAGCCATCCTGCAAGCAGGCTAAAAAAAGTAGAGGAAGAATAAAGAAATTTGAAAATGTCCTCGTTATTGCAGGGCCTCCTCACAATTATAAAAAGCCATTATTATTACCTAGGTTTTATGAACCATAAAAATGAGCAATTTATTCATTTATGGGTATGGATGGAGTCACAATTTAAAACAAGATTTATTTTGTTCTAGGTACTTATTCTCCAAGTCTTCTTATTTCTCCTCAGATGTTTGATTACTATTCCTTAGAGTGTGACCAATATGGGCCTATTCCTCTCCTTAAGGTGCCTCTACTCTGGTAACTGGTTCATACTGTTTTATTTTTTAGGGGGGTGGGTTGTGTTTTTTTTTTGTTTGTTTGTTTTTGTTTTTGATTTTGTTTTTCATGCTTTTGCCTTTTCCTGCATCCAAATCTCTTCTCAGCACTTCATTTGGAGCTTCAGCATTCTAAGAATAGAGTTGAGGTTTTGGTGTCTTGTTTATTTAAATGCAACAAGTGGTCACTATTTTGCTGTATTTCAGGGGAGATGGTGCTGTTTCGAGAAGAGACAAGATGTCGCAGTTCCTCTGTGGTCAGCTTAGGTTTTCATTAGGAAGCCATTTTATCCGATAAAATCACAAACTATGAAACTTTGTAGGAGAACATGCAAATTTCAGCTATAGACTCAGAGATACAGAAGCAACATCCAGAAAATCAAGCAAACAAAGAGGGGGGGAAGTTCTGTGGCAATAAATTCTAGCCACAGACATTCTGCAAGTGTTGCCTCTTTAGTAATATTGAAGGCAAATTCTGATCACATACATTCAGAAAATTAATGATTTTCTACAGGCACTAAAAGCTTTAATGCTAGGAAAAGAATATCCCAGGACAGAAGGCTGAGAGTAAGACTGGCTACAGGCGCATAGAAGAAACATCCTCAGAAACAAACAAAAAAATGAAAACAACAAAGCAAAAAACAACCCGCTCAATAACCAAAAGCAGCAAACCTACTATCCTTTTTTGCATGTGTGTGTGTGTGTGTGTGTGTGTGTGTGTGTATCTTTGTATGTATCTCTTCTGGAAATAACATTGAAACACAATATTAATAACTAACCCACTGTTAATCATTTCCTTTTTCTAGAGGCTTCTCCTTGATTAGTTTCCACATTATCCTATATATGATCCCTTAAGAATGTCATGTGTTGAAAAAAGCCAGCAGAAGGAGGTCTCCAGATGCAAGGACTGAGGAACAGCCGGGAGGTAAAAGGCTGTCTGCTTCTACCTGTGGCAGAGATCTCTGCCTGGGCCACCAGGCCTCCATTGCCCACTGGCACAGGGAGAAAGTGACCCACCCACTTGTGCTGAAAAGCCAGCAGAAGGAGGGCTCCAGATGCAGGGACTTAGGAACAGCCAGGAAAGAGAATTGGTCTCTAGAGAACACTGACATCTGGGCCTGTAGGAAAGATAAGCCATAGTCAGAGAGAGAAAGACCAGCTAACACCAGAGATAACGAGATGGTGAAAGGCAAGGGCAAGAACACAAGGAACAGAAACCAAGACTACTTGGCTTCATCAGAACCCAGTTCTCCCACCACAGCCAGCCCTGGATACCCCAACATACCAGAAAAGGAAGACTCAGACTTAAAATCACTTATCAAGAGGATGATAGAAGACTTTAAGAAGGAAATATATAACTCCCTTAAAGAAATACAAGAGAACACAGGTAAACAACTGGAAACCCTTAAAGAAGACACACAGAAATCCCATAAAGAATTACAGGAAAACACAATCAAATGGGCAGAATTACAGGAAAACACAATCAATCAAATGAACAAAACTATTCAGGAATTAAAAACAGAAATAGAAACAATAAAGAAATCACAAAGGGAGACAACCCTGGAGTTAGAGAACATAAGAAAGAAATCAGGAGTCAAAGATGCAAGCATCACCAACAGAATACAAGAGATGGAAGAGAGAATCTCAGGTGCGGAAGATACCATAGAAAACATGGACACAACAGTCAAAGAAAACACAAAATGCAAAAAGCTCCTAACCCAAAACATCCAAGATATCCAGGATGCAATGAGAAGACAGAAACTGAGAATAATAGGTATAGAAGAGAGTGAAGATTCCCAACTTAAAGGTCCAGTAAATATCTTCAACAAAATTATAGAAGAAAATTTCCCTAACCTGAAGAAAGAGATGAACATAAATATACAAGAAGCCTACAGAACGCCAAAGAGACTGGACCAGAAAAGAAATTCATCCTGTCACATTATAGTCAAAACACCAAATACACAAAACAAGGAAAGGATATTAAAAGCAGTAAGGGAAAAAGGGCAAGTAACATATAAAGGCAGACCTATCACAATTATGCCAGACTTCTCACCAGAGACTATGAAAGCTAGAAGATCCTGGGCAGATCTCATACACACTCTAAGAGAACACAAATGCCAGCCCAGGCTGCTATACCCAGCAAAACTCTCAACAATCATAGATGGTGAAACCAAAATATTCTATGACAAATCCAAATTTGCACAGTATGTTTCCAGAAACCCAGCCCTACAAAGAATAATACATGGAAAATGCCAACACAAGGAGGGAAACTACATGCAAGAAAAAGGAAGAAAGTAATCTTTCAACAAACCCAAAGGAAGATAGCTACATAAACAACATCAAAAATAACAGGAAACAACAATCACTATTCTTTAATATCTCTTAACATCAATGGTCTCAACTCCCCAATAAGAAGACATAGACTGACAGACTGGATCCATAAACAGGACCCAGCATTTTGCTGCATCCAGGAAACGCACCTCCATGTTAAAGACAAACACTACCTCAGAGTAAAGGGCTGGAAAACACTTTTCCAAGCAAGTGGCCCCAAGAAACAGGCTGGAATAGCCATTCTAATATCGGATAAAATTGACTTTCAACCAAAAGTCATCAAGAAAGATAAAGAAGGACACTTCATACTCATCAAAGGAAAAATCTACCAAGAAGAACTCTCAATTCTGAACATCTATGCCCCGAATGCAAGAGCTCCTACATTCACAAAAGAAACTCTATTAAAGTTCAAAGTACATATTGAACCTCACACAATAATAGTAGGAGACTTCAACACCCCACTATCAACAATGGAAATATCGTGAAAACATAAACTAAAGAGAGATACAGTGAAACTTACAGATGCTGTGAACCAAATGGATTTAACAGCTATCTATAGAACATTTCATCCTACATCAAAAGAATATACCTTCTTCTCAGCACCTCATGGTACCTTCTCCAAAACTGATCATATAGGTGGTCACAAAACAAACCTCAACAGATATAAAAAAATTGAAATAATCCCATGGTCCTATCAGATCACTACGGATTACGGTTGGTCTTCAATGGCAACAACAACAACACAAAGCCCACATACACATGGAAGCTAAGCAATGCTCTGCTCAATGATAACTTGGTCAAGGAAGAAATAAAGAAGGAAATTAAAGACTTCCTAGAATTTAATGAAAATGAAAGTACAACTTACCCAATCCTATGGGACACAATGAAAGCAGTGTTAAGAGGAAAACTCACAGCTCTGAATGCCTCCAAAAAGAAACTGGAGAGCGCATATACTAACAGCCTAACAGCACACCTGAAAGTTCTAGAACAAGAAGAAGCTAATACACCCAAGAGGAGTAGAAGGCAGGAAATAATCAAATGAAGGGCTGAAATCAACCAAGGGGAAACTAAAAGAACTATACAAAGAATCAACAAAACCAGGAGCTGGTTCTTTGAGTAAATCAACAAGATAGATAATCCTTAGCGAGACTAATCAGAAGGCACAGAGACAATGTGCAAATTAATAAAATTAGAGATGAAAATGGAGCTATAACAACAGACTCTGAGGAAATTAAAAATATTATCAGATCCTACTACAAACACCTATACGCAACAAAATTGGAAAATCTGGAGGAAATAGAAAAGTTTCTAGACAGATACCAATTACCAAAGTTAAATCAGGATCAGATAGACCATCTAAATAGTCCCATAACCCCTAAAGAAATAGAAGCAGTCATTAAAAGTCTCCCAACCCAAAATGCCCAGGACCAGATGGGTTCAGTGCAGAATTCTATCAGACCTTCAAAGAAGACCTACTACCAATACTCTTCAAGCTATTCCATAAAATAGAAATGGAAAGAACACTACCCAATTCATTCTATGAGGCCACTGTTACACTGATACCAAAACCCCACAAAGACCCAACAATAAAAGAAAACTTCAGACCAATTTCCCTTATGAATATCGATGCAAAAATACTCAATAAATTTCTTGCAAACCGAATCCAAGAAGACATCAAAAAGATCATTCATCATGATCAAGTAGGCTTCATCCTAAGGATACAGGGATGGTTCAATACCTGGAAATCCATCAATGGAATCCACTACATAAACAAACTCAAAGAAAAAAACCACATGGTCATTTCGTTAGATACTGAAAAAGCATTTGACAAAGTTCAACATCCCTTCATGATAACAGTCTTGGAAAGATCAGGAATTCAAGGAACATACTTAAGCATAGTAAAAGCAATATACAGCAAACCAGTAGCCAACATCAAATTAAATGGAGAGAAACTCGATAGAATCCCACTAAAATCAGGGACTAGACAAGGGTGCCCTCTCCCTATCTATTCAATATAGTACTTGAAGTTCTAGCTAAAGCAATCAGACAACAAAAGGAGGTCAAAGGGATACAAATTGGAAAGGAAGAAATCAAAATATCACTATTTGCAAATGATGTGATGGTATACATAAGTGACCTGAAAAACTCCACCAGAGATCTGCTACAGCTGATAAACAACTTCAGCAAAGTGGCTGGATACAAAATTAACTCAAGCAAATCAGTAGCCTTCCTATACTCGAAGGATAAACAGACTGAGAAAGAAATTAGGGAAATAACACCCTTTACAATTGTCACAAACAATATAAAATATCTTGGTGTGACTCTAACCAAACAAGTGAAAGATCTGTATGACAAGAACTTCAAGTGTCTGAAGAGAGAAATCGAAGAAGACCTCAGAAGATGGAAAGATCTCCCATGCTCATGGATCGGCAAGATTAATACAGTTAAAATGGCCCTCCTGCGGAAAGCAATCTACAGATTCAATGCAATCCCCATCAAAATCCCAACTCAAGTCTTCATAGATTTAGAAAGAGCAATTCTCAAATTCATATGGAATAACAAAAAACCCAGGATAGCAAAAACTATTCTCAACAATAAAAGGACTTCTGGGGCAATCAGCCTCCCTGACTTCAAGCTGTACTACAGAGCAGTAGTGATAAAAACTGCATGGTATTGGTACAGTGACAGGCAGGTAGATCAATGGAATAGAATCAAAGATCCAGAATTGAACCCACACACTTAGGGTCACTTGATCTTTGACAAAGGAGCTAAAACCATACAGTGGAAAAAAGACAGCATCTTCAACAAATGGTGCTGGTTCAACTGGTGGTCTACATGTAGAAGATTGCGAACTGATCCATTCCTATCTCCCTGTACAAAGCTCAAGTCCAAGTAGATCAAGGACCTCCACATAAAACCAGATACACTGAGTCTAATAGAAGAGAAAGTGGGGAAAAGTCTCGAACACATGGGCACAGGGGAAAAGTTCTTGAACAGAACACCAATGTCTTGTGCTCTAAGATCAAGAATCGACAGATGGGACCTCATAAAATTACAAAGCTTCTGTAAGGCAAAGGACACTGTAAATAGGACAAAACGGCAACCTACAGATTGGGAAAAGATCTTTACCAATCCTACATCCAATAGAGGGCTCATATCCAATGTATACAAAGAACTCAAGAAGCTAGACTCCAGAGATCCAAATAACCCTATCAAAAAATGGGGAAGAGAGATAAACAGAGAATTCTCAACTGAGGAAACTTGAATGGCCGAGAAGCACCTAAAGAAATGTTCAACATCCTTAGTCATCAGGGAAATGCAAATCAAAACAACCCTGAGATTTCACCTCACACCAGTCAGAAATGGCTAAGTTCAAAAACTCAGGTGACAGCAGATGTTGGTGAGGATGTGGCAAAAGAGGAACACTTCTCCATTGCTGGTGGGAATGCAAGTTGATATAACCTCTCTGGAAATAAGTTTGGCGGAACCTCAGAAAAATGAACATAATACTACCTGAGGACCCAGCTATTCCACTCCTGGGCATATACCCAGAAGATGCTCCAAAATGTAATAAAGACACATGTTCCACTATGTTCATAACAGCCATATTTATAATAGCCAGAAGCTGGAACAACCCAGATGTCCCTCCACAGAGGAATGGATACAGAAACTGTGGTACATTTACACAATGGAATACTACTCAGCAATTAAAAACAATGACTTCATGAAATTTGCAGACAAATGGATGGATCTTGAAAATATCATCCTGAGCGAGGTAATGCAGTCACAAAAGAATGAACATGGTATGTACTCACTGTTAAGTGGTTATTAGCTCAAGAGTTTGAAATACCCAAGAGTTACTTCACAGCAACAGTAGGGAAGAATGGGAGGTCCCAGATGGAGGACTTGGAGAAGGGAGTGAAGGAGCTGAGGGAGTATGCATCCCCAGAAAGGCAGCAACAGTGGCAACTGACCTGACCCCCTGATACTCCTGGAGACTGATCCACCAACCAAAGAATACACATGGAGGGACCCATGGTACTGGCCACATATGCGTCAGAGGAGGGTCTTGTTAGACATCAGGGGGAGGAGAGTCCCTTGGGCCTGAGGGTATTAGATCCCCCAGTATAGGAGAATGCCAAGGAGGGAAGATGAGAGTGGGTGGGTAGGTGGGTGAGGGAATACCCCAATAGAGGGAGGTGAGGAGGGTGGGAATAGGGAGGTTCCAAAGGGGAGATCTGGAAAGGGAAAAACATTTGAAATGTAAATAAAGTAGAAAAAAAAAAGAATGGCATTTGTTACCGCTGAATAAACAGTGCTGATATGAAATGGCTCAGGGCTCAGATTCTAGGTTGGCCTATAACCATGGTTGTCAGTTTGTATTTTCCAGAGATGGTCATAACAATCCCTCTCTTGATATATTCTTGAATATTGAATATTGATAGTTCTGTATAAGAGTTGGAGTCTAATTATGCTCCACTTAAACATGACCTGATCTCTGACTATTTTGTAACTAATAGCACATATCAAAAGTGATGCAGTGTGACTTTAGAAACTCGGACAGAAAGGGTAATATGGTTCCTGCCACATCAACTCTCCAGGGTCTGCCATGCTGAGGGGAAGCTCAAACTGCATACATAGAAGGACCATGTGGAGAGTCTCTGAGATAATATGATGAAATAAAGGAAAAAAAGAAAGAAGCAAGAAAAAGAAGAAAGGAGAGAGAGAGAGAGAGAGAGAGAGAGAGAGAGAGAGAGAGACAGAGAGACAGAGAGAGACAGAGACAGAGGCAGAAACAGAGATAGAGAGACAGAGAAAGAAAGACAGAAAAGAAACAAGGAAGATCTATAAGAGGCAGTCAGATAAAGACCTTAGATTTTACCCTGGAGTTCCTATCTAGCCAGTATGCTACCATGATCTTATGAAAGACCCCAGTACAGAGCCACAAAGTGACGTCAAACATGAGAACCACAGAACCCGGAAACCTAATTACATGACTGATTTATAGTATTACATTCTGCATTAGATAGTTTTACCACAAAGGCAATTTGAACAGCATCTTTTATCCTTAAGTAAATTACTTATCTGTATGGACTTTGGCTTCCTTGCCTCTAAAATAGGGCTAATGATAAATAAATAAAGAGGTAAATATTATAACGAGCTTCCCGGAAAAACTACTCCAAACAAAGCACATCCCTTCACACGATCAGACTTTTTCTAAGCCCTCCACTGCTTACCAGTTCATGGAGAGAAGCTACAGCATGTGAATGGTTGGGTAAGTATCCCCCAAGACCCATGTATTGAGGACTTGTCTTTCAGTAGCCAGTGAGGGAGAGGGTCGAACCTTTATGTAGTATAACTTATAAGAGGGTATTAGGTTACTAAGAAATGATCCTGAAGAGGATATTATGTCTGTGGGGTCCCTTTATTTACTTCTCATTTAATTACTGGCTACTATGAGGTCAGTATCACATCCTGCCTGCCAGGACAAATGGTCTTGCTATAGACCAAAAGCAATGGAGTCAACCAAGCATGGATTGAAACTTCCAAATCTATCAGCAAAATAAGCCATTGATTCTTAAAAGTTGAGTATCTCTGGTATAGAATCGTAGTCACAGAAAGATGACAAACACATGTTGTGATTGTAAGAGTCTTGTGGATGTAGAAATATATTATCTTAAAAAAAATTGATGAACTGTAAGCAACTAGCACTTAGGCTAAAATTAATTTACCAGAGTAGTTACTATACAAGATTCTAAGGACCCAGGGCTACTACACCATTTAGCTTTGTGTTATAGACAGGTTCTACAATCACACCAGTAGTGGACGTCAGTTAGACTGCTTCAAGATAGTAGCTATAAATGCAGTATTGAAGATGTTTTCTTCTGATCATCTTATCTCATGGATCCCTATACTTCCTAAAATTCCATGTTGACCACAAAACTATACAAAACCACAAGATATTTTGAGATAGACATATTGTAAGATTTTACTATTGTTATCATCATGATCATATCATCATCATCATTGTCGTCATCATCATCATCATTATCTTCATCATTGTCATTGTCATCATCATCTGTGTGTATGATGTGTACATGTGTGTAAGAGACTGAGTGCCAGAGTGCTCATGTGGAGGTCAAAGGATGATATTCGGAAGTTTGTTCCCTCATTCCTCTGTAGCTTCAAGGATCAGAATCAGGTCATTGAGCTTGCATGATGAATTCTTTTACCAATTGAGCTATCTTGCTAGCTGTGTGACTGATGTGTTTCATCTGTCAAGACATTTGTGTTCCTATGAGACAAAGTTTATATTTCCCAAATTATTCATAGACACAGTTCTTACTATTTTTTTCTCAGTGAAACATATTTCTGGATGTTTATTTTTCCTTGTGAAAGTAACATTCATTTCTTATTTTTAAAGTGGATTTGTATCTGATTAGATTAAGACTTATCTGCAGATCCTAACAGAAATGGTTACTAGGAAATATTTTTCTTCTACCTTCAATCTTTTCTGCGAATTTTTAAAAGTTTAATTATATTTTTACTACTTTTCTGGAACCTAATTTTAGGGAAAAGTTGATATTTTGGCACTTGAACAATAAAGGGAATTTTTGATTTTAGAGTTATTTCTAATGCTGCCCTAGAGAGATGTCCTAGAGCTGTCTTGTCCAAAATAGTACCTGTAAGCTATTGTACTGTCCATTTAATTTTAAAGAACCAAAATAAAGTATTTTGTTGTTCATGCTAGCCACATTTTACATGTTTAATAGCCACGAGTAGATGTGAACATGAACTATGTGAATGACACATTTGCACCTTCATGTACAGTT
Source organism: Rhynchomys soricoides (assembly GCA_019843965.1). Lineage (NCBI taxonomy): Eukaryota > Metazoa > Chordata > Mammalia > Rodentia > Muridae > Rhynchomys > Rhynchomys soricoides. The sequence continues at coordinate 3,645,863 of JADRCH010000027.1, read as the reverse complement.
CTTCAGATACCCCCACTGGACTTTTTGGCCTTAGCACTACTGATATTTTGGGTCAAATAATTCATTTTTGTGGAAAGAAGGGGCTTGTCCCATGAATCAGTGGAGGCTTCACCATGCTCTTAGCCAATACCTGCTAGATCATGGTTAGTATCCTACTTGCCAACTAACAACAACAAATGGCACCAGGCATAGCTACTTGTCCCTGGGATACAAAACTGCCCAAATAAGAACCACTGAGCTACTGTCTTTGAGACTAACAGCTAACAAAAGAAACAATCAACAATAGAGGTCTGACAATCTGGCTGTTGTGTCTTTAACCCTCCTAACCTCTAGAGTTGATTCAGACTATCCACCTAGCTAGGCTTCTATCCCTTCCTCCTTCACCATCCCATACATATCCTTCCTGAAGCCATGGTCTTGGTTAGATATGGCTTTTCCTGATATGAGAGATTTCTTTGTGTAAGGACATATGAACCTTCAAACTACCTTTGGAGTTCCATTTATAGATTCCAAGATGATAGACATATCTAAATTAAGTATTGCATGTGGCCATCTGTTTTGTTTTTAAATAAATAGGTAAATAAATAAGGAAATATTACTTTTGTACACATGTGCCAAGCACTGATAAATATTGCATGACACACACACATCATCATTTCTATAACAGCTCTGTTAGTAACTACTGTATTTTATTACTTCTGTTTTACAAGGGGGGCTATATATAAGCCACCTATTAGATATAATACAAACAGAGAGTTACAGAGTAAAATTTTATATTAAAATGTCTTTTCTGTCAAACCCCACTTGTTTAACTAATATTAACATTGACATCTTGTTTTTACTGTGACAAATGTTCAATCAAGAGTAGAGTATTTTGCCACTAGGCAACCTATTGACTCTGACTGATGCTGTTTGGTATCTAGAGGACAAAGGTCCAAGAAGGTGACAAGGTGACATGGCACTGGGAATGAATCTTAATATCCAAAATAAAATAAGATACATTCAGAATGAAAGAGTGTCATGTGTAAGAACAGTTTTGGAAAAGGTAGATGATTAGCCCCAGGTGTCTGACAGAATCCCATCTCCCAACTCTTAGATTAGACTTTCTTTACAAGACTATAGTTGACCCTGCTGCCTGTTTGGGTACCACAGAGTAAAGAATAAGAGGCAGTTTAGGAACTGCTGAGAGAGAAAGGAGATGGAGAAATGATGGCAGTATGTGGTTCACACATTTAAGCATGGGCTGTAGTAAGGGCGGAGCCCTGTCTGCAGTATTGCTGATTATACTGCGGTGTGAATGTGTAAGAATGTGTGTACTCCTACCGCAGCCAACCTCAGGCTACAAAGGTGAAGTCACTGAGCACAAAGTTGGGAATTTCTGAGTAGTATTATTTTGTTGTCCTCACCAAATAAATACGGTAGATCAGATGACTTCAAAAACATAATTAGCACTATACTATAAGAAATACACAATAGTAAAATGTAATGTGGTGAGAATTTGTTGCCTTTGTTTTAATATAATAATATAAATATAATAACCTTATAAAAGTGAACTTTTAACAATGGCTATATTAGCTAGCATCTGGAAAAATCCCTAGAAATGGGACAATAATCTCTCAGCAGCCAACAGGAGACCTGTCTAGTTTAGGTTCATAAGGACGTAGGTTAGGAAATCCACATTAGCATCTACAGCTGATCTCGAAAAAGGCCTTTGCAAAGGTAATGCCATAAATACTAGATATCTGACCTGCAAGATCCACCTTCTGTACAGCACAGTAAGGCCTGGGGGTTCCCCAGCACTTGTAAGAGCTGTGGCTTCCAAAGCCTCATTCAGTTCTCTCCATCTGCTGTGTAGAGGGTCACGTCAGAATATGGATGACATGGAAAAGATTGTTTCAGAGTTCCCACAACCTCCCCTCAAGCCATCCTCTAGCTGTACAATGAACCAAATTTATTTTTTCCTATACTTTTATTTATATGTTCATTTAAAATTCTGACTAGACAAATAATAAACCAAGTTTGTGTAGGACATGGAGACATTTAAAAGGAGACTACAATAGAATTCCAATCACACAAGAATCTCTAACCCAATTACTAGGACAGGACTAACTGGAAAAGTAATAAAAGATAATAACCGTGTGCAATAAAAGACTAAGCAAGGAGGCCATAGCTGTTGTTGGACTTTAGGACTGGAGCTGGGAGGACAGAAGGAAAGCCACTTGACTTCAATCCCTTGGTTCACAAATCTAGTGACTCCACTTAGTTGTTGCCATCTGAGTAGGAAGTAAGACATGGTCCAGGCCAGCACTCATTATCTACCTAGTACACTTGATAATTAAGCAACTGTCATTGCCTGTATGCTGTGCTTAAGATGGCGTCACAAGGAACAAGAGGTACAGTGCCAAAGCCTGGCCAAAAATTGTTTTAATTTCTTTAAATATTTTAAGATTTTTAATATTTCTTATATTTTGATTTTTTAATTTAATTAAAGCAGAAGGAAAAATGAACTATAGGAGACAAAAGTTTTAATATGTGATATGAACGTATTTGTCATATCACTGCAGTCATAAAATATGAGTTTTAATAATTTCTTTGAGCAGTGGTCCCATGAAAGCAAATATGTCTCAAAGCCTATGAAAATGTAATAAGGTCTTGGCTATTCTAGGCACTAGGGAAAGATTACGTGGTGGCTGAGGCAGATTCATCTACCCTTCTAGAGCTTTTATTCTCATAGTGGGGCACACCAATAATGAACCAATAAACAAATCTATAAGCAAGAAAATGACACAGTCTGATAGAAAGCACTGGAGAGATGTTCCAAATACTTATTTGTTGATATCTGATGTGATAACAATGCTGAGCTCTGGGCAGCATTGATGTTAATATCTAGAGGAATATCTGTCTGTCCAGACAGACAGAACAGCATGGCAGAGAAACTGAGCCAGGGATGAGCTTAGTTAAATAGAGGAGCTGAGTCTAGTGGGCTTGAATCTGGGAAGTAAAGGGAGGTGGAGAGCAGCAGAGGTTCAAGGACTAAGAAGGGCTGGTGTAGAAGTTGGAGGTCACATGAAGGGCATAGATTCCTTACTGAACACAGTGAGGCTCACTGGGAATGCTGAAGGAGGATAAGGAAAGAATCTCATGTAGGGAAAGAATCTCATGTATACTTCAAGGTTTCTCTGTGTTCAGGCAGTGAATGTCTTGGAAAAGGGTGGGGGAGAAAGTAGCTTGTGCACAAATGCAGGTGAGTTACAGTGATACTCAGGATGGCAGAACATTAGTTCTGCCAAGGGTCAAGGGAAGAGGTGGAGCTGGAATCTGTGTTGGACATAGATCAGCAGGGATGGATGTGGGGAGGGAAAACCAGGGTAACAAGGTTGGGAAGGCAGGAAGATCCTTATAAGGGAGATAGTCATGCAGTTTCAAGGATGGATCACTTCCTGAAGAAAATGAGACTATGGTGCTTACAAATATAAGCGCCTAAATCATTAGACTGTAAAGTGTACTACACTATTAATGAGACAGAATGAATGCATGCCTTAATTACAAGCATTAGTAATGTTTTGGTATTTGAAAGCTATTAAAGGAAGAGTAATCTTCAGTTCATTTCATTTATGAATCAGAAGATGCACAGTATTGTACCAGCTTTTACTGTTCTGCAAGATATTTTATTAAAAATATATGTGGATTGAGTATCCACAAGGGGAAAGCCTAATTTTGGATAGAATGAAAACTCAACGGATGAAAATACATAAATTGAAACAAAGTACAATTTTATAGGTATTTCATGAAATACTGAAATAATTTCTCCACATGAGATAGGAAATTTTAAATCATCATGTAAACATTGAACCAATTGAATGGAAAAACTTCACGATAATAGAATTTTACCTGTGAATAAGCCATGAGTCTCAAGTTTTAGGAAGACTGTGACAAATTCAGAAATATATTTAATCATCATGGCTCCCTAATTCCTAAAGTGTAATAGCGCCCAGTTCAGAGGTTAATGTTAAGTACATTAAGGTATAAAGCATGTTTTATAGTTTATTCTAAAAAAGAGGTTTTAGTTTTTCAAAGTGTAGTTCTAAAATAATCAAACTAGTTACAAGGTCAGTTTCAAACCAATTTATTTTTAAACCTGTTATAAGGAAAAGCCAAATCACCAAACAAAAGTCTGACCATCAATGAAAGCAAATCAAATTTTCAGAGAAAGTTAAATCTACTTTAACAGTATTACATTTAGAGAGAAGTTGAGATTTCCCCACATTACACATAGTGTTTAAATACACAGAAATTATCTATGCTGAGAATTGAAATGATTAAGAAATTATTTCTGTATTTCCTGAAATACATATGAAATTGTCCTATATTTCATTTGTGTATCTTTATTTGTTTGGGCATGTTCTCCCTATTCTCCTTGGTTCTGTTCCACAGGATATCAATTTTTTTTTCAGAAAACAAAGAAAGTAGGCTTTCAAGTTTTCATTTATTTGTCTTACAAGATAAACATATCAAATAGCCACCATAATCTACCGTGACAGTCGATTCTCAAAAGGCATTTCCGCCGTACCATCACATACATAGCTCACTGTGTTGCTCCTACTTTTCTTCCTTGAAAGTATTTTTCATGAAGCAATTAGCAACTGCTGATGCATACTGGCAGAATCTAATTCATCCAGTGCCCTGGCTTCTCATATGATGGGAAGCTTACCAAGGACAAATCACTGGATGACAATCAAATTTAAAATTAAAGAAAAACAGAATAGATTGGCCTAATAATATGAAAGTTACCATGGTGCTCATTATAGACCTAGGTCAATCTTCATATAAACATAGACTACATAAGGCATGGATTTCACTGATACAAGTTGTTTATTTGTTTACAAAAATCATTATGCAAGATGTAAGTGATTCGGTTTGTTAAGTGTTTTTAGCAGATGTTCACAGAACATGTCATGTTGCCTGTAGAACTATACTGGAGTTACCATTTAGAAATATTCAGATTTTTCCAATGCTGATATTAATACCTATATGGCTATTTTATGTCACATATTCTTTTGGATAACATCAGCTGTCATGATTCTGCACCTCCAGAGCAACACAAAATTGCTGTGACAGATCATTAGTACCGGAGGACATCCAAGTCACCAGAAGAGGATGGCAAGGGCCATAGAATCAGGGACAGTGGTTTCTGGACTATCGTCAAGTGAAACGTGAAAAGCCAAGATTATCAAAGGGGGAAAAGTCTTAATACAACAATGTTATTAATAGTTACATTTTCATAATGGATACACAAGCAATAGCGAAGCTTTGAGAACAGAGGTTTATAGAAATTCATTTGAAGGAATTATTTTTTTCATATATTAATGCTAAGAAACCAACCATTAAATTCTAGGGTCCAATTATCTCTCTTCTCTCTTCTCTCTTACTGTGTCTAGTCCCTTGCCCACCCGAGTTGAGGAAAATGTACTCATCTCTGGATATGAGCCTGAGAACTGACAGAGCAGTGGAGGCTTAGAAGCCATGATCCTTCAAAAGAATGTGTGTGAAACCATATAAAACAGTAGGGAATTGAAATTATGCAATACACTAAAATAATAAAAGTGTTTCTGATAAAGGAATGTTGTGTGATATTTATTTTTTTCTATGATCTTTCTGTGGGTTTAAAATGCTTAAAATAGTCACTTATCACTTTTGTAATGAGACAGGCCACCCTTGGACTGTTCCACATCCCACACCTCCTATCCCCCCATCTCAGAAACCTAGTGATCTGGGCTTTTGAGAAATAGTGATCTCACATATCAGGAACATGAATAATGCGCAGAAAGGATTTATGTAAAACCAAACTCAAATGACCTTACTCCAGTGACAAATTATCCAGATTCAACGCAGCTAGCCATTCACTTCACCTGGAAGCAATGTCCACCAGTGCATCTCCTGATTTCAGGGCTGTAAGACAGGCTCTCAATTTTTGTGGTTACTGAATCAATAACTCATGACATGTGAGAACTGAGAACTTTGAGAACTTGCTGTTTTAATATTAAATTTGCTTTATAAGGAACAAGGAACATACCACCTCCTGAGAGAGGGAGAGGGAGAGGGAGAGGGAGGGGGAGAGGGAGGGGGAGGGGGAGGGGGAGAGGGAGAGGGAGGGGGAGGGGGAAGGGGAGGGGGACGGGGAGAGGGAGAGGGTGAGAGGGAGAGGGAGAGGGAGAGGGAGAGGGAGAGGGAGTAGTTTGTGACCAACTACTACTCTTGGTCACATAAAAAGCCAATATGCTAAATACATATATGCTACTTAAGACCAATTATTGAAGGTTCATGGCCCCATTACACTTTTTAAAAGAGTGTCTGTGCCATTACCCTGACCAAGGATGGAGTCTCTGCAATGAGGCCTTGTCAGGCATCTTTCCTGGTCACTAGTTCACATCCCCAGTGGGCTGCTACTTCTTGCTTTGTCTTTCCTCTGAAGCAAAGTAAGAGTAAAAGAGTGGAGAAGATGCTGGTCTACTGAAAGACTTAGGTTAAACCATGCACTTTTCATATTTAGCTGGTTCCAGAAACATTTCCAAACTCATTGTGACTACAATGTTGCTATTTTCCTTCAAACACCATCCCCTGGGAGGTAGCCTCCCTCAGCTATGCGCCTTTTACAGCGCCAATCAGTTGCTACAACTGTATTTCTATTACCGGAATAGAATATCTGAGGTTCAGAAAAGTTAAGTGACTTGCCCAGTGAGGAGCAAATATGTTTTGCATAAGTGGCTTTTGTTTTGTTTTGTTTTAACTTTTTTTTTAAACCTATTTTGTCACTGGCTTTTCTGTGATGTCTCCTCTTCCTTCAGTAGCATGTTAGAGAACTCAGTTTCATGGTCTAAGATTTGCGGTAGGTATACTTATCATTCAGAACGTTCATAAAACTTCAGTTGGATACCTCAAAAAGTACACCAGCACCTGTATTTAGTTCAAGTTAGTTGACACAGCAGTGTCCTTAAAGTATGCCAAACTTAGTTATCAATCTGCCTCTTCAAATTCAAATTTTCTCAAATCTTTCTTATGGCTGTGTTTGAACTCTGAAACCGTCTTTTACTCAGTAAGCAGCTGATTTAGCAACGGTTATTAGCATTACATTGACCAATCCCATTCTCTTTCGTTTGCTGAGTGATGTCTGCCACTTTCTATTAGCCCTGGGCTGAAATTCAGGATGGAGCAGAGCCAGGAACTGCCTGGCGATGCCAAGTAGAGAGACTGTTGGCAAGCACAGCCTCCATCGATGGGGAGGACTGGACACTGCTCCGCTAATATGATCGATCCCTAGGGATGTTTCCTGGATAATGAAAATTCTCATGTTCCCTTTATTTGTAACCAGAACCTTTGTTAAAATTAGTAGGAGCCAGAAACCTTCCTAAGTCAGAACTTTGGAGTAAACTCAAGAGTCCAGCAGCATGGTTACTTGTGCGGGTGTTGACAACACAGTCAAAGCTGGCACTTAGGAAAATCAAAATCAATTTTGCTCTAAAGTGCCCACCAAGGCTCACTTCTTTAGGTTAGCAGTGTCAGGTTTGTGAATGTGGAGATGATTAGCTTTGAGCACGGAAGACAAATCATACTGCTGAAGGACACAGGATCTTTCTCTCTTTCCATGGTGACACCAATCAGTTCTAATGTGATCTGTAATTCTTTAGTGCCCTGTAATTTTCCTAAAAGCTTCCAGAATGGGAGATGCTGCCGAGACTGACGGCTTCTTTCTCTCTGTGTCCTGGCACACCAGGCAGATGTAGAAGTGACAGAAATGTGTCCTGCTTCATCACTTAATCTTTTTGATGGATACCATGCTAAAAGAGAGCATCTCTTTATTGTACAAGGCTGGAGATAGGCATTCCGCGCTGTCACAGTTATGTGTCAGTACTAGAATTTTGAAATGAGCTCTATTATTACTGATAAGAGCCTTTCCACAGCTCTGTCTGACATTGTCTCTGTCACTGGTAACTCCACTGAAGGAAGTCTGTGTCTATCACAAAGTGTCTAATTCAGTTTTCTTAAAGTGATTATGGACTTGCTTCGTGATAGAGAGAAATGAAATTCAATCCCCTGAGGATGAAATTGTCTTTATTCGCTCGCTTCAGAAGTATCCCGTTTTTTTTGGTTTTGTTTTATTTTTGTTATTTTTCAGGAAATACTAGTTTGGTAAACAGTTTCAGAGGGACCTCAATTATCCTCCAGTTACCCTCAGTTCCTCCTTATCACCATTTTGAACCCTGAGACATTTTTTAAAAGTGAAGTCTTCATTGAAATAGCATTCTGTTTCCTGTTATCCAATCTATCCCCCAAGATTTTAAGACTATTATTTTTCAGAGAAAGTGGTGGCTTTAGTTGTTATCTAGAATTCAATAGGATTTATGTATGTGAAGCATTTAATATATATTTATTTTTAGGTGAATAATTTTGAATTAATTCATCTGGAAGGAACAACATGTGCTAAATATTTGGCTCAAAACATTTTGGAAAAGTTATTGCATCCTTTGGCAGTATTCAGTGTCTAGTGGCTCCTTTAAACTGATCTCAAAACTCTTCCTGATTTCCATTCCTTCCCACTGCCCCTTTGTGAAGATAGCTATATTAATCAGGTGTGGGGCAGGGCAATAAATCAGAATGGTTTTATAAAGCAATGCTGTAGATTCAAGTTTGTATTTACATTTTCACTGTAGTCATGACAGTATTTTATGTCAACAAATGCAATTTCAGAGAGCAATATGAGTCCAACTGCAGTCTTTACAAACAGTCCGTATATACGATGTTTATGGCAAACATATTGCAATGTTGAGGCCTTAGCTTTTTGTTGAGCTATAGAAAATATCATTTAAAACAACATTGCTTGAGTGATCCAACAAACAAAACATTCCAAATTTAATGTGGCTACTTGTATTTTCTTTTTCAAATGCTTCCAGATACTCATTTCCATTTTTAATTTATAAAACTGTGTATTCTGTTGTTGATCTTCGACTCTATATTATTACTTTGAACATTCTTGCTCTGTGTCATTTTCGTTAATATATATACTGAGTTCTAGTTCCCTTCCTCCCGTTTCCCTGTCTTAGACTCACTCTCACTGAAACCCTCTTAATTTTGTCTTTATTTTCTGGTGCTTTAAGATACTTATTTTTATGAGAGAGTTGTTCTCATCAACCCAGGGAGCTATTATAGAATTCAGCCAGTTCTCACATGGTGCCAGACAGACCACCAGTTACTATGATCACATTTCCCTGGATTTGATACTTATATATTTCAAACGGTGAGCCTCGGCTGCTCTCACCAACTTCTTTGTTTCTTGTAAAGAGGGGAGTAACATGGAATGAGAACCAGGACATTTCATAACAGGTTTTACAGGTTGCTAACTAAGACACATCTGTAATATATTTTTAAGGCAAATATATGAGCTGGGTTCTAACCTGTGTGTTATTCTGTAGAACAAATGGGTATATGTTATCAAATTCAACAAATACAAGTAATTTGTATGGCTTATATCCATTCAGTTTATCTACCTGTTCACAATTTCTACAATTTTATGCTCCTCATCTCTAAGCTTCATCTAGTACCGTGTTCTTATTTGGGGAGACATTTATTTTAGGTGATTAATTTACTATTTTTCTTTTGTATGGAGGTAACTTCAGGTTAATTCTAAATGCTATTTTCCTTGGCATAAAAATCTATTGTTTTGTTTTATGTCCACTAAAGAAAATACTTAATTTTTGTTCGATGAGACATAATCTTCTATTCCAGTTATTGTTATTTTGAAGATCAGTATATATTTCTCCCTGGTTGCCTTAAGACTGTTATATTAGATTTATTTTGTTTTTTATTGTTTCTTGAGACAGGGTTTCTCTGTGTAGCTGTAGCTGTCCTGGAATCAGCTCTAAAGAGCAAGTTAGCCTCAAACTCAGAGATCTGTCTGCCTCTGCCCTCCTGAATGCTGGGATTAAAAGCATGTAGCACCATGATTCATTTTAGAATTTTTTCTGAAGTTTAGTTATGATGTATAGGAGTGAATTTCCTTGTATTTCTCGTGTGGTGCTTTTCATCAATTTTGAGGTTAATGTGAGTTTGCTCGGATCATTGTGTTACCATGATCCTTTCCTCTTCTCTGTTGCTCTGTTTCCTTTACTGATTTCTTTGTTGTTCACTCTGAAGAGTTTCTCCAGAATCACCTCTCTGGTGACTGATACAATTTAACAGTGCTCAGGTTTTAGTTACCCACTATCATTTAGATCTAAATTTTAGTTATTAGAAGTTTGAGCTATAAGATATATATCACGTTCTCTTTCAAATATCTATGCAGATTTTTATATTTAAGATTTTTGTTGAAAATTTTATTCCCATTTTTAGCTTTGGAGCACGACCACCATAGTTATTGTTAAGGCTTTCATTAGTTCAAAAATATGGTGCAGGCTCTGTGTCTAATTGTTTCCACATCTTCATTTACGTTGTGGTCCTTTCAGTGTCTGTTTATGACTTGGGTTCCAGATGCTTTATTTGGAAGAAGAAAAAAAAAAAAGCTTATAGAAATAATCTGAGACATATACAATTTTATTTTCTTCTGAAAAATATTTGTATTTTCTTCCATCATATACATGTGGGTACTTTAATCTCTAACCTGATATTATCTTAAACTGATTTCAGTATTTCTTGATAAATTGACATCTGGCTTTTGTCCACGTAAGTTTGGTTTAGATCTAGATCACTCTTGCTCCTCTGCATAAACCAGCCAGAGCCCTACACAAGTATAGCTGTCTTTTCAGTTACTCTTCTCAAAGACTCTGGTCTTCATCTCCTGTCCTTCAAATTCTCAGGGGTGATGAAAGCAATATTCGGCCACTTAGTAATCAACAAATGTCCGGGTGAAAGTAGTTCAGACTGTTTGGCTCGTAGGGATGTTCTATCTTCCTACGGCTCAGGGAGCATTGCAGAAGATGGGGTAGAAGGAAAGTACAACGAGGATAAGCGCTGTGAAATGTTGTCCTCGGTGTATGATTGCTTATGATAATACACAATAGCTACAATCCAAATAGTTAAACACTCTGGCATGGAGCAGGGAGGAGCTCCTGAGGCCCTGCCCCTTGCTGATGAGCTATTAGTGATTCATGGCTGCTTAAAGAGCGAGCTGCTCCTTGAGGAGTACTTACTAGTTTGGTGCCGATTCTCCAGTAGAGGATACCACACTAATGTGCATATGGGTGGCACTGTCTCATGGGTTAATAAAAAAGGGAGGCACTCGATTGGTCTGGGTTCCCCATGAGTGTCCAGTTGTAGTTTTGTGGAATGATCTCTGTTTTCTAATAGAGAAGCTTTGATGAAGGTGAAAGCTACACTTGCATCTGAATATTTGGAGTTAGGGACTACAGATGAGAGAGAACATTCAGAGTTTACCATTCTGGGTCTGGGTTACATCACTCAACATAACCGTTTCCAATTCCATCCGTTTCCCTACAAATAGCATGCTTTCATTTTTCTTCACTGCTATATAGCATTCCATTGTGTACACACTACATTTTCATTATCCAGTCATCTGTTAATAGATATAGGTTGTTTCCATCTCCTGACTATTGTGAATAGGGTAGAAATGAACATGGCTGACCATCTGCGGAGTAGAATGTCAAGTCCTTTGGGCATATGCCAAAGAGTGTTATAGCTGGGTATTGGGTATATTTATTTAAGCTTTTGAAGATTCTCCATACTGATTTCCAGACTGGCTTCACCAATTTTCATTTCCACAATCAATGTATGAAGGTTGCTGTGTCTTGACACCCTCACCAGTGTTTGTTGTTAATTATTTATTAATCTGAGAAATTCTGACCAGGGCAAATGAAATCTCAAAGTTGTTTTAATTTACATTTCTCTAACTGCTAAGATGCTGAACACTGTTGAGGTATTCCTTAACCGTTTTTATTTCTGTTGAGAATTCTCTGTTCATATCCCTAGCCCATTGCTTCATGGGCTATATGATACCTGGAAGTCTAATGAATAATTTTTGTTCTTCAGAATAAAAACCAAAGAACTTGAACTCATCTAGTTTCAGCCAAGCTTCTCCAAACACATAGAAACTCCCAATGCACACTACAATGTTTGTGGTTATCACCTAAAGACCCACGTCACAGAGTGTTCAATTGAAACTTATTGAAAGTATATTTTACATAATGTCCTGACAAAAGATTTTCAAATACCTCTGGAGCCAAGTGGCTTGTGAAGATGTATAAAAAAGGGACACTATTTTCACTTATATGTATACGGCCATCTTTTGAACACATACTTTGTGTAAATAATTCATGTATCAACTTTTAATGCCCAGTAAAAGTCTAGGTGACTTGTGCTCTTAAGTGATTTCAGAAATAATTGCCTTTTCTTTTTTGTATTTGCAAAACCAATGATAATTAAGCATCAGCAGGCAAGAGAAATTGAAGTTCTCAGGTTTCGATAAGGGAAAACGTACACATCATATCCCCCTTTACAACCTTGCAGAAAGATAAATTAGGACTATCAACTACTTTGGAAAACAAACTATCAACACATGAAAAAATCTGGAACAAGGGCTCATGCAGTACAATCTAAATTCATTCAGCGAACGGAAACACAAAGTTCTAACCAGAGAAAGGGCTGTACCTGGGACTTGGGAGTTCTTGAAAGGGAAAGCTACCATGTTCATGTAAACAAGAATTAAGCCAAGATATGATATAAGTAAATGTCATCCTGGAATTGAAAATAATAGCAAGAAAAAATATAAAAGGCAGTCAATAAAGTGATAACTCCCTTTTGCAATAGACAGAGAATATTACAGAAAGGCACAACTGGTCCAAATACCAAGAATAAATGATCATGGATGCCCAGCCCCAGATAAACATCTAAAATAGAATACTGACACCTAAGTCTCAAGGAATATAGTGAAAGAGGGGGCAGGAAGATTGTAAGACCCATAAGGCTAAGGGGTCTGCTGTAAGATTGTATTCTGACTATAACAGTTATCAGAACATGGTTGAAGAATGGAGTCCTGTAAAGAGAATTCTGAGTGCTTGAGAGAACACTCCAAGGAAACTGAATCTTGTAACCTCAGTTTCCTCAACATACAGAATTGTTCTTGGACTGTGGGTTTGTGCACCTCACAGATGTAGCTGTTAGGAGTGAGTTTACTTCAGATTAGTCATTGTTGCTGCTGTTGTTATTCAATTATGTCTCTTGGAAAAACATGGTTTTGCCACAGGCAGGTTGTTTCTGTAACTGTATACAGCTGAACTCATGAGAACTTATGCAGATTACCTCTCTTAACTCTCAGCGTATAAATCGTCTGGTGCTCTGAATAAAGTTAGCTATTGCATGACTTTAGTCCGCCTCATTTATCAGCTCCACTCTCCTTGCTTGCAGCACCTCCAGAGCAGAAGAAGACAGAGAAGTAGATAGAGAAGCTACATCCATGAAATCTTAACATTACGGATGTACGAACAAGACCTGGACAAGACGACACTAGCTGACATGTTAATGTAGATGGAGAAGTCTAATGGACCTCCACACCTAGGAGAAGAGCTATAAGCAACTAATGCCTGCTCAATAGAGAGAGAATAGTATTCCACAGGGATGAGACCCTTACGTTGTTATCTAATACCAAGTGCTCTGCCCACTTGTTAAATGTGTTATGCATATATTAAATTGAATTAGTATGTTGCATTTATGTATTTATTCACATGCACGTATGTAATAATAGTTTCAAAAAAGAGGCCATGAATTTGAGAATTTGAGTTGGGGAAGGCATTGGAAAGGGTTAAATGGGGGAGATGGAGATGCTGTAATTATATTTTAATTAAATTTAAAAAAGAAATAAATATTAGGGATGATTCAGAACAGGGCAGAGAGTAGAAGGCATGGTGTGCTAAAGGATTCAAATACAACCCTTGAATGAATGGGGGAAACTGCAGTCTTATTACCAGCTTAAGACAAAGCAGGCACAGACACTGAGCCAGAACTGCAACATTTTGCCCTCTGGCCAGCATTTTCTGGGAAGCCTGTTCTGTCTTCAACTTATTATGCTGGCTGTTTCCTCACTGCCTAGGTCATTGGTGTTTGGGGGATATTTAGATTTTGGAAAGATCTTCCAGTCTTCCAATAGAAATGGTAGCCAATTTCGTAAGTAATTATTTCACCATGCTTGCACTAAGCTTGATAATGAATCCTCGGAGGATGTAAACCTGAGGTTCCTTACTCTGCTTTCAAATAGTTTGCAAGGCCCATGGGACAGGTGATTTCTTGGGCAGGGTTTTCACATTACAGTAATCTGTTTTCCAAACTTTTGAAGGTCTCTGGGAATAACAGAACAAATGACCATCAGCAGCCAAAATTAAGACTCACATGTTAAGATGCCAGGAAGTACAAAACACACATTCAAGAAAAGGTAACTTTTAAAGGAAGACTGTAATCTGAATTTCTCTCAAGTACAGCATTTTCTCTTATGCTTTTCCTTAAGGTTTACCTGTAAATCTAGTCAGTTTCTGCCACTTGGACTTTTAGCATTCAACAGGAGGCTCAGATATAGTGGCTACCACCCCATGAGTGTTTTAAGAGTTTGTTGAATGAACTGTTGAAATCCTATGTCAGTATCTATGAGGGTTGGTTTTTAGGTGTCAACTTGACTGTAGTAAAGGCTGCTCACATGGCTGGTAAAGTGTTATGGATGTTCTATGCTTCTGTAGGTACCTAGGCAGTTCTGAATGGGAACCCAGGTGGATTTGCTTTGGATAGTAATGACTGGGAAGTCCTACGTATGTCTGGAATGCTGTCCCTGGTAGACTATTAGGAAGATCTACCCTCAATGTGGGGTACTCATTTATTTGTGGCTCGGATTACACAAAGAGGAAGAAGGGTGTGCACTCCCCACCCCCTCTTGGTAACATAACTTCTTTCCCCCTCATGTTTTACTTCTCAGAGGCACAGGTTTTCATCTTTGGAACTGACACTGGCACTTTCCCTACCTTGCCTGTTGAGAGCTTTTGGTGCCCCTTCTAGGAATTTGGCATTTGTCACTGGGCTCAGGCAAGGAAGTAGGCTCAGATAAGTATATCAGAAACAGTGACCATGGGGCTTTGTTTACTACTTTGCTGAATTACTACCTAATGTGATCTCTTTGCTTACTACTTTACTTATTACCCTGTGTGATCCTTCTGCTTACTAGTTTACTTAATTACTATTCTGTGTGATCTCCTTATTTACTACTTCGCTTGAGTACTTTGTCTTTTATCTAGGAACTGATCATGTTTTCTGGATATAGCCAGAATGATATAAAAGCACAGTGGAGAAAAATAAAGCTGCTTCAGCCTCAGTATGGGCTGGAGTCGTGTTATAATTTTTGTCTGTTTTTCTTTTTCAATCCTCACTCCCTCACTTGAAACCCAGTTGACTGACTGAGATTGCTTGGTCATTGCCTTCCCAGCTCCTGACCCTTTATACACTGACTGATAATACTACAATCAACTTCCCCGGATTTGAAAGCTTTAGACTTGGACTGAGTGATGTCATCAAGTCCTGCTCTCCAGCCCCAGGAGAACTACTTTGGGACTTCTTCCACGAGACTTCTCAGTGTCTGGAATCAGGTAAGATAATCCCTCTAGTACTTCCCCTTACTACCTATCTAAATGTGTATGTGTTTAGTTCTGTACTAGGGGACTCTGGAGGAAACAAGGTGGAAACATAGTATTATTTTCAGTTTAAAGCTGGGAAACTGGAAGGCTTGAAATTTACTCAGAATTGGCAGAAATGGTTCTAAGCTGAAGTAAATAGAGTATTTCACACAGAGACCAGGATTACCACTTTTCTTTCCCCAAATAATAGTTCTCCCTAAGTCAAAACAGTTATAATAACACATACCCTCACATCCTTACAGCTCATTAATCCACAACTCAGGAAGCCCCCACTCATACCTGAAACCCATAATTTGTCTTAGGTCATTTCAGAAGAGGCTGAGATAGCTGGATGCATCAGGTGTTGGCTCTCTCTCCCTCTCCCTCCCCCTCTTCTTCCTCTCCTTCATCTCCCTTTCGCTCCCTTATCGCCCTCTCCTGCTCTTTCCCCATCTCTCTTTAAGCATCACAACATATACTGTAATACTATAAAACCATCTGATTAAGTAACTTTTGAACTAGAATGTAATTAGCAATACTGGAATAAAATTAAACATGACCAGAGTCCCGTCTTTCTTCTGAAGGTTTTTGAAACCCACTCTTGCTTTTATATCAGTCTAGCCTTATGCTCTGGAAAATAACTAGATCATTGTTCTCCTTGCATCTGTATGGAAAATCTAGTGAGAAATTCAATAATACAGTAAATAAGGATATAATTATATTGATGCATCAGCATCCAATATAGGGAATGTCTGTGTCATGTTACTCTGTCTGTAAAATTAAAGTATCAGAAGACGTCTCCAAAAATGTGATCAATATTATCTTTTAAGGCGAACATGAATTTCTCCTTTAAAAATTTTTATTACAATTATTTATTCATTTATTCATATATATGGGATGGTTGTAACATCACATGCAAGTACATGTCAGAGGGTAACTGGCCAGAGTTGGCTCTTGTTGTAGGATTCTCTTAGATCAAACATAACTCAAATAATAGGTCAATGCAGATGACAAAACATTGTAATAATAATAAAGCTGCTCCTGATAGATCAGGGTCACAAAACAGACTTGAGACCTGAATTACAACCCTGAAGGGAAGTTGTGCAGCATATTTAAAGGATGAAATGATAAAGCAAGGTAGAGAAGGGTAGCATTGCCCATCATATTTTGACAAGAGGGGTTGAGCAAAGGAGTTTCCTCTAATCAGGATAGGAGTTGGTGGCTGGGCCTGGGAGCCATGAATTTAGTTTGACCCTGACAGCAAAATGGAGAACTTGTTCTTGAAATAGTTGAACTGAGATAACTGTCTCCTTACAAGCTGTACCTGAGATGGCTGGACTCAGACAACTGTCTCCATATAATAAAAAATGTTCAGCTATTTGGGAAGTTCCCAGCTATGCTAGGGACCTTGAACTGCATTTTCCCCTATTATTAAATGGAGTCTGAAAACAAAATGACAGAACTCACAACAAATTTCGTTTTTTTTTGTTCCCAACATTCTTTCCTTCTACCTCAAAGGTCTTGGGTCAGTCTTGACAGCAAGACCATTACCCACTGAGCCATATCACCAGCCCAAGATGGTGGATTTTTATAAAGGTAACAGAAAATCGTAAATGTTACTTTTCTCTAGAATCTTTTGGCTTAACTATTTAAAAGCATGGTATATTGAATTTTTTGATGGTTTTATATGTCATCTGTACAAAATCCTTCATTGAAAGGAAAATCGTCTACTTTGGGGACAATACAAAGTGTATTCTGAAACGTGTTCTGCTGTTATGTTTGACATGGGGGCATGTGCTTTGAAATGAATCACTTTATCCTTTATCTAGTTACTATGACTATTTGTACCACTTTTATTACTTATTTATACTTTTATATTATTATGATAAAAGAATGTTACTTATAATCACTAGTTATGAACTTTAAGATAACCAATTATATGATATGACCTATAAATATTGTCAAAGTGACATACCCCAAACATGCATACATGTATGCTTCTAATGATGTTTACTGAATATATTATCACAACACTTGAAATAATTAGTTATTTTACCACCCATATACTCATTATGATATATTCCATATATCATATATATCTATATATTACATTCTTCATGTATATTTAGGATTACTTCATTTTGTAAGCTTAGCTTCTGTGATTACTGCATATATATTTATAGATGTTCCATAATATTTATAAATTATGACATCATTCTTAAAAATATGTTCTTTCCTTATACTGATCCACTTTGCACGTGTTTGCCTATAAACATGACTAGATAGAAATAGACAAAGGCCTTCACAGCATTCCTACTAGACAGCTTGTTACAATGAAAACAAGTCTTATGTCTGAGATAGTGTAGTATGAATTCTTTCTGTCGGTGAAGCTCAGATGCACTTAAACAAGAATCACCTTTTGCTTGGAGTCCAGTGAGTTTTGGTTTCACATTCTTTTCAGTCTTTCACTGAATTCTTTTCCTGAGTTGTCCCCTCTAATATAAAACCAGTGCTTTGTTATTAAGAAAGTGTAGGTAAAATTTTGACTGACATAGACAACAGAACAATCCACTAAGAGGTGATTATAGTATTGAGAGTGTTTCTAGGTCCAAGAAGGGTCCTTTAATAAAGTAGAAGCACAGTAGACCTGTCAGCTTTTTATGGTAAGTTCACACTGTGGTAGAGGCACAGGAATGTGATGTTGAAAGTCATCTTGCACTTTGAGCATAGTCCCCAGTGAGATTCTAATTCAACCATAGATGATGATAAGTGAATTTAGTTATGAGGATCCAGACAGCAATACTTGAAGCACTGATGATAGCTAGGTTTGGAGTATGAACTTTTGATGGGAGTGACTCAAAGGCTTGGAGTTTGGATTCGTAGTTAGAATACCTCAAAGGCTAATTAACGGTCCAAAGTTACATGGTGTACTCATCTACAAATATGAAATGCTATTTGTGCTCAAGTGGTTTTAAGCAAATTATATTCAGTTATATCCATGGAGGGATAGAATTTTAACAGGCTACATTTAGAGTTTTTCATGACAAAATATATTATTTAATCATCTACTTTTCTTTGCACCATTCTATCTATGGACCTTACCACTTGCAGAGCAGTCACAATGTCAGACTCAAATCCAATGCACTTTCCTTGTTCTTACTTGACAAAGGCCACACATAATCCTTCTATCTTTAGTTCCTTTCTCACATTCAGTTTCTTGTCACCAAAATGTCATGAGTGTTATGTTCCAAGGTCAGTGGTACAGCACTGGAAGAAAGACTTCCTAATTCCACCAGGAATCCTGTCCAGAGTGATTTGGAACAAGATAGTGGTCCACCACCCCCCTCTTCCATCTCTATAAGTTGCTAGAGACGCAGTTCTTTAACTTGTGAGTCATAACCTCTTTGAGGTCAAATGACACTTTCCCAGAGGTCACACATCAGAGGTTCACATTATGACTTTTAACAGTAGCAAAATTACAGTTATGAAGTAGCAAAGAAATTTTGTTATGGTTGAGAGTCACCCCAACATAAAGAACTGTATTAAAGGATCGCAGCATTAGGAAGCTTGAGAACCTCTGATCTAGAGGTTCTAGGTTAAGATGAATGTGAACCTCTAACACAACAAAGTTAAAACCATTATTTTATTACCTTATGGTTGTAAAGAAATAAATATTCCAAGTTGGAGGAGGTATGCCACTGGTGGGTCAGGTTTGGGAATTCAAAAGCCCATATTAGGCCGGAGTTATTCTCTCTTTTTACCTGCTACCTGTAGATCAAGATGTAAAGCTCTCAGCTACTGCTCCAGGGCTGTACCTGTCTACTTATTCCATGATGATAATGGACTAACTCTCTAAAACTGTTAGCAACCCCCAATTAAGTGCTCTCTTTTATAAGAGTTGCCTTGGCCATGGTGTCTCTTCACAACAATAGAACAATAACCAAGACAATGCTTATTTTTCTTCAACTCTGTTGTGGAAGTTTGGACGAGAATGCCCTCCAACTAGCTCACATAGTTGAATATTTAGTCCCCAGTGGTTGAACTGTTTGAAAAGAATTAGGAGGTGTGGCCTTGTTGGAGTAGGTTTGTTAGTGGGGATGAACTTCTAGGTTTCAAAACTCTTATACCATTTCCAGTTAGCTTTCTCTGCTTAGTGCTTGTGGATCAAACTGTAAGCTCTCAGTTACAGTACTATGCCTGCTTGCCTGCTGCCATGCTTTCTGGCATTCAGGTGATGGGTTCACACTTTGAGAATGAAAGACCTAAATAAACTCCTTCTTCTATACTGTATTTTGGCCATGATGCCTTAATAAGAGCAACAGAAAAGCAACTAAGACATCTGTCAATGACATTCTTATAGTTAGAGATTATCTTCAATTGGTTCCTCACAGGGTGATTTGAAATGGTAGACCATTGGCTAGAAGCCATTTCTTTACACCCTCTTTTTTTTGGTCAAGATCTTCCTATGTAGCTCTGACTCACCTAGAACTATGTAGATCAGACTGGCCTCAAAACCACATTCTCTGCTTCTGGAGTGCTGAGATTAAAGGCAATCACCACAATCCTCAGTTTTTTTACCTTCATAGCAGTCTCTCCAAGACTAGATAAAGGCCCCGGAAATAGAGGAAAATAAGAAATCTTTACCCTTTAGTTATTGCTCTTTACTCTCAAAGTTGACATATAAAAACCAAGAAAAAGGACATGGGGGAATATCAGTAATGCCTTCAACTCAAAGTTGAGGATTGCTGAGCTGTTTTGATAAACTTTCCCATAGTGTGGGAGTTAAAGGGTGCTCATAGTTGCAGTAGATGATAGGACAAAAGATAAGTCCAGTTTTTTAGAAGAGATAAAATGTTACCTATGCCTTAACATGCCCAAAGCATTGATCATGGCTCTAGCTCAAGGTAGATAATTGATTCAGGTTGCTTTGGCACTCTGATTCAGTGACTAGATAAAGGTGGGTGACACTCATTTGAGCCTTGCTGATGCAGCTTGTCTTAAGACATATAGCACAAAATGGGTAGAAGTTGTGTGGAGACATCCAACAGACTTCCAGAGCCAAGCATAAACAACTGTGTGAAAAAAGGATGCTATCTTAAAGAGAAAATTTAAAATAGCATTGCCCAAGGAAAAGTAAAATGCAACTAAGCTCACCCAGCACCAAATGTATTAGATGTTCTTTATTAACATAAGAGACTTTTGAGTGTGAAATACAGGAATGCAAAAATAATACTTTATGCTTCCACACACAAATTCAAATCCACACAAATGTGTTCTAGAATAGGTTTTATGCAATTTGTGTTTCTGTCATATATTTCCATGCAAACACCTTGTTGGGAATGGAAAGAATCAAGTTCCTTTGAGCCATTTCTTAGAGCTATTGTGGTAGAACAAGAAACCCAGTTATTTTCATGTAGGACTGGTTAACAAAAATCTCTGAAGACAAAACTTCTGTATATTAACTCTCTGTGTGTGCAGGGTTAAACCGTTTTGGCTGAGGAAAATAATGATGACTTTTTCTGCATGCAAAGGTGAGCTCATCAGGTAGAGGCATAAGGCTGAGAGAGGTTTAAGACAGTAATAGGCAGTTAGTTTCCTTTGACTGTCATTAGAGAACTGAAATTAGAGGTGCTGTACTGTCTTTCCACTCTCCAACACACATTCTAGCCTTAAATGTCATTATCTAGGCTCAAGGTAGCTAGAGACTCCTTACCTAGAATAAGGCCAAGGGGAAAGTGTAACTTCTTGTATTTATTTGATAGCTCAGCACTATTTACTTTCCATTTCCTCAAGAGAAACTTTGACTCTTCTGGAGAAATAGATGCTCCTCTCTGGGAACAGATTCTGAGACACTCAGACAGTAGGTTCTGACTCACTCTGAGGGTAGATTTTTGGACAAGGCAGATCAATGCCAATGGTACATTGAATACTGTAATAATGATACAATAGCTGGAATTGATTCAATGTGGTACCAGCGCTCAACCCAATACTCTTCTCAATCTATCTTCCCTCTACAGAGCTTACTTTTTTCTAAGCCTAGTTTACAACCTTTCTCCTCAATTATGTAAGCTATCTACACTTTTTCAAAATTACATTTGAATTAGCACAGTGTAAGGCACTCAGTGTAGGAATATATTTAAGATTGAATCTTGTTTTTGAAACCTTCCATTTTGTATTCTTGTCTTTAAAGTAGAAATTACAGAGCTTAAGTCTTGAGATAGTCTTGAGAAGCAAACGGAGATGATGGAAGAAGAGGCTTAGTTATCTGTCACATAGCAAGTTTTCTACACTCTTTGGCTGGGCTTCATGATGACAGGGCAGCAGGGCAGCATGACTGTGAGCAGCAGGCACATTGGTGGGAGCAGCAACTGAGAAATCATATCTCAAACCACAAAAAGGTAGCAAAGAGCACATGGAGAATGATGTGAGTCTTTTGAAATCTCAAAGCCCATTCCAAGTGGTGCACTTCCTTCAATAATACCACACCCCCCCAGTACTTCCCAAATAGTTTTTAAACATGAACCTATGGAGGCCATTCTCATTCAAAACACCACATTCCACTGTCTGGTTTCTATAGGCTTGTGGCCATATCATAATGTAAAATGCATTGAGTCTCTCCTCAAAAGTCCCCATGGTCTCTCAATTTCCACACTGTTTTAAATTCCAAAGTCTCTTCTAAGATTCAAGGCAATTCAAGGCAATCATTTAACTGTATTATATATATATATATATATATACATATATACATATATATACATATATGTATATATATATATAGTGTTGAGCAGTCAAATAAATACAAGAAGTTACACTTTCCCCTTGGCCTTATTCTAGGTAAGGAGTCTCTAGCTACCTTGAGCCTAGATACTGACATTTAAGGCTAGAATGTGTGCTGGGGAGTGGAAAGACTGATATATATATATCAAATTACATACTTACAAAATAAAATGGTGCTGAATATACATTACTATTCTAGAAGGGGGGCATAATGAAATAATACTGGGCCAAAGCAAGACAAAATCCCGGCAGGGCAAACTGTAAATCCTTTAGCTCCATCTGATGTCAGAGGACTTACATGGCAAACTGTAGATCTTATAGCCCCATGTCTGATGTCAGGGGGCTTATATGGCTCCATGTCTTTAGCTTTGTTGCCTGGAATATCTTTCTTTCGCTCATGCCGGTTCTGCTCCTTGTATTCCATTCTCCTTGGCAAATATCCCATAGGTCAAGTATCTCTAACATCTTCTGATCTCCAGTACAATCAGGCTTTGTTGGAACATATTCCAGTAATGGAGTTTTGTGAGGGGAGTTTTGGATGCTTATGAGAAATCTCCACGAAAACAAGTCAAAAGTCTTGAGACTCAGTTTCTTCAAAAGTACAGGAATTGCTTTTGGAACATGCCTTCATGTCCCTCCCTCCCTTAGTGAATAGGAGTAAGTTTTTTCTTTAGATTATTCATTATAATCATCTAGTGTTATTTGTTTATATGACTTTATGGAAAAACATGTTTTGTTTGTTTTTGTTTACTTGTTTATGTTTTGTTTTGTTTGTTTTTGCTGCATGTAGCTTGTCCTTGTAATTTTATACTTTATTCAAGCAACTTTTCTTAGCTCTCAGAGTATAAATTGTCGGATGCTCTGAATAAAGTTGGCTATTGCATGAGACTTTAGTCCACATCATTTTTAGGCCCTGCTCTCCCAGTTCATGCTGCCAACTAAAGTGGTATACAAGTCTTCACTTTCACAGCTTCAAGCAATGACCTATCAGGGCTTTTGCCCTCTCAGGGCGTTCATACATATGCTGTCCTCCCACACATTACCAGGCCTTAATGGTTTTTCTTAACTGAAGAAGAAGATTACACAACCCTTTGTGCTGGTGTATCCTTCATGATTCTAAAGCCAGAACCACATGAAAAATACTGCCAAGTTTTGCTACCCGTGGGGGTGAGTCTGGACCTCTTGAGTCAGAATGCATCAGCTCTGATTTGTTGTTGTTTTTAAAGAGCAGAAAATTCCTTATATTGTTTTCTTTCATGAGTTGTGATCTTTGCTGGTTGGAGTCTTTCCTTGACAGTATCCTTCCCTGTATCCCAGTGAAGATTTGTTGTCTTAATCTCCTTATCTCTTTCACCACAATCTGGCTTTAACATTAGACTTTCTACTGATATTTTTGTCTTCGAACTACATTTTTTTTGGTTCACCTGCTCATTTTTATTGTAGACCTGCTTAAGAGTAATTACTAATAAGCATGCAACAGAGTCAATATTAGGCAATAGTGAAATTAGTCCATCACTTTCAACTTAGCTTCACACAAATTCTTAGGACAAAGGAAGAAGGTAGCCAATTTGCTTGCCAAAATATCACAGGAATGGCTTCTAGCTCACTGACTGTTAAAGGCCTTGTTTTCCTCTGAAGCCTCTTGTTCTGGACCCCCATAGTCCACATTGCTCTCAGCTCTGGGACCTTATAAACTTCACATAAGCTTTGCTTACATCATTCAACCACTTTCCTACCCCAGAGTCCTCAAATCTTCTACAATCCTTTAATGAATAAATGGTCAGGTTAACACAGCTACCTTATTCCTGGTATTAAGTATGAATTCGTTATTTTTCTATTCCTGTAATATTAAGTACAGTCATATTCTATGGATCACAGTGATACTCTGGAAATGTTATTCTAAGAATTATTTTTATTTTATGTGTATGAGTAGTTGGCTTGCATGTATAAATATGTACCATCTATGTGCCTGGTATCCTTAGAAATAAGAGAGGGTTTCAGGTTACTTGGAACAGAAGTTATGAATGAGCTGCCTTGTGTGTGAGAAATAAACCCAGGTTCTCTACAAGAGCAGTAAGTGCTCTTAACTCCAAAGCCATCTTTCCAGTCCTACAATGATTACTTTTGAAGTAAAAGTCAGTTCACACTGAGAGATGCTATTGTGTGTCTTGGCATTTTCTGAAATTTCTAAAGAAATTCTGCTATCCCCAGCTGCTTCTGCAGTTATTTGGACATTATTGTAGGTGTGCTGTACCCATGGCTAAATCTATACAGAGAGAAGACAACAGCTACAAGAAGCAAAATGAGTTGACACAGAAATTTTCAGGAAGAAAAATCAACAGGCAAATGTAGACTACATGAGACACCAGGAAGAATGGACATGTCAGGGGAAATTATGCTACATCAATTTTAGAATCTTTTTCTCTCATGTCTTTCAGGATTCTTTAAAAACTTAGCTAGTGACAGAAACTGTAATCTGCCTACCAGTACCCATTGTCTTCTTCATACTTAGTAGCAAATCTGCTGTTTTTAGAGAAAATTGTCATTATATTCTCCCGCCCCTCATGATTAGGTGTGGTCAATGACTAAATTCTAGCTAAATATAAGTGTGCGTTGGGTGGGATTTCAGATGGCTGTTGATAAGAACAGATTCCATTTCTGAAAGAGTAGAAATAGATGGTACTCAGTGGTAGCAAGAAACAAGCATTTACAACAAACTGGGACTAGAAATATAACATGGTTATTTAGGAAAAGATTATTTGATATTGATTGTTATGAAATTTTGATTCACTAATCTTGCTCACACTATATTAACGGACCTGCCACACACCCACATCCCACTTTATGTTCTTACACAGCTTCATTTAATCATGGAGGGAAATACCTTAAACAACTGTTAAATAAATTTTCATATTGTTCAGTTGAGAATTTTGTATTTCTAGATAATTGAACTGATAGTTCAAAAAAAAAAATCCAAATGGGATTAGACCTTAATTCTCTAGTTCCATAGTATGGGAAAGTCCAAATCCTCAAGCAGTCCTTGGGGACTCCTTGGTTCATGGTATCTGTCATCAATATATTCTCTTTTGCCCTATTAACCCCAGTGAGAAGTTCCCTTCCACACTCAGTTTTCACAACAGAATTCTATACCTTCACTCTGGTGAAGTTGCTGGATATCACTGAGGAACACTGGAGGAGGTAATGGTGGTGGTGGAAGTCCTGGCAAGCTCAAGTCTCACTGGACACAAGTTCTGCTCTCTCAGCCACACTATAATGTCACTGCTATTACTATGATCTCTTCTACACAGTGCCTTCCTTCCCCTTCTATTATCAAAAGCAAGCCTATCCCTCCTCTGAAGATTTTGTCAAGCAGCACCCTCATTTCTGAGAAGCTAAGGATGTGTGTTTCATTTTAAGTCTTACTAAGAGGATTTAAATAGAAACAAATGTCATCATTCTTAGGGAATTCTAAGTTTAGCTTTATATGCATGTACACTTGTGTGCATGTGTATGTGTGTGCACATGCTCAAGTGCATTTGTGTGTGTGTGTGTGTGTGTGTGTGTGTGTGTGTGTGTTTCATATGAGTTCAATCTCCAGACAGTGAAAATTCAACCTTCATTATCAATTAGATTTGAAACTTTCATGGTGTGCCCTGAGATATATTTTAAAATCTCCCGTTTCCTTTGTGGCATCTCAGAAAGTTTGTAGGCCTCACAGCAAAACTATACAGACTACTACCCTGCTTTGTTCTCTGCTCTGGTCCATCAAAAGGCTTCAACAAGAGGGTCCTATGAAAGACTATCAAATGTGTGCCTGTTCTAGGAATGCTCTACCTGGATGGCTGGTGTGAAAGCCTCACACTAGGACACTCAGGACTGAGCTGCACAGTCCTGCTCTGAAGAGCTCCCACATCTGCCTCATGCCCTCTCAGATGGTCCATTTCCAAAAAAGCAGGGGTGCACCTTATTTTCCTCAGGATTCCTCTGCCCCAGGCACCTATCAAGGGAAATTTTTCCTGTTTGGGGAACAGGTTGCACAAAGTACTTGGAAGAGGCAGTGACCTCCATACACATGGTTGTTATTTCAAGTTTTTCCTTGGTAACAGTTTAATTTCATTCCTCACAAAATTATAACAGAAAGAAATAAAATTGACTGTACTTTTTTTCCCCCAGAGAACTTTTACATACATCTGTTTGTAAAGCTTTTTGGGGGGGGGGGGCACTTGCACATACAAGGCATGCTTTTTTGCTTTTGAGGATAAGCCAAGTTTCTAAGATTTAGCAAGTGTTTGGGGCCCTTTCAGTATATACCCTGAGACAGTGATGCTTTCCTATTGTTCTGCCCACTTTCTCTGGATCCCTCCTGGTTGTAACAACTGCCCATAGAGAATAAGAGAAGAAGGGTAGGGATACTCAAAGTGGAGCGTCAATGTGACTCTTGCTGTCCATCTCTGTCTCTCTTTCACAAACATACATACACAGATACACAGACATACATATGCACACATACCAGGAGCTCTGGACAGCCTTGTGGGTTTTATATTTCTTCCCTTTTTTCTTTTTTTCTTTTTTTGAATACCACAGTGTTTTAATGTTTCCGTTCTATCTTATGGAGAAGGCTTAGGTCTACAGCAACACAGAGCAACCGGAGCAGTGACTTTCTATAACCTTGCCTCTTCTCTTTCAACCTCCACTAAAATTATATTTTTATCATAGTTCATGACCTTCCATCAACATTTTAGTATCACTCCAATCTGTGATTTCTTTCAGGTTCTCTCTTGATGTTGCACATTCTTTTGGGGGGGAAGATGAACAGGATGCACTAACCACTATGCCTGGATAGCATTCCCACAGCCTTAAAAGTCTCTTGTACTTCTCCCCCTCTTTTCCTTTAACACAAGCAAACACTCATCATTTTAAACTCCATAGTTTTACCTCTTCTAAAATGTCATATGTAATTGGAATTATATATTGGAATTATATAGTAAGGAGGCTGTTTTCGCAGGTCTTTCTTACTCAGTAACAGGTGTTTAGATACCAGAGGCACGTGTTTAAATACTGCCCTTTGGGTGATGTGATATATATATATATATATATATATATATATATATATATATATATATATATGTATAT
>JADRCH010000027.1:3522213-3618200 GCA_019843965.1 Rhynchomys soricoides | reverse complement strand
TATATATATATATATATATATATATATATATATACACACACACACCATGCTAACTCTGATTTTGTTGTTTTCATGTATATAGTTATATAATTTCATGACTGACCACTTTGTTGTTGGGTAAACAATTAGGTGGCCCATCTGTAGGAGAAGTAATTCTGTCTCTCTGCAGCCATTAGTTGCCTTTAGTTCTTTGTCTAGGGGTAGGGTCCCATGAGAGTTTCCCTCTAATAAAATGAAGCTATCAATTTTAAAAGGAGTTGTGGAAGTTGGGAGGGGTTGGACGAAGAAAACGAGAGGGAAGTGATATAATTACATTTAAATCAAAATTATATTTTAAAAGCTGCCCTTTGTCACAGTGTCATATCAAACATTTGTGAAATGTGTGGCTGCCTGATTCCTGCTCATACATGTTGCAGTCATGTAGGATTTTGGTTTTGTTTTGCTTTGTTGTTGTTGTTTGTTTTATGTCTACTAAAGTTTGTGGGAAGCCCCGAAGACTTTTGTTGTAACTGTGACAGCTAGGATGGTTCACACTAGAAGCCAATTTCCACTAGAAGTTATTGGAAACAGAGATATATTTATATCTTTGCTACAGATTATCATCTGGAGAAATGATAGTCATAAGCATATTGCAGCTTAGAGCATGAAACAAGAGCCTTCCAAATATGTTTTCTCCACAGATAGCAAGGGGAGGTTCTCTTAAAAGCTTATATAAGTTTACTCAAGCGGAATGCCATCCAAATGCAGAACACCAAGATGCAGATAGATTTTCAAAATGCTTTCAGTGTCACATAGTTGAATTTATGCCTTGCTTATTGATGTTTTTGTAAATGGCATTATCAACCACATCGAAGCTGTAACTGTAATTTTAACGCGATGGATTAAATGGACTTTTAGGAACTATGAGAGAGAAGAGAGAATGCAACACTTATATTGTCTTGAGTGCTTTTAAAGAATATGTGTGTCAGGTGATGGATCCTGGAAGACATTTCTGAAGCTTGATGAATAGTACTAATGTGATGATGATAAGAGACAGACTGTGCTTAATCTACTCCTCACAATCCACTGATCTTCTTAGAAGTTCCGTTAGCTTTTCCTCTTAGCTGAAGGATAACTGAAGGAAGAATTCTCAAAGCCTTTAAGTTGTATTCTTTCTTCTTTCATTATTTATTGGTGCTGTGTCTGGCAAAGGAAAAGAAAAGCTATGTTAATACAAAAAATGCAGAGCCGCTCTAAGAAGCGTATCAGAGAGCCCTTCCATCAGGCAATCTGAAGAGAATCAGAACAATCAGGTGTTATGGGGTGCAGAGCCCCAGGTTCTCATTTGCAGATATCCTTGTTTCCTTAGGCCTGGGATGTGAAGTCATCCAAGTCTCACTGTAGCTGCTCCATATGTCATTGATTCTCCTCTGTCTCATTCCCACAGTCCTGTGGCTACCAGATGGGGCCACTGTGATTGGCAGTACTGCCAGGATTGCTACCAATGCTACCACACAATGCTCCTCTTTTTTGTACCATATTCAGAGTCAGGTACAGGTAACAGTGCTTATTATGAAATGGCTGGAGAATCCCTTTGTGCTCTCTCTCTCTCTCTGGAGAGGTCTTTTTTGGAAATCAATGGCTTCCCAAGATGACATTCTACCATTGTCCCTCTTCCTTTGCTTTACTTCCCCTCTTTCCTTCCCTTCCCCAGCCTGACCTGATATCTCAGGAGTCATTACTAAGAGGATCTGACAAATTCTCTTAGTCCAGTTGGATTTCTTCTTCCTCTGTTTCATGCAACTGAATTCTCTAAAACTTCTTAGCTTCATCGTCCTGCATATCATGAATAAATCTACGTCAGGTGACTTCAGTGAAGGCAGTCAGGACAAGACTTGTGGAAATTTCATGCATGGATAAAACAAGAGTGCCTTCCTAAGAAGACTATAATACAAAATTAAGTGATAAACATACAATCCTCTAAATTAAGTATAAACTAGGTTAGCTGGAAGCAAACCCGGGAAAAAGTAAAAATCATCTTACTAAAAACTAGAAGGGAAGAAAAGATGTAACTCAATCAGATTGGATCTAACTGAATGATGCTTTCAGTTTGAAGTGTGCTCTATCAATGCAAAGCCACACCAGTTGTGCTGTGAATCTTCCATAAGGTTTTACCAATTTTAAGTAACTTCTTTCAGCTGTTCTTGCATTTTAAACCAATATTTCTGAAGATTTATCCTTGTGAAATACCACAGCGGAGAATCTTGTTGCTTGAGGCCAATCAACACTGATTCTCTATGGCTTTAATTTCAGTAGCTAACCCCTGTCACCATGAATCACTCTACAACAGTATTCCACAGCTTCATTTCTCTTTTCTGTCCTATTTTTCAAGGCTCCATAGCTCATAGGAAGACACTGGTGAGTCAGAGAGTTAATGCTTTTAGAAACAACCCCCAAGCTATGGTTAAATCCTCAACATCCTCTTCTTTGGGGAGAGGTGTTCTGAAATGCTCTTTGTGGCTACTCAGACAGTCCAAATTAGCTCAATCATATACCCACTATTGGGTTTGCTGGCACTTACGCCTAGCAGACAGGAACATCTGCTGAACAGCTTTCTAAAACAATTAACTGAATTTTTAAGAGAAATTAAGAGCATGCTATCTGTGGGAGAAGGGGTCACGGTGATTCATAAGGAGTGCTTTCTTCCCATTCAGTTTCTTAGAGGTGATTGCCATCCAGCTTTGATCTGAACCCCAGACAGCTATCTTCACACAATGAAAACTCAAAGAGGGAAAGACTCTCTTGTATACATTGAGCAGGGCACTACCTCAGGGATACCTTAATACTCTACAAAGACCACAGTTTGATTTTACCTTCCTTGTTAGGACTCATATTTCAGTCTCCAATCCATAGAGCTATGCTATCACCCAGGCACAGACAGCAATCAAAAGTACTGAGGTTCCCTGCCAGTCAACAGGTGTGAGAATCAAACACAGTTAGCCAAGATAGAGCTGAAATGGGAAACGTGTCAAAGCTCAAAGATTTTTTATATGT
This sequence comes from Rhynchomys soricoides, assembly GCA_019843965.1. Classification (NCBI taxonomy): domain Eukaryota; kingdom Metazoa; phylum Chordata; class Mammalia; order Rodentia; family Muridae; genus Rhynchomys; species Rhynchomys soricoides. The sequence goes on along the minus strand of JADRCH010000027.1, from coordinate 3,615,167 downwards.
TTTCATTTTCACTGTATGTGAAACCTCAACTCAAAAAAAAATTGAATTTCTAGAATTTTGAAACAGAGTCTTTCTAGAAATCTGTATATTCTCTAATATGACAGCTGAAGTACACAGAGACGCAGAGAGAAAAAGCAAGGGACGCTGTAAGTGGAAGTAAAATATCTTTTTTCTTTTCTCCCCTTTTATTGAAAATAGATTCTTTTTGCATATAATATATCCTTATTACAGTTTCCCTTCCCTCTACTCCCCCCAGTTCCTCCCCACTTTCCCTCCTCACTGTATCTACACCCTTTCTGTCTCCCACCAGAAAAGAACTGGGTTCTAAGAGATAACAACCAAACATGACCAAGTAAAATAGAGTAAGATAAAGCAAAACCCATCACACTGAGGCTGAACAAGGCAACTCAACAGATGGAAAAGATCCCTAAGAGCAGACATAAGAATCAGAAACCAATTCATTCACATACTCAAGATCCTATAAAAATATTAGACTAAAAGCTACAATATATGCTCCTGGCAGAGGACCTGGCATAGACCTGGGTCAGCCCCATGCTTGCTGCTTTAAGTCTCTGTGAGCTCATATACACCTTGGTTGGTTGACTCAGAGAGTCTTGTTTTCTTGGTATTCTGAATTCCCTGTGAGTCTTACACTCTTTCTGCCTCCTCTTTCACAGGATTTCCTGAGCTCTGAGAGGAGAGTTTTGATGGAAAAATCCCATTTAGAGCTGTATGTTTGGAGACTCTCCATGTAATGTCTAGCTGTGGATCTCTGTGTTACCATCTGCTGTAGAAGGAAGCTTCTCTGATAGTGACTAATGAAGCCCTCATCTGTTCTCCTGGCCTGTGTACATGCTGTGTGTTCCCAGCGAATGCCTGCTGTTATTGGAGGCTTGGATACTGGGATGAGTTGCATGAAGGAAGACTGGGGAAGAAGATCCTTGTGATCCATTGGAGATGGGGTCAGAGAGAAAAGGGAGGCCACAGCAGGTTTTCTGCTAGAGAGCTAGAGGTAAGAATGGGGGTTGGGGGTAGGATTGGATCTGGAGAAGCAGAAGTGAGGATCCACCAACATCCTACTTGTTACCCTGGCAGAAGCAGTCCTGGGTTGGAAGGGAGAGTCTGCTGGTGTTGGGGGCTGGGATAAAGCAAAGAGTCAGGGTAGGGAGGTTAGAAGGGGTAGATTTGTGGGATCCACAGGAGTTGGGAACAGGGAGGCAGGACGGCTGCCTCAGGTGTTCTACTGCAGAGCTGTGGATGAGACCGGAGGATTGGATCTGGGGGAACAACAAAAGAGAAGATCTGCTGAAATGTCTGCTTAATGTAAAATAATAAAACATTGACAGCAGTCAGTCCACTGCCATTTAGTTTGCCTGGCACACTAGTAGGTAAAGTCCTTTGGAGCATCAACTGGTCTTAGGGTATTTGTTAGGACAATCATCATCTGTGATTGGGAGAACTCAAGTATTAGCCTATCATTTTATATAGCTGATAGTATATAAAGCCTATCACTTTAATGCTTTTTGTATTGCTCATTTTTTACCACTGATGGTCAATCTATTGGTGATATCTATCAAAGATTGTCTTTCTTATTAATTCTGAATGATGCTTTTGATAAGCATAGAACTCACAGTTAATAATTCTTTTAGCAATTGAAGTATATTTTACTTCTGTTTGAAGTGTCCATGTGTTCAGATAGTAAATTTGCTGTCACAAGGATTATACTCACTCTAGGAAATATACTAATATCTATGGCAGTTTTCTAATCTCTTAACGCATTTTTAGTTTTTTAAGTTTAATTTTTATTTATTTAGTTTTACTGAGTACTTATTTGAGGTTACCCTATTTGGACTTTAGTCAGCGTCTAGGACCTTAGATTTTACATCTTTAATCAATTCTGTAAATTGATTAAAATCCAGTCACTATTTAAATACTGCTAAAGCCATTTTTTCTTCTTTAGAGACAATCATGATATAAACATTCAGTCTTTTATTGTTAACCTACAGGTTCCAAAACTATGTTCATTCTGTTTGATGTATTTCTCTGATGTTCAAAGTGGATAAATTCTACTTATGGATCCTCAAACTCACTAATTCTATTCTGTCATTTCAGCACAATGAATACTAGTACTACTCTTTGCAATATTTTTAAGTATTCCATTATAGACTTTATTTTAGGGGGAGGGTTTGAGGTCTCTATAGTCTGGCTTTTCATGGTTTATTGGCATTTTCTCTGTTTTCATTTATTTTAAGACAGTTTGTGATTGCCGATTGAATCCTTTTTGATTGTTGCTTTCAGGTTCTTATGAGATAATCCTGTCATTAGGCTCACGCTGGTGTCAGTGTTGGCGTTGTATGATACATCCTGGGGAGACAAGTGCAAACATTCATTTCCGTAAGGTTTGTCACTAGTGGCAGAGCAAATAATTTTATTCAAGTCCAGTTTGACGAATCAGTGACTTTATTGGGGTTACTTACAGGAGGAGCATGGGGGATTCAATGGCAGTTTATTGTTGAAATCTTCACCCTCCCCTGGGCTATGGCTCATGAGAACTGCATCTTTGATGCTCCCTGTCCCCAGTCATTACTGGAATAAGTTTTTGGCTCAGGCTGCTTATCTTTTCCTTTCCTTTTCTTGTCAATGATTCTGGGAGGATTCCTCAACTTCCTTAGGCAGGTTTATTCATTGCTGTAGAATTTTCCCATCTCTGTATTAGAAGATGTGTCAGATTCTCTAGATTAAGAGAGATTCAAATGGAAAGCAAGGGGTTTGTGTAAAAGAATGTTTCCTGGGGAAGTTAGCATTTGAAACAATGGACTGAGTACAGATCCACTTTTACCCTGTGTGGGAAGAAGCCTAATCCACACAGAGCTAAAAACAAAGAAAAATGCAGAAGAGAGGTGAACTCCCTCCTCTCCTTCTTTCTCTTCCTCTCTCGATTGTTCTCTCCCTCAATTGCCCCCACCATGGGTGTGTGTGTGTGTGTGTGTGTGTGTGTATGTGTGTGTGTGTATGAGTGTGTGTGTGTGTGTATGTGTGTGTGTGTGTATGAGTGTCTCTTTGTGTGTATGTCTGTGTGTGTGTGTCTATGTGTGTGTGTGTCTGTGTGTCTCTTTGTGTGTATGTCTGTGTGTGTGTGTGTGTGTGCGTGTGTGTGAGTGTGTTGGACATGCCCTGTAACTGAATTCAGAGGCCAGGGGTCAATATCAGGCATCCTCCTTTATCTCTCTACACCTTATTTTTGAGACAAGATCTCTCACTGAACCTGGAGCTGGTACTAACATGCCCAGTTTTCATAAAGGTTCTGGGGATCTGAGCTCACATATTTGTCATTGTACAATAAGAACTTTGCTGACTGAGTTACTGATTGCTATAACAATTCCATGTAGGTTTCTTATTACTCAGTATTTCTTTAAAGCAGTCATCAATTCATAGACTTAAAGAGTGATTTGATGAAAATAAATTAATAAACATAGCTGATTAAAACCAGGAGGATGCATAACTCATCCTCCCCCCCCCATGTGAATTGCAGGAGCAGTCATTTACAATTCCAATTCCAACATAGTACCATTCGTTATTTTGAATACAAAGTTAAAAGTAAAAATTGGTTCTAAAACAGAACCATAAAAATTATAAACATTTCCTACCTATATCTACATATGATTTATGTTCTTAAAATTACTTTTATACCCCCAAATCCTCACATATTCATAGTCTTGGTTCAGTTTAAAGATTAGTAATTGGTTTCTAATCTGAACAGGAGCCTTAGAAGCTCATTTAGATTTAATTTTTTCAATGATATTTTCCTCAATAGCAGCACATTTGGAAGAGAAAAACATCAATTAACAACTTCCTCCAGATAAGAAAAAGAAATGGGCTCAGGTTATAATAAGAAGAATAAAGATAACACATTTATCTTGTGTCTTTCCCTCCTATCCAGGGAATGATTTTTGCTCTGTGGGACCTGAACACTACACAATTCGAGGCTTTTTTAAAAAAAGCAAAACAAAACAGAATTAGACACAAGTGTGATTATTAGAATAGGATAAATCACAACAAAAGATACAATTCAAAAACTGACAAATATTAAAAGGAACAACAGGACAGTGAAGCAAAAGTCCTAAATAATATAAACTTCTCAACATTCCTGTATAATATCACATCTGATTAGATGTGAAGGAGAGTGCTCACAGAAGTCCATATATAATCATTGGAATTTTTCCCTTGTTAGTTTTTGACACCTCCTGCTTCCAACCTTTCTTTTCACTGCCCATATACTCCTGATGCAGTGGGAACACGTTATCATTCTTCTGTATTGTTATTCCTCACCCCACACTTCTATCACCTGGTTCCCATTGAAAAGGTGGGGCTTGTTGCTGAAAGAAATATCTTCTCTATGTGTAGAAACATCCATGACCTATGTGAACTTATTTCACCTCAAGAAAACTAACACAGCACAAAGTGCACAAACACTGCACACAATGGGATCCCCCAAGTGTCCCAGGATCCATCAAGTGATACCTTGATGCTAACCCTAACCTTAACCCTCACCCTAATCCTACATAATACTAGCAGATGTAGGATCAAGGTCAAAGTAGGAAAGAACATCTGTCTTAAGGAAATTCAATTAACATAGCACACAGTCATGCATTTTTCAGAAAAGGGGACTAAATGTCACAGGGATTCCCAGAGGTCCTTGATGATGCTGGAGCAAATGTAAGCCCTGAACCTCAACTTCAGTAGTTTGTAAGGTATATTTTCTTATAACCTCCTCAAGAGAAATGAAAACATGTGAGCCCATGAATGACCTCACCAAGGGATGGTGAGCTCTGCCAGCTCATCTAAAATATTTGGTTTATGATCTCATCTCCTTTTAATATTCAATGCATGTAACAACACATGAAATCTCAGTGAGGATGTTGGTGATTCCTAGTAACAATTGTACTAGTAAAGACTCCTGGTGAATGTCAATTCTTGTTTCAACAATCTTTGTTCAACTTAATTGTTGATCTCCTCCTGTCAGCTTGAAACTGCTTTTTAGCTCAAGTGGAGACAAAACCTCTTCCATGTTCATTCCCTATCAATATACCAAAAACCAAAAGCATAATCACCAATGGTAAAGAGATAAGATTATTCTCTAGTCTGCATAGACTACTGTAATGAAATGTGGTAACTGACTGACTTAAATCACAGATATTTCTAACTCAAAATTATAGAGACTTCCAAGTCCAAGATCAAGATACTGTCTGCTGTGACTCCTTATGAAGGACTTTTCCTGGCTTTGGACAAATACTGCTGTTGTCTGGGTCTTGAATGTCCCTTAATGGTCCAGGTACTTGATCTCCAGGCTGTGGTGCTGACAGGAAGTGATAGTACCTTCATGAAGAAAGGATGTACAGAAGAAAACAGTGTCACCAGGGACATGGTAATAAACAGACATTTGGGCCTGAGTACTTTCCTTTTCTTTTTCTCTGCTTCCTAGATGCCACAGAGAAATATTTTGCTAGCTGTTGTATGACAAGACTTTTCCTGTGGAGATACAACAGTGTTGGGCAAATGAAAGGTTACTAAGGCCCTGACTTTTGCTTAATTCCAGAACTAGGTTTCAGGAAGTTCCCTCACCCCTGTTCTTGATGACTCAGTCATACCTGCCTTCCCACATCTCTGCGCCCTTGCTTCTGCTTACCTTATATAAGGCGCCATCCCAGCCTGACTCACTGCTGTCTCTGGTTCCAGCTCAGAGGCAGCCATTTTGTGTCTTGGCTTAATATATCTCTTGAGTAAGACCTTGCCATGTGGTGTCACTCTGTGGTAACTCTTACACTCCTGAAAAGCCTGGGTACTCTTTCATTGTGTTGTGACTTGGATAGTCTCTCTCAGTATCTGTGCTCTCTCTCAGGGTTAAAGATGCACTGGGCTTCACTTCCAATTCACCTGTGACAGGCTCACCTCTGGCTCACAGATTTCTCAATATCCTACCCACCCCTGAGGCTGGAGAACATGAAGGTGTAATCCACCAAACAAACATTACCCACATTGCCAGGGCTGAGACAGAACCCTACGAGGAATTCAACTGAAACAATCCAAGACAAGTGAAAACCCATCTAGATTCCCAGACTGCCTTACAAAGGCCCTCTTAAAATATCCAATCTAAAAAACAACTTATTATCTACTTCTTTTCCCAGAGTTTCCCTGAAATTAGAGACAAATGAGAGACATTTAGAGAGGGAACCCCTAATCCCACAGGCAGAAATATGGGTGCTGGCCTTTAAGGAATACCATAAGAGCGAAGAAAGAGCCTGAAAAGTAAACTACTAAACACTTCCAGCTGGCCACAGCAATTTATCAGGTTCCTTTGCTTCCCCAAACTCAAGAACCACAGGATTCCTGTTTGAAATGCAATCAAGAGTGCCACTGAGCCACGGTTGCCCTAACCCTCATAACACACCCTGACCATGTCCAAAGTGCCATCACGAGAAGTATTGGACTGTTAACTGTCCCTGTGTCCTCATGGCATGAGGACATCAGGCCCCAATCATCCTCCAGTTGACCTCCTAGATCTGGCCATGGATGAGTGATGGGGCTTAGGATCCCTTAGCCAGATGACAGCTATCTCTAACAAAGAGCCCCCAGGTAGTCATCAGGACAACCCATCTCTTTCCTTCTGGATACCAGGACCACTTACTTGGTCCTGATAGAGTTTGGGGGACCCATTTCTCCTTCTCATTCCTCTATTAAAGTATCATAGTGCAACCTTACCAACCTTGCCAAACCCCATAACTCAGTTACATCTTTAAGGGTATTGCCCTTACCCATTCCTTCTTGGTGGTCCCAATCTATCCTATTCCCTTACTGGGAAGGGATCATCTAGGTAATGTGGGAGACTCCATTTCCTTCACTCCCCCATTTGTTTGACAACAGGCTAACCAATCATCACTCCCCTCTTCCAAACTACTCAATCCAACACAGCATTCCCATTTCCAGTTAGATTCTCAGATAGACCTCCACGTTTGGGATACTCAAACGCCTTTACAGCCAAACATCACTCTTTCCTCATCACGTTCAAAGCCCTACCCAGCACATTATCCAAGCCCAGTACCCACCCTCTCTCCGAAGTCTCAGGAGACTTAAATCTCTCATCTCTGACCTCTTAACAAAAACAAACAAACAAACAAACAAACAAAACACCCTTTTTGTGAATCAATCAATCGACCAAATTAACCAACCAAACAAACAAAACTAACCTTTGGGTCGCCTACTACTGTCTTTTTTTCTCCCAACCTATCTTAACTCCTAACATACAAAGGTCTCCAAACACTGCCTCATTCCCAAGTTCTCCCCTTTCAGGCTGTGTTAATAGAGGTTACCACACTTACCTTCCAGCCATGCCCACTCCTTAACATCTCAAACTTTTCAACCCTGCCCCTGGTACCATTTCACTCTTGCATCAAAAACCTAGAACTGACTACTAACTTATCTCTCACACACATACAAGTCCATATTACCTCAGGCCACCTACACCTGATGCATAGATGGCATCTCCTACTTAAATAAGGAGGTCTGAAAATCAAGATACACCATTGTCTCAGACAAAAACATGGTTGAGGCACAGGTTCTTTCAGCCAAAACCGCAAATCAACAGGCTGAAACTTCTCAGGGTCAGTAGAGTGTTTCCCAACAATAACAAAAGGGCGCAGTCTCTGACTTTCTCTGAGAGATATCCTACATGTCAGAGTCCCTGCTTCCCTCCACTTATATATTGGCCCTGGATTTATCTTCCAAATCTTCCAGATCCTATCCAAGGCCTTTAACATCCCTTGGCATTCCCATAGCCCATGCATTCCCAGCCCTCAGAAAAGACTGAATGAACTTTTCATTCTCTTAAAAACACCCTTACTAAACTCATAAGAGCTTCACCTTGACTGAGTGATAATCTTGCATTTAGCCCTTCTAAGGATAAGGGTCCTCCTAAAATTGTCTCTTTCTGTCTTTCTTTTGAAGCTCATGTACAGACTACTGACCCTGACCCCTGGTCTTTCACCCCAACCATTGCTTCTTCCTGCCCACTTATTCTGCCATTGGAAGATTTACAGACTGCCACCTACCCCAGATTAGAGATTTAGCTCTACCCTCCTCTCTGCCTAGACCAATGCCTTTCACTCCTTTTCTTCAATAGTAGGACCCCTTTAGTGGTCCTACCCAGCCCTCACCACTGCCAAGCACACTCAGTTCTCCTACTGGATTTATCTATTCCATCTTAAATCCTTTACAGAAGCTCCAGAGAAGGAGCCTCCACTCTCCTCATCAATCCCAAGGGAGGGCACCTTTTTCCCCCCTCAAACTCAAGATAACCCACTTATCTCCTATCTCTGATGAAATTCACAAGTAGCTGCTATCTCTTGTGTTTTCTCTCCTTTTCCTTAATTCTCCCAAGCCTCCCAAGGATTCCTCTATGTTACACTCTGGCTGTCAGACAAACTCCCATCTTCTATCCTTCCAGTCCTTACACTTCCCATTTCAGACCCTAGCCTCTACCCACAAACTCTTATGCTAGCTTTGCATATCTGTTCGTTCAAGACCTCCACCAGGCAGAACATCCTTACTCTTTAAGGTCAGACCCACTCTTTTGCTGCCATGGTCCTACAAAACCAGGCGGAACTAGATCTCTTCATTGCTGAAAAGGAAAGATTCTCCTTATTTCTCCAAGAGGACTGCTGTTTAAATCAATGGACTGTAGACAGACTAGATCCCTATCTAGGGTGCTCCTGTTCCTAATCCTCTTCTTTATTTATTGCCCTTAGACTGAACAATTGCCTACAGATTCCTTTTCATCAAACCAAAGGTCTATGATTCTTGGACAACGCTGAACCTAGATGGTGGGTACCAGTCTTACTCCAATGACATCCAACATCCCTAAACAGCAGGAAGTAGCTTGACAAGTACGATGTCTCCCAGCTCTACTTTTTCCACCTACATGTGTGAATGTTCCTGCTCACCTTATATATAGACACTCTGGTTTAACTTGCTGCTATCTCTAGTTTCCACTCAGAGGCAGCCAGTTTGTGTTTTGGCTTAACAAATCTCTCAAGTGAGACTTTGTGATGTGGTGAGACTCTGTGGTAAATCTCTTGCTTCTGAAAACCCTGGGTACCCTTCAGTATAAAGGAAAATTATGTCACCAGGATGTATTAAGGGGACAATTGTGCTGGACCCCTTTCATTTCTTTTTTTTTCTTCTTCCTAGATACTACAGGGCAGTAGTTTTGCAACCTGTTGTGTGACAAGACTTTTCCTAGGGAGATACAACACACAGGTCTCCTCACCTCAGATAGGAAGTCCACAACAGACCACAGTACATATAACACCAAAGTCCAATTCTTCAAATCAATGAGGTTTTTTTTTTTAAGTTTTATTTTTTTTTCATACTTTCTTTACATTTCAAATGCTTCCCCCTTTCCCAATCTCCCCTTTGGAACCTCCCCATTTCCTCCTCCCTCCCCCTGCTACTATGGGGGTATTCCCCTACCCACACACCTACCCACTCTCGTCATCCTTCCTTGGCATTCTCCTATACTGGGGGATCTAACACACTCAGGCCTAAAGGCTTCTTCTCCTCCTGATGTCTAACAATACCCTCCTTTGCCACATATGTGGCCAGCACCATGGGTCCCTCGTGTATTCTTTGGTTGATGATCCAGTCTCCAGGAGTATCGAGGGGTCAGGCCCTGCTCCAACATGTAAAAAAGACACATGTTCCACTATGTTCATAGCAGCCATATTTATAATAGCCAGATACTGCAAATCAATGAGTTTTATCGGGGTTACTCAGAGTACTGTGCACGAGTTACCCACGGGAACAGAAATGACTCAAAGACAGCTGTATCCCCAAAGCCCACTCCAGCATGTCTGATAGCTTATAAAAGCTGGAGACCTAGTATATACTCTGAATCCCACTGGAACCCAACACTTAGGATACTGAAGACCATAAGCATAGTAAGATTCTTACTTCTGTCAAAAAATGACATCGATTCTGGACTCATTTCTTTTAATGCCAGAATAGTTTGTCTTGACAATTTCATATAATCTAATCCTGCTTTTAATTTTTACTTTCCTTTAGACAAATGTTCAACCAGAATCTGACCTCAGTTCTTTCAGAAAGCAATTGAATAGTTTTGGACAAGTCACTAAATCTCGGTAGGCTGCTATTCCTTCATTTTAAAATATGGCAGAAGGTTTTAATTAACCATCATCAAACCTGTGTGTGTGTGTGTGTGTGTGTGTGTGTGTGTGTGTGTGTGTGTATTCTTACAGAGATGAAAACACAGATTATGGGAACATGGGTTCTTCAAATTTACAAATAGAGTGATATGCCTCTGTAGGGAAACAAACACTGTGTGTTGAGATGGGTCTCTTCAGGGTTAAAAACACCACCTATGGGGATGGCTTTCATTGGGGTTATACATAATATTCATGTGGATGTGGGGTTTCTTTGGGGTTACAAACATTGTCTATGGGAATGTGGTCCTCTAGGTTTAAGAACACATTCTATAGGGATGTCTCTCATCTGGTGTAGAAACGCTGTCTACGGAGAATGTAGCTCTGCAGTTTTAAGAAAGACTTTCATTTATCTTCAACTCTCAGTTATACATATTTGCAGCTTTCTATACATTGTTCCTATCCACCTCCTATTGAATGATTAGTTTTCTTGGTCTTTATTTAAAAGTGTACTCTTCACCTATCTCCAGTATTGTCCTACAGATGTGTCCTGAAGTATAAAGATACAGTTATGTTGAAATGTTGGGGCTTTTGAAACCAATGCCTCTTTTATTGAATTACAAGCGTCAGTGAATAGAGCATCTTAGGTTTTGTTAGCATTGGTGGTTTTTAGATAACATTAAAATTAGATTATTTGTGAGGCTCTGAAATCAAATCTGTGTTAAATTGTGCGTGGGCAGAGAGTAATGGGGAGTCCTTAGTGTCATTAATTTTGTTCTCCCTGACCTTGTCTGAAGGCAAGGGCTATGTCAGAATCCGGTAAAAGGAAATAGAGAACATATTAAACTTTAGAAATGACTCCACATTTTAAAATTCAATTTTTTTTTTTTTTTTTTTTTTTGGTTTTTCGAGACAAGGTTTCTCTGTATAGCCCTGGTTGTCCTGGAACTCACTAGGCTATAGACCAGGCTGGCCTCGAACTCAGAAATCCACCTGTCTCTGCCTCCCAAGTGCTGGGATTAAAGGCATGCACCACCACTGCCCGGCTCAATTTTCTTTTTTTCTACTCTTCTCTCTACTCATCTCATTTCATTTGCTAGGGGAAAAATGCAGCTTCAAATGGCCGAAGTGGTACAGGTTAATGATGGAATTTTTCAGTTGCCTGAGATGCTTACTTCACTGCCATATTTTCCAAGTAAGGTTGTAGCCACAGACAAAAATCTTATCTAATTTGTTTTAACTATACCTATACCGTGAGTTTTCGATATGATACTTAAAGCCCATTTTTATCAAACCTTGTCACAAAATAATTACACTGATTATGGTCAACCCTCTTATTTCACATTATAAAATGTTGCTACTTTCTGTTTACTGTTAACACAAAATACAGATGGAGTGCACTAACCCATGCATTTAAATTTCAGTAACATGTCTTAATTCTTCATTGAATGCATAGGCAATGTTTTCATATGTGTTTAAAAACTAAAATAAATAATTTCTGAATTATATTTCAGCATTGCAACTCATACTCAAGTGTCCATTTTATAGAGGAAAACTTTTCAATTTAATTTTGCATTTTTTTTTTACTGTACTCCTTGCTTTACAACTTAGAAATTTCGCTTACAAATATCAACTTTATAATGAATGAAATGGAAAATTATAAATATTGTCTTGAGGAAATACTGTTTCTGGTACAACAGGTAAAGAAAAACTATGGAAAAAAATAAAATGCAACCAGCTTTCCTCAGGCTTATCAGAGAACTAAGATTACAGGAAAATCATTTCTTAAAAACTGGGTGGCTGGATACATCTAGAGATTCACAGCTAAACAGAAAGAAACCCAGGAGTAGAACTCTCACCTGATGCCATTATCAACAGGAATGCTTGGGAACTACACAGGATGAGTTGACTGAGATTCACTGTAGATTTACTAGAGAATTAAAGCATTCAAAAGGCCATATCTCAGCTGGGTGCCTACTGTTCTGAGCTTTATCTTGAGGAGACAGCATATTTTCACAGTGATCATTCTACAGCTCCCAAGGGAGAACAGTTTACTAATGTAGCTATAAAGGTTTGACTAGCCTTGTACGTTCTAGTCCCACTAACCAAACTCTGGCTCAACATAAGAACTGTCTTGTCACAGAGCCGTATGATGCCATTTCTCCTCAAAACCTCACCAACCTAACAGAACTCTGATATAATAATGGGCGATTGCAGCTAGAAGAATTGCAAACTCTGGGCTCTATTTAAGGAATCATTAAAGACACACTTAAAAACCAGGAAAGACACAAGTATAAAGTAATGAGAATGTGAGCCCCAACTCAGAGATGTGTGGCCTAACCCTAACCAAGACAAACAGACCTTACCCTAATGGCCCCTCTCTCTGAGTTCTAGTAAGTCAGGTCAGTATTTCATTTTTTAAAAGCATACTGAACAACACAACAGTCACGAATAGCTCGAAAAAGATAAGAATCAGAACTCAATGCAGAGATAAAAATATTATCAGACTCAAAACCTAATACAACTTTTATTAAGATAGTAAAGGCTATAATGGAGAAGTGGACAACAGTGAAGAATGTATAAATAAGGTAAGAACCAAAGGGAGACTCACTCTAGGAATAAAAAGTCATGATAATGCAAATGAAGTCTGCCTTTGATTGACTCATCAGGAAATTGGGTAATGGCCAGGGCAAGAGTTAGTCGCTTGGCAGAAGGAGAGAAGAATCAGAGAAGAATCCAGAGTTGGGTGGTTTGTGGAAAGCAAGGAGATGTTGACCATAAGCTATGTGCTTTGACTAATAAGATCCTAAAGCGGGATCCAAGGGGCAATATGATGACCATAGCTTCTAGTGCTGATTTGTGTGCTTGAGATTTCTTAAAACAATAAAACCAAGTGTTCTAACCACATATACAAATCACAGTAATAACAAGAGGTAACAGTTGTATTAACTAGGTTGAATGCTTAATCACGTCATGATGTCTATGCCTATCCACTCATAATGTGTACTTTAAAGGAATGTACATTTTGGTCAATTATATTGAAATAAAAATTGAGGGGGGGAAATCAGTGGATTTAAATAAATGTATATATAAACTGTAGTTGAAGGAGGAAAAATACTGGGAAAAAACCTGGAGTACTATCTCCAGGAATAATAGGACAATTGCAACAGGTAGAGCATGGGCATAGTGGAAATGCCAATGGAATAGGAGGAAGTATGTGCAGTGATGATGGCTGCAAATGTTCCCAAATTACTGTCTACCATACAACCATAGATTCAGGACATTCAGAACACCAACCAGAGTAAATGCTATTAAAAAAAAAAATGCCACCTCATATTCAAACTGCAGAAAACAAAGACAAAAAGAAATTTTTGATATGGTCTGGGGTAGTTACAGGAGCTGAGTGAATATTTTATCAACGGAGGAATGTTTAGGGAAGAAATTAGCCTTGTCTTCAAGTCCATGTGAACCAAAAGAGAATACAGCAGTGTTAATTCTACATCAGTTTAACATAGCTGTCGGTTTTGTATGTTACAGGGTATTATGGTAGAACGTTTCTTTAGTTGTTCCCAATGTATTGATGCATATTGTCATGTCAGAAATCTCACATTTTAGAGACTATATCCATAATAACTCTGGATTTGGAAACTAGTTATAGCTTTTGTTATTGCTTGTTTTCAATTAGTAAACATAGCATAAGAGGGTCTTCCTACACATGAGTTCACTAGATTTTTCTTCTTGGAAGCTTCTTTGGGGAAAACTGCTCAGAGAAAATCACCCATACACATGGAGAGTCCTAGGAAGAACAGACATGCTGTGGGATTTCGATTTCTATTGTTGTCATTAAACACCATGATCAAAGGCAATTTGGTAAGCAAAGGGTTTATTTAAGTTTACAATCCTCAAATCACACCCTATCCTCAACGTAAGTAGGCAAGAGTTGAAACAGAAGCCATGGAGGAACACTGTTAAGGCTGGGCTTTCTTAGCATGGCAGGGGAGGGGGGAGGAAAAGGGAGGTTCCAAAGGGGAGAACTGGAAAGGGGAAAACATTTGAAATGTAAATAAAGTATGAAAAAAAAAAAAAAAAAGCCAGCTGAGCAAGCCAGGAGAAGGAAGCAAGCAAGCCAGTAAGTTACATCCCTCCATGGCCTCTGCATCAGGCTTCTACTTCCCCACCTGCTAGAGTTCCAGTCCTGACTTCCTTTGGTGATGAACAGCAACGTGGAAGTGTAAGCTCAATAAAACCTTTTCTCCCCCCCCCCAAAAAAAAGAGAACCTGCTGTCTTTTATAACAGTCTAGGATCATTTACCTACAGATAGCTCGGACCACAAAAGGCTGGACATTTTCATGTCAATAGCTAATCAAAATGCCTCACAGGCTTGCCTACAATGTTGATCCTATAGAAGCTTTTTCTCAGTTGAGGTTTCCTCCTTTTAGATGATTTCAGCTTGAGTCATGTTGACCAAAAACTAGCCAGGACACACCCTGAGCAGCAACTACAATATAAAATCTAGGGTTCAACCAGCACTGACTGTCACTGACAAGCAGTAGACCCTTCTGGACATTTCTCTCTATTTGAAAATATATGGCAGCACAGTCACTATGCCTGAAAAGTAAAAGAACCAATTGATTGATGCACAGAATAAAAAAAAAAATTGTTTCAAGTCACTGTTTTTTAATATCTGTCCCAAAACAAACAATGCATATCATATCATTTGGTATATTGCAACATTTCTTGGGGTGAATATTGAAGACTGATTTGGCTTCACTATAGAGACTGTCTTATATATAATTTTTTAAAAAAACAAATATAATTAATGGTCATTTTATAAACCATAGTAACAGCTTTTGGTAATTGCAAAAGTTAAGGAAATCGTTCTGGTAGTTAATAAGACAATTTAGAATCCATGTCAGATGGCTCCTCATTCTTGCTTTTAATAGAACTGCAGTGGGATGATATTAAACTGTTTTCATGGGTAGATATTTTTGAGATCATTTCGTGTTTATCTCAGAAGTAACTCACTGATTTGGAGGATTTGCTATACAACAAAGCTTCTCTTCTCACTCATGTGTTTGGGTGGTCCTGGTGTTTCCCTTAAGCCTGTCGTCTACTTAAATCCTTTTCATTTTGTTCCTCTGACCATCTTGTCTCACATACCCCATCTACAAGTGTGGTGATCTGTTATCTATTTTACCAAATCTGCTGCTGAACCCTTAGTGGATCTATTCTTCAGCTCCAATGCTCTGTTTTTGGTGCTTTTCTAATATTTTCTGTCTATTTAAAAAAACATGCTTGTGTTCAGTCATGTCAATACACACACACAGTTGCATGTATGTGTACAGGTGTGCTCACCTGTGGAGAATAGAGACTGATGTTAGCATATCTTTTCTTTTAGTTAATTTTCTATCTTATATTTTGAACTTGGAGCAGACTGTTTCAGCAAGATTTATTGGCTAGCAAGTTCCTAGAACCTACCTATCTCCATTTCCCAGTGCTGGAGTTGCAAATGTTCACTGGCACATTCAGCTCTTAGTGGGATCCAAGTCAATGTCCTCATGCTGGCATACAAGCACTTTGTCCACAGAGCTGACTTTATGACTCTTATGTTTTCTATCTTTACTTGAAAGGCTGGTTTTATTCATGCATTATTTTTTAAACATTATTGAGTATTATTGTTAATATCTGTATAATTAAGAAAAATAGGATTCCTAGTCCTTGTAGATTGTTGTTTACAAAATCAACTTGGGCAAAGATTGTAGAAGTCTCCCTTTCTCTTTGGTGAATGTTTTGGCTAGAACGGCGAGGATAAATTCTAAATTATAGGCCTCAGCAGTTTCAGTTTTCAGGTGCCCATACTCTCTTGCAAACTGTGACATTTGCTACACATGAGTCTTCTGGAACAGCAGCCCCATGTCTCACTGGCTCTTGTTCTTAATAACCCCCACAGATAGTAAATGGGCCTAATCCTGAAGTATTCCAAGACAGATGAGACAAGAGACCAAAGCCTGTCCCTAAAGTAGTACCTTCCCTTCTGCAGAAGTCTCAAGGTCGTTGAGGAGAATCTAGGGAGTGGAACGTTTGCCTTTGTTGGCACTGCACTTGGTTGGAAGTAAGGTTGTGATGGGATGATACCTCAGATTTTCCTTCTGGTTACGATTTGACTGAATTTGCCCTTGTCTGACTGCAGCCTTTTAATTGGTTTTCTTATTTATCACAAAGGGAACTGGCCCATGAATTGTTCTCTCATCAATGTGTCCACTGGTGGAAGGAAAGCTGTAACTTTCCATTCTGAAACCTTGTGATGTGATGTCATTTCTTATTAAAATATTTGTATCTTATTTAGGGGGAAGTTTCTGTTAAAGAATGGGTAACTAAGGATAATGATTTGCCTATGAGTAAGAAAACATTCAGGACAGGCTAGTAGACTGGCTGTGCAAGGCCAAATTGGTCCAAGACTTTCTCAGAGGCACTGAAGAAAGGCCCAAGGGAACTTTAGTTCTGTGTTCTTATCTAGAAGCGAACTTAGGAAGGCCAGTCAAGGGTTGTAGCCAGTAACTCAGAGTAGTCAAGGTTGCTGCTTCTAAGGACCTAACTTTTCTCCCTGGGCTGTGGTTTTCAGTCCTTAGACAGCTGTGCCTGAAGTACCCGATATTCTATTTGCCAACATTGTCTGACTTAGTTCTCTGATGATCATGGACGTTTTCCCCCCATCTAATATTATAGAAGTATATAGTGCTATGCCTTTTAATAAACTTGCTTGGCATAAGTCATCAGTGTTTACAAGACCTCATGGTTCAAGTCACTGCTTTCCTCTTCTTTATTTTATCCACTGTCTTCACACTCAACACCTCAGAGTTGGGAACCAGATTCCTGCCAGTTTAGATCATTAGGTGGCACTATCCAGGATACATTACTGAACATCTTTATAGTTAGCATATAATTACATGGCAGGCAACAGATATACTTCTGTTGTTTTCCAGATGTTTGCTTTGCTCTAGGTTAGCTCTACGTTAGCTCTAGGTTGGCATTCATCTTCATAGCCTGTAAAGAGAGCTTGGAGAGTTCTTGTCTTAACATCAAGCTGTTCTGCTATTGAATCATGTGTCAGATTTTTGTTAGTTTTTTAATGGCTTATATTTCATCCTATGTCATGCTCTATTTCTTTTACAATTTTAAGAGAAAATTTAATTGATGAAATATTTGTAATAATCTGATATGTTTATAATATATAGTGACCAACTCTCATTATTAGTTGCATTTTATCAAGTGTTTATCATTTCTATGAGTTAATAAACTTTATACTTTTCTAGTTATTTGAAATATGTAATGAATTATTGGAGACTCTAGTTAGCCTACTCTGGCATAAAACCCTAGAGTGGATTCCACCTAACTGTTTTCTGGTAGTCATCACTCAACCTCAGTCTCCTCACTTCTGCCATTCTTAAGCTTGAATGTCCATTGTTCTACTTGGCCTTCTATAAGATCAGCTGCCGACAGACATCTTGATTACTAGTGTATACATCAGCTGCTTCCATTTCTAATTATTTAAATAGCAGAGTAGTAAATGAGGAAGCACACTTCTCTTTAATATAATGACTTAGTTTCCTTTGGTTTTATTCAGAGTGGTGGAATAACTGAATGATAGAGTATTTGTAGTTTTAAAGAAATTAACCTACAGGATTCCATAGTGGCTGTGATGGATAGTTTTACATCAGCATGACTTAAGCTAGGGTCATTTGAGAGAAGAGAACCTCAAGAAAATGCCTTCCACAAGATTAAGCTGTAGGCAAGCCTGTAGGGCATTTTCTTAGTGATTGATGGGGGAACCCAGCCCATTGTGTGTGGTGCCATTACTGGGTTCTATAAGACAATAGATTGAGCAAGCATGAGGAACAAGCCAGTAAGCAGCTCCCCTCCATGGCCTCTGCATCACCCCCTACCTCCAGGATCCCACCCTTATCCTGACTTTCTTCAGTGATGTACTATGATGTGAAAGAGTAAGCCAAATAAACATTTTCCTCTCCAACTTGCTTTTTGGTCATGGTGTTTCATCACAGCAATAGAAATCCTAAGATGGCAGTCATTCTAATAGGCATCCGATCAAACAGGCTACAGACCTGCTCTTTCTCTGTAGCTTTACCAGCATTTTCCTTGTTTGCTTGTCTTTTTTAATGTTAATATTCTAACTGGTGTGAGACAATTGCCCACTGTGGCTTTGATTTGCATCTCCTAATAACTAGTGATTTTAATAAAATCTGGTTTTAATAGGTCATTACAACATATATTCTCTCAACAACATAAAAAAGGCACTCTAGAAATGGAGTTGAGTGTCTTTCAGCAAAGAAAGAATAGAAACATTCAGACTTGAGAGTAATGCTGGCATTTTAGGATGAAGTTCTAGCTATTATCTGGTTATAGGGCTCATGCAACTTTGAAAACCCCTATCCTAATGAGGCCAATAATGTCATGAAATTCTATATATTATGCAAATATTAGGAGTTGGTGTATGATAAATTTTCCTCTTGCACTTAACCTATATCCTTAGAAATATAAAGTTGTCAGAGGAATACTCTGGACTGCAATTGTAGCTACACTTAATGGCTTTAATTTAACCATGTCTTGTAAACAGGAGTTGCTTGCTTATACACACGTGACTGGTGTAGCTTCACATGGAAATTCACAAACTCTAATTCATTGGTTATCACCTCCTTTGCAGCAACCCAGCCAACCACTCGTTACACAAATTCAAAATCCCATGAGCAATTTATGCTTTCGTGTGAATTCGTTGAGTTAGTTGGTTGCCCTACCCCTATAGCTGTGTGTATGTGTGTGTGTGTGTGTGTGTGTGTTCTTTCTTAGTTGATGGTAATCTTTTTGAGATTTGTCTTCTCTGTTAGCACTTGAACAGTGGTGCTGTTTGAAATGTTTGAAATAGGAATTCTCTCAGTTTGAATGCAGCCACACTAGCTCATTTGGCCTCAATCACAGGCAAACAGAAGAACCAACCATCAAAGACTCAAAATTGTGACACAAGAAAGACCATGCATAATCAGTTTCATCATAAAGTGTTACTTAAAGTGTTCTATGGTCCACAGACCACAAACTCTGTGTGAACTCCATCACAAGTCCATCATCACAACCCCATGGCAGTTACACACAGCTTGCCCTGCCATGAAACCTGTAGTTTTAGGGCTTTCCTGATCGATCAAGTTTTGGTATAACATGAGGGCAGGTCAGTCAGGAAGACCAGTAAAAAACAGTGGTAGGTAACACTGGAGAGTGACCCTTGCGCCTGCCCTTTAGCTTCAAGAGAGTTAAAATGTCTTCAAACCATTGGTTGCTATTACGTTGCAGGATCTGAGTCTCATACATGTGGTTTTTTCATATCATGCTCTGCTCTTCCTCTAGTTCTTGTGCCTGCAGCTACTGCTATAGGCGAGTATTACATCAAACAATAGATGTCAGATTAGCAGTCTGAGGCCCTGTATCTCCAGGAGGTGATTCAAGTACCCTGCTAAGCAGTACCAGTTTTTCTTTTAAATTGCTGCAGCAGTGACTATCATTTTGTGAGGTCTGGACTGAGTTTTCATGGTGTTGGATGAGGCAATTGTGTTTCCCAAGTATCAAAATGTGAAAAGAAGCTACTAAATTCTCCTTTGTGAGGGAGATGGTTAATTAGGCTGGTCACTTGAGCTGTATACTAAAAATTTGATGGTCTTCTGAGACCCTGACTACACACACACATACACACACACACACACAGAGCACACATGCACACACACATACACACACGCACATACACACTATTTTTAAAATCCTGGTTTTACTGTATAATTGTTAGCTCAAGTATTTTATTTTCTATAAAGATTTTGAAGGAATATGCTTCTGGCAGGAGAAAGAATTCATATAATACACTAAATAGGTCCCCTTCAGACAAGGTTGCCTTTCAATTATCATTGATAAAGATTTGTGATTTATAAAAAGTTGAAAGCGTCAAAATTTTATTTTGAAAAATCTATGGGTTATATTATTATATACCTCTTCACCTATCTTGTCAATATGACTCATAAATAATAAATTCACCTCACTGGCTTTCTGTATGCCCTGGGGTGGACAAGTTTGCAATCAGCCAGTGGAAATGGCCAGAAATACCAGATAATCTCTCAAGTACAGGGCTAATTTCCTTTGAATGGTAATCAATTAAATATACATCAAAGCTTTTAAGGTAATTGCATGGAAGCTACTTTGTAGGATTACCTCTTTTACATTATGGTAGAAAACTATCAGTCAAGATATATAAAGACAAAATGTTCCCTATCCTACTTCTTAAAGTTTAATAAAAAGCATTGAGTTTGAAGAGTTGAACACTTTAAAAAGGTCTCATGGAAGCTCTTACTGGAATATATAGCCCCACAATAATATGGTATCTGTGTGACTAGAGCTTCATAGAATGGTGCAGTGCTGATTGTATACAAAGGAGTGTCTATTATCAGGCTCCAAGCTGGAACAGTCAGAATTGTTTCACTGTGATCCTCTGCAGTCATGAGCTGGAAGTCATAAAAGCAAGATTCTATTCTAACTGGGCAGATGTATCCACTTCCCCTGGAGAAAGGAGGTTTCTTTGTGGTAAATCATTTAGTGAAGTGGCAGTAGCCCTTGGAAAAATTCAGAATGTCACATTTACTTTCAAAAGGAACCATGAGAATATGTGCATTAAATAAATGTTTTATAGATTATCATTCTAAGCAACCCCTCCTACAAAACCCCACCATATTATCCCCAAAAGACAACCACCAACAGAAATCCTCTGTATCTAACATAACTTTAATAGGACTCCCAGCTTCTGCAGCTGGTTTTATTGAATACAGAATTTTTACCATGCATGACATACTTTGAAAACACAATTTAATTATTCTTGTGCAAGAATGATAAGGTGAGAAAATGGCTCCTCTTTGTGGCTTGGCTTCTTTCTTGATTAGAGAAGCTGTGGTCAAGTACTAAGCCTATTAAATGAGACTTACCTAATCAAGACTGTTACTCCTGCCAATTTCTTAATGTTTTACCTTTTTCAGGGATGAGGGCATCCTAGAGATGACATCTAACAATTGTCAGAGGAGAATCTCTTTTCTCCTGTTTTGGACAACTGCATCTGTTCACATTTTAACCATCTTCAAACCACTGCAGGGGCTCTCAAAGGTACTTACCAGTAGTAGAAAGATGGTTTTGAATACAAGTTAGTTGATTCTCACTACAGTGCACTGTTCCACTGTGACACCGATCCTTTTCAAAGGCTTGATGATTTCTGGTGATAAATATATGTGTGTGTGTGTGTGTGTGTGTGTGTGTGTATGTATATATATAAAAAAATTATTCTGATGACTTTAAAGGAAAATAATCTAAATATTAAATATTTAGTGATATAAATAAAATCTCTTAATATCATTAATCTTGTGAAGACAGAACATTACAATGTCATTTTGACCAAATCCAACAGATAATAGAGAATGCATTTTTAACAAACTTCCAGAATTTTCTATCTGGATCAATCACAGTAAATCTTATTTCTGATTCTTAATTATGTCATTTTTCATGGTACTTGTAATTATTGCCCCTTCCCACAATATTGTATAGAAGAAACAAAACACACTAAGAAACAAAGTGCACAGCCTTGGTTGTATTTAACAATCATAGAGGACAATGGTTTACTTACAGACCAGCTTTGTAAAAATGTTTTTGGGAAGCCAAGATTCCTTGACAGTTTTATGTGTGTGTTGGAGTTAGTTGTGAGCCATGTATATTTAGTCCAAGGCAGAGAGATCTGTTTTTTTCCCCTTGCCTATTCTCATCCTGTAGTAATGTCACTTATTTTTTTAACTCAAGAAAGTGTCTGAGTTACTGATATTTTAGAATCAAAAAATCACTTCCTTAGAGTAGCAATTTATTTAATAAAAGTTTGCAGTCCATCAAATCAATTGAGAACTACCTAACACAAATGTGCATGCAGCAGGTCAGGACCACATCTTGTGGGGGTGGGGTTCTGCACTAACTCTTCTCTGCCAGTCCTATCTTAAGCTTCTGGCATGTGAGCATATACAGAGGACTCGCTTGGCTCAGATGTTGTGTGAATAACACACTGTTCTTTGCAATTTTGACAGAATAATTTAATGAGCTAATCAAGGTTTTCATCAGTTATAGCCTCTTTTGTCTTCCCAGGATGCTGCATGTTAAACTCTTTTGGGTCAGTGAGCATCCTGC
Organism: Rhynchomys soricoides; assembly: GCA_019843965.1. Taxonomy (NCBI): domain Eukaryota; kingdom Metazoa; phylum Chordata; class Mammalia; order Rodentia; family Muridae; genus Rhynchomys; species Rhynchomys soricoides. The sequence goes on along the minus strand of JADRCH010000027.1, from coordinate 3,592,694 downwards.
TGCCCAGCTCTTAAGCAACTCTCTCTGTCACGTTGCATTTTGCTTCTCCTTCCCATGCTGGAGGGGAGAGTCCAGCTCCAGTCTGAGAGCTGCAGTTATCCCTGGGACTCGATTGTTACCTTTTTCAACAAGCGCAAAGATTCAAAGAAGATCTTTAAGTCATTTAATCATGAAATTCCATGTTTGTAAATGATCATTTTATTGATTTTGAGTGAGGAAGAACAGGAATGTCTCTTTTCTTACATTTCTTACTTCCCATTAGTTTGTTTAATTACATGTGGTAGAATTATTAAAATTTTAGGGGGGATCCATTGAGAATATAAAACTTAAGACATTTAAAACTGCAAATCTCTCAATATGAAAACAACAGTTTTTAAATTTAAAAAAAAGTTTGCAGTTTCTTTTCTCTTAAAGGTGATATTTCCTACCAGCAATCGAATTGGTACAAACAATGATATATAGAGATATACTTGTCAACAGTAATTTGAGGCCCCCACCTATAGCAGTGGCAGGAAATGCCTTACAAAGATGTAAGAGGAAAATGATATCTGCGTGATAGATTTTGGGGGGTAGGCCACATAAGGATAAGACTGTTTTGTTCTTGATGGGAGACGAGTACAGAAATAGTTGTCTGAGTCTGACCTCAGCATGGTGATGACTTCCTGACAAGAGCTCTCCACATCTAAAGTACATTTAAGTTTAAATTCAGGGAGCCCTCACACGTCAGCTCTTTCAACTTTTAATTTCAACTATAACTAATGAAAGAAATGTGATTTTAAATAAAGACCACAATCCTTGATGTGTGCAGCTTAATAGAGCTAGCTTGTGGCACCAGTTAAACAGTGAGGGGCACATATGAATTGGCCCACAGGTAGTACTGTGTAGCTGAGTAATCACCCAGATGTTTTGAGTGGTGGATAGTGACTTCTAATGCAATTTATAGAAATGTTCAACACCAGTAAAAGGAGTTGTATATGAGTCTTTTCAGTGATTTAGAATCAGAACCATCTTTTATATATTACACATTTTCCAATTTTGAATAGCTTTTCTGTTTTAGAGAAAAATACTTTTATTTTTTTACCTCTAATAGTTACCAATTTATAAAGTACAATAGGACCAACTGCTGTTGAGCATATAGTCAAACTATAGGCAACAAGATATATGGCTTATGTGCTTCAGCTGGCATCTAGCTACATCTGTGTCTCTTTTACTGTACTGATGAGATGCTGAGTATACAGAAAATGTAGAACAGACACATTCATATCTATCTTAATTGTTATTACCTCTCAGAAATTGTTTCTGAATGCCTTTTCTAGAAACTTCTATGTGCCTAATTTAAATAGTGTGCCATGTTGGCATGTGTCACACCCATTGCCTAACCCACCTTAAATTATTTCCTCTAAGCTTGTCATGGGTTTTGCCCACATAAACCAGGAGAGAAGTCTAAATGAGAGTTCTGCACTAGAGGGTAAATGAAAGTCAATGCCAGTTCCTAGAACAGGCAGTTTAGATCCACAAATTAAATAATCCTTACTCTTGCCGACAGATCTGTGTTTTGCTATAATTTGAATTGGTACAAGTACATGCCTGTTTCTATTGATACAATATTAAATTCATTCTTATTATTGACAGAAGATGCAGTGACTATTTTAATATAGAAACAAACTCAGATCATTCACATAGTAATAATTCAGATATCTATATATTTGGGAAACTGTGATTAGAGAGGGATTTTCCACACCCAGGTCAGTTGACTAGGACTCGAAAGGTTACCCTAAAAGCTTGGAGGGGTAAGTGCAGGATAGACAGTAGCCGGAGAAACGGACTGTGACACTGATGGTAGTATAAATGGCATGCTATGAGCACTCTAGATTCAGCTATGCAGAAGGGTCATTAGCAAAAGAATTCAGGTGCTAATAGAATGATTAAAATAACAAAATAATACAGTATCATAAGTCCAGTGTAGAATCATTCCAAACTTACAGACTCATAGATACCTAGGGCTTTATGTTGATATCCTTAAGGGATTTTAAGTAAATAGTAGATCATTATATTCTGGACAGTTATATTATTACTTAATATTATGGAAAGCTTTTTTGCATACTATTGTATTATCAATATATTATTGGCAATTATTTTATACATGGTTGTGACAAAGACCTGCCTGACAAAAACAACTTAAAGAAGGAAGGAAAGGAGGGAATGAAAGAAAGGAAGAAAAGAAGAAAGGTTTACCTAAGGACAAGGAGACAGTCTATCGTGGTAGGAGGACATGTCAACAAGAGATTGGAGCAGCTGGTCACATCACACGCGGCCAGCATGTGAAGAAGGTGAATGGGTGCTCAGCTCACTTTCTCTATTTTGTTTATCCTGGTAGCCCAATGAATAGTGCAGTCCACATCAAGGGCTAGTCTTCCCTGTTAAAATTTCCTGAAACATCTTTATAGACATAGCTAGATGTGTTTCCACGGTGATTCCAAATCCTACCAAGTAGCCATTGCAGCTTACCTATCAGACATGTCCTCTGTCATTTGTCTATTATATTTCCATGTAGATCGCAAAGCTTTCTCTTCCTCTCTTATTACAAAGTCCTTTCTACTGACTCCGGTTTGAATAGACACAGGGCCTCCCTCTAGTCTCAGACTTACCAATAAATCTTCTTTTCTGCTTAGTAGGCCAGGGGATTTTTTTTTTTCTAGTCTTAGTGTTTGCTCTATTATGCTCAGGAGAAAAAGTATTATAATTCAGTATTCTGGGTTCCTGAGAGGGTGTGAGCAGAAGCTAAATAGATTATGGAAAGGGAAAGAGGACAAGTAAAATAAGTAGCTCAGTTATGGATCCTTGACAATTGGCATCTCTTGACACTGAGACATGAGGCTAATCAGAATAAGATACTTTTTTTCCCACAGTGATACTCCAACGACTGAGAATATGCTTAATAAATAACAGAGGTATGTGGTACTTCAAACAGGTAAAGGGATGGAGTTAAAATGTCTTTCAAGGCCATTTCTTGAAGCTTTTCTTTACTCCATGAAACTTTTCATGCTTATTTCTGCTCAAAATCTCAGGCACAAATGCCAATGTCTGATTCACCTCATCTTGTGCCACAGCAAGACTTCTTATACTTATCAAAAGATGTAAAGGATGAAGATAAGGCCTGTGAAATCCTGTAGTTAAAGCTTAAATTTTAAAACAGCCCTCAATACAAGTAGGAGCCTAATAATGTCTTTGGTATTGAATGGAGATAAGTTTTTGGAAAATAAATTCTTCTATTTTTCTTGTTTTATTTTTTAAAGAATGCATTAAGACAGACAGCAGATGTTAGTATCTTTGGATTGGACCATGAGGACTTTGTTTATAAAATCTTACCACAGATTCTACACTTAGATAACTACATTGGAATGCCAGTGCCTCTACAAGCCAGTTTAGCAGATCTTGGAAAATTGATCTTTCTAGCTCTGCTTCATTGTGTGTAAAACAGAAACATCAATAATGCTTGTCCTGTAGACTTGCTTGTTCTGTATAGGGAGAATTAAATAAATCCCACAAAGAAAGCCAAAGCACCTAAAAATGCACTTTCATAGAGAGGCAAAATGCATCAGTCAGTGCAGGAGGAGGAATCTCTGCTCACAAATCTGTGCAAGCGCTGACACCATAGGCGTGTAACATGCAGGCAGAGGATAAGAACAACAGCGAAGATGCTCGCTGAAGCAGCCTGGATGTATCGTATTATCCCCGCACCTTTCCCACCGTTCCCATTTATGAAACAGTACAGTCTTAGGTTAACTCTGTGTGCTAAGCTCCCCCTCCTCTGCTAATGAGTGCTCCATTTATGGTCTAAATCTGCCTTCGCCAGGCTCTGCAGCCTGCTTTAAGTACAGAACCACTTAGAGAAACTTACGGTTTGGAGATGTTAGCTGTAGATTGCATGCTACAATCCTTAAAGCGGCTATACAGCACCCAGTGTCATTTCCCAAAATAAGTCGATCATCTCTCTGGAGAAAAGGCTAATTTTTTCACTTGTAGGATATTATAAAATGTTATTAATATTTTTTTTACTGAGACATAAAGGGCTAAAATATATATATGAACCTGAATTTATAATCTTTCTTAAAACTTTTTCTGTTAAAATGAATGCTAATTTGAGTGTTTAGAATCATTGATTAGCGTCTAAGTTTATCTAATTTACTCTCCCTATTTGTGCTTCTTGATAAGAGAAGAAACCACATTTCATTTTTTAAAATTATGTTTTTAATTGGAATAGAATTGCACTCCTTTCATTCCTTCCTTTCCTCCCTCCAGCACTGCCTAACCCTCATCCCACAAGCCCTTCCCAAGTTCTCCCCCCTCTCTCAAGTTGAAACCTGTTTTATTTTATTATTATTGTTTTACACACACACACACACACACACACACACACACACATACATACACATGCTTGTATTTGTATGTACAAATATGAACATAAATGACCTGAGTTCATTTTTGTTGTAGGAGTGTGTGTGTGTGTGTGTGTGTGTGGTTTTAGAGCTAACACTCTGCAGTGTACAACCATTAAAAGGGCTTGTCTCTGGGAGAGGCTAATTTTTCTCCCAGGAGCCATTGCTTGCCTATAGTTCTTTGTCTAGGGGTGGATCTCAATGAAATGTCTCCCTTCCAGGTTAAAGTGTCTGTTGACATTGACCACTGTCTCAGTCTTGTTTATGCAGCCATCTCCAATGGAGACTTACTCTGCAAATATCCTGAGAAACCAAATTTTCGGTGTTTAGTGGGTATATCTAGAGACAAAATGACTTGGTGTGTTCTCTGTGAACTTCTCTCTGTTTCTTCTGCATTTCATTTTATTCTTGTGGGTGTTCATATCACTATCACGTTTCAAAGTACAGGTATATTTGTGCACATCTTTATGTGTTATACCTCAGTCATTACTTGTTAATATAACTACCTTGTATTCTTTTTGTTTTGGGACAGATTCTTGTTGTGTAGCTCAGGCTCACCCAGTACTCCCTGTTTAGCCTAGGCTTACCCCAGTACTCTGACCTCAGCTTCTTAATACAGCAATTACAAGTATGCATGCCCAGTTCAAAATTGTTTTCATAATAGCTTATATAAATCCACTTTTTATTACTATTGCAAAATACTTGTGCCTGGATAACATTATAAGCAAAATAGGTTTATTTTTGACTTATGATTGAGGGGTCACATCTGGTGATGACTTTCTGCCGAAGTATCTAAGGCTGCATGATACCCACATGGTAAGAGACAGGAAGCATATGCATATTCCTTCTGATTTCTGTTCTCTTTATAAAGTTCCCAGTGTTAGGTCTTCCAGGCTCCATTCTCATTACCTACCTCACAGGGATCCTTCTTTATACGTTGTAGTTGGATTCAGTGTCTATATTCTGTGCCAAGTATAGTTGGAATTGCATCTCAACACAAAACCTTAGATGGCACACCAAACTTTAGCATAAAAGTTCACATTTAATTTAAAGTGGATATTGAATTAATTTGACAAACTCTACAGAGTAAAACTATTGAAAATAGGGGACCAAAATATCTGCTTGACATGAAGATTCTGCCTTAACATGTGGAAATGCAATACTTCTTTTTAGAAGAGTATTTAAATATTTAAGCATTGTGAGGCTGTTTAAGTAATCTGGAGCAGATATCGGAGCACATCTTGACTCACTAGCAAGCTAGTGTAGTCAAGCAGAAGTAAGGAAGTATCTTGATTGTTGTTGGGAATTAACATAGAAGCAAACCTTTTAGACAGACATTCAAAGAGTAATTAAGAAGAAGAAGAACAAAACAAAATGGGAAATACCCTGAGCCTGAAATGCACTGGCTGTTCCTGGAAAATGGAAATGATGTCATGTTAATATCTCTTCTCAGGAGCTTTTCTTAAACTATTAAGAAGACAATTGGGAGTAGGAATGATAGGCTAACAGAAGGCACATCTGCCTTAAAAGAGGTAAACCAACAGCTTAATGGTTAATGTTGTCAACCTGACAGAGCCTAGAAACACCTGTGCACCAGGCCTCTGGGCATTCTTGTGGAGTCATCTTGATAACATTGATGGAAGCAGCAAGACCCACTCACTATGGAGGCACCAAGTCCTGGCTAGGATCCAAAACTGAATCAATGGACAAAGGGAACCAACAGCAGCATATCTTTGTTGCTCTCTGCTTCCTGACTATGGGTGTGATGTAACCAACTGATTCCAGTATCTCCTTCCTCCTTTCCTGGCAATGGACTATACTCTGGAACTATGAGCCAGAACAAACCTTTACTGCCTTCAGGTGCCTTTTCTTGAGTATTTTCTCATAGCAACAGGAAAAGAACCCAAAATTGTCGGCAATAGGAAAAGCCAGATTAGAGAAAACCAAGGAGCTTTTGGACAGTGACCTCAGAAACTTCTGGAAATCAGGAAACCAAGATTAGGAAGGTTGCTAATTCCTCTCAAGAAGTCAGAAATGAGGGATCCTGAACCCTATAGTGTTCATGCCATGACAATGTGCTTACTAAAACATAATCTGACTTCACTAGATCAGTAGAGACAAGGTGGCAAATTATACATGGGAGATAGGAGAAAATGAGTAAAATTCATGCCAAGCTGGACACAAGCTCTGATAAACATAGAGGCAAAGGGAAGGAGGAATGGGATGGGGGGTTTGTGGAGCAGAAACCTCGAAAGGGGAAATCATTTGAAATGTAAATGAATAAAATGATTAATAAAAACATAAACAAAAATGTTTAGCCTAGTCACAACAAAATAAGTTATAATAATGTATTATTAATGAGAAGCAATGAGTTATTTCTGCTTAGAAGTTGCTACTTGTTTTTGATGAATTATTATTTTATTATTATAATTATCTAATGTAATAAATCAGCCAGTCAATAATGCAGATATTTCACATTTGAATACATCTGCAGACTTCATTTTTTAATTGTGCTGATATGTCTGTTATGCATTTTCCGCGTAAACAAGTTGATTTTGATCATGTTACCTGGTGGTGTCAGCACCTCCTCAAAGCCCTGTTTTATGCTTAGATGTTGGACAGGGCCTTTCTGAGCATAAACTATGAGGACCAAAGTGGAAGGAAGGAAGAGAACTTCAGATGAAATCCACATGACCTTGAGAAATTTTAAGAAAATTACTGAGGAAGATCTGTTTTTAAGTTCCTGGATCTGCCACAAAGTATGGAAGTCCACCTGAGTGTTGAGTGGTTCTGCTCGGCTTTCCATCTGGACACCTGTAAAGTTACTTATAAAATCAGTGACAAAATAAAAATGAAGCATGCTAGTTTATTGAGTACAAGTTTCTGATCCTGGCTGTGATTAGGAATAATCCAGAACAAAATCCAAAATCCAGTACTTGCCTTCCACTGAGGATTCTGATAAATATGGAAATGGCTATATTTCTCTTATCATTCTGTTTTCTTCTCCTAATGTTTAGAATACAGCTGTTTTCCAAGGTTTGAGAGTCAGCAGATGAATAGAAATTGCTGAGCAGGCAACCACATCAAATTGGGCATAAACATGTCTCCCCATCAACTTACAGTAGCCTTGTATCCTTCAGGCTTGGGTATAATTGTGATATAACTAGCAAGCTAAAATAAAGCTTATGAGAATCTGTAAAAATGACTTCCACTATTTTCCAGCTGTTACATTCTGAATAGCATAAGCATTCTTTCATGTGAATGAGGACTAGAGGAAAAATAATTCCGTTCTACAAATTCAAGGATAGTTTCATGGTGCTGGACTAGGTATATCAGATATTGGTTATCTCATGTAGTTTGAATCAGAATCCCATAAAGAAACTTCTACATGAAGAAATTACTGTTTTGTAGACATGAAAATGGAGAATAAGAAAAATTGAAAAACTTGTAAGACTGCTCCATCAATAAATGGTGGAGCAGACATTGTTAATTCAGATCTCTCTGGCTCCAAACATTATAGTAAATTGCCTTTCATGGCCATTGGGCACTTTGCAATGGAACAAATGTTTAGTGCTGTAGTGACGCTCTATTCATATTTATCATTATAATTATCTATCTCTCATACTAGGTAGAAGTTACAGGCTTAACAAATGGACTAAATTTCACTGAGACCAGTTGCCACAGATGTATTTTTTATCCTACCTACATTGCCTACCTGACCTCTGGATCCAGCTACAGCTGTGATGGACAGGCTTGAGTTCTCTGTAGCATTCCACACTTTTCACTGTGTTCTTTTCAATGAGGTTTTTCTCCAAAGCTCCACAGCTTGGTGAGCTTAAACGCAGAATCGGCCTAGAAGATCATGGAATCACCGTCCAAGTCCAGCCTCAGTAAATGGAGGACAATATCCAATGGTTAAATCTCCCAGTCTCCTGCCCTTCATAGGGGTCATTCCAACTTGCTTCCATGCTTCTTGAGGAGGCCCCAGTTGTCCTTCTCAATGATGGACTTAGTGATGGCCTCTCCTCTCTCCTTTCTCATCACAATCTCTCTGCTCATTCTGCTTCCTGAAATTCTCATCTTTTCACATTTTAATGGTTTGGTCTTTTGTATACGCATGCACGTGCACACACTCACACACACACTTGCCTGTGCATGTGCTTGAATCCTGTTGTCATCTCTGAGTAACAGACTGTTTAGACTGAGTTCATATGCATCAGACATTGCTTGAACTAAAATAGAAGCAGCTGGGAAGAAAGAAAACAGTGTCCTATAGACTCACAAGCGCTCTTGTGAATGCCTTTCCTGCTTGCCCTCTTCCTACTAGCAGGAGAGATTACAAGGAGAGGCAGCAACAGCATGATAGATGTAGCAAGATGTGTGAAGTATATAGCAGTACTGACATAGGTTCTAAGCACACGAAAGAGACCATTACTTTGAAAATCCACAAAATACTTGAGGAAGGAAATCCCACCAGTACCTAAGCTTCCCACATGTTATTAGGAAGACCTGAAGTGTGAATTGTGAATATTGATATAGCTGTAACATCCCAAGCCAGTGATCTGAAATCTATTTTACCATTAGAGTTTTCAATATCCTATTATATTTATCTGCTTGTTTTTCTCTCTGTCCTTTTGTTTGAAACAAGGCTTTATTCTATGTCATAGGCTGACCTGAAACTTTTTTATATAGCCCAGGCTAACCTTGAATTTATGTAATCCTCCTGCATCTGTCTCCCAAGTGCTTGATTAACAAGCATGCTTGACTATATTTAGTTTCAATATATTTTTCCATTCATCTATTCATTTTTTACAATTAGCATACATTAGATACATTATCCTAAAATATGGAGAATATCTATTTATGAGAAATTCTAACCAGATATCTTGCACTGGATGAACTTAGCTGTTTTCTAATCTACAACATAAAGAAAACATGTTAGCTTTTACTTGGAAATAATGGGGGAAAAAACAAAAGAAATCATGAATTAGTCATGCCATAATGGAGAAATATTTTTCTGAAGAGGTTAGTTTCTCCTGTAGCAGTCATTTCTACTGGAGCAAATTTTACTTATTTTTTAGAGCTTCTCTAAGGCAGAAAACAGAAGAGTCCCTGCTGTTGGCAGCAGAGTGACTCATGAAAGCCAACTTAATGAATGGATGACTTGATATAGACTTGGTTAGAGATGTGGCCTTCTACAAAGGACTTCTAAATTTGTGTATGTCATGTGAGAAAAAAAATCTCACTTTCCCATAGTTTTTTTTTTTTTTCACAAAAAGCCTGAAGAAAAATAAAAATTTCTGGCTAACTACTAATACATAAATAGGAAGCCTCTACACCAGACTCCTATGTTCCTTTTAATCCTACCACTTGATCCTTGCCAGTTCTTAGAATCCACTTGGACATGCATTGCCTCATTTCTTGGAGACCAAGAATTGGTTGTGGAATACAGAGTCTATATGAAGAACAAATGAGACCTTTGATCAATGCAGTTATACACAGACCATTTGGTATATATTTTTTGAATGATTTCACACAGGAATCAAACATATATGTTTGACTAATGTTCCTGTATGTGCTTGTTGGTCAATACTACTGTTAAGGTTCAGATAAGCTTGAGCATGTCTCTAACAGGCTCACGTGGAAGGTTGGTTCTACATATGATGTTATTGGGCGGTATGGACCCTTTAAGAAGTGGAGTCTCATGGGCAGTAGTTAGGTCAGTAAGTATATTATCTTTTGGAGAAATTAATGTAGTACCATGGGAAGGTTGTTACTTCCTAGAAAAGTAGATTGTTGTAAACAGGAGGAGCCTCCGAATCCTCTGGTTTCCTGTCTTACCAGGTGACCTCTCCTGTACAAATTCCTAGTACATCCTGGTACTGTTTCTCCATGAGACCCTCACCAGAGCTGGTATCCTGCTCTCAGACCTGAAGAACCATGAGCAGCACAGGCCTCTTTCCTTCATACATTATACAGCCTCTGACTTTTTGTAAAGTAATAACAGTGAGAAATAAATGCTTGAAATATATTTAAATAATTTATGTAGTGCTTCAGTGGTACTGTAAGTCCTGGAGACTTCTGATTATTGTCTGAATCATTCCTACATTGGTAGATTTTAAAATATCCTTTTATGTTAATTCATTTTATACACTTATACCAAATCATAGTTTTATATAAAAATATGAATCTTTTAAAAGTGGTATATTCAATTGAGTCTTAAATCATCAAACCTAGATAAACATATTTCTCAAATTTCTGGACAAAAATCTTTCTAAGTGAAGATGACATTTATTATTCTGTCTTCCAAATATACGTGCACATATACACACATACATATATAATATGAATATGTATACACACATATACATTTATATATATAACATGAATATGTATACACATATAGATATTTATATATCTATACACATTCAGAATATATATACATACATAGATATTCTTTTTGCTGCTACAAAGATACTTTTATTACTCTTTGTTTCATATTTCATAACTATCTTTACTGCATACAAAATTATATCATCTGTTGTGCGCAGTTCATCTCAAAGAGATTCAGAGAATAAAATAAGCAATGAGAAGCACTGGGAGTAATTACAGAAAATGTGTTTAGGCATGTGGGTAAATTAAAGTATTCAGTCACAGGGCTGCTTGTGAAAGGAGGGAATTAAGAGACATAAGTAAAAAGATATTTTGTTATTGAATTTTGGAGAGAAGTCAAGGAAGAGGAAAACACGAGTTTTCATTCAGGCTGTAGAAATTTAGATGAGAATCAATATGTATTCTGTAGAGATGCATCTTTATAGATGAATGAATGTAGAGGTACATCAGTATAAACAACACTTTAGGCACATTATGCCAAAAGTAGAGAGTGTGTAATGTGGAGCAATATCATCACATAGTATTCATTGGTATGGCAATGATATTCAAATTAAGTTGAGGTCACCCAGAAGTTCATATACATGAAGGAAAGAAGAGACCCAAGATCTGCAATATGCATATTTGAAATGTAGAGATTGTAGCAATGCAGGAGTGATGGCTCTCATAGTATGAAAGAATACAGTATGATTTAGGTAGGAAATATAGACATGAAGAGAGGAGGTGGCCAATTTTTCCTACCATGCTATTATAAAAGAGAATGGAGAAATAGGCTGTATCTTGAAAGTTTTAAGAAAGAACCTTAGAAGACCCAATTATTACACTGGCTATCAAAAGGCACTTGCTTAACCACAGCATCAACATTACATGGAAACTTGTTAGAAATGTGAATTTCCAGACTCTCCCTGGGGCTTCTGAATCAGAAGGTCTGGGTCTATCCAGCAGTCTGTGTTTAATACACTGATGCTAGTGGCAAGTTTTAAAACTGTGAGCGACTTCAAATCCTATCTAAGGGAAACTCAGAAGCTATGTCCATACTTTGTAGAACTTTAGTCCCATCCATGTTACATCTCCATTTTTTGTGCCAATTTTCTAGAGTAGTCACCATGTCGTAGTTTGAATAAAAATGGCCCCCATACGTCCATATGGAGTGGCACTATTAGGACTGTGGGGTTGTTGGAGGAAGTGTGTCACTTACTCTTCCTGTTGCCTGAAGATGCAGATACAGAATGCTCAGCTTCTTCTCTAGTACCAAGTTGGCCTGGATGCTGACATGCTTCCCACCATGATGATAATGAACTAAACCTCTGAAACTGTAAGGCTGCCCCAATTAAATGTTTTCTTTTATAAGACTTGCTGTGGGGAGGAGGTCTGGGGTGTGGAACAGTCGGAGGGTGGATGGGGGGGATAAAATCTGGAGTGTAAATAAATAAATAAATAAATAAATAAATAAATAATTGCTGTGGTCATGATGTCTCTTTACAGCATTACAAACCCTAACTAGGGAAGCCTGACCATGCTTTTGTTTAGAGGAATGGGAGCTTTGGACCTTTGGATTAGAAAAGCAGTTGAATGTTTTAAATGGGGTTTAATGAACCATCCTTGTAGGAACATGGAAGACAGTTGTCCTGAGAGTGATTTGAACTGTAGGGGCCTGGCTCAAGAAGTTTCAGAGGAGAAGAATATTAGTATATGTCCTAGAGATCATTCTTGTAATAATTTGGTGAAAAATGTGGCTGCATTTTGCTCTTGTCTGAAGAGTCTGCCTGAGGCCAAGTTGAACTCTGTCCTGTGGTTATTAATGTTCACTCTTGTGACGATCTATAACGAAAAGGAGCAAGCTGAAGGAGGAAAACTACAAAATGTTCTGTCCAAGGAGGAAAGGGGAACCAGAAAATAGAATGAAGCTAAATTCTGCATTCAAGGAGAGAAATAGAATAAAGAACATAGAAAAAAGGGAGTAGTGACTTCAGGGCAAGATCCCACCCAGCTCAGTTTCCAATTGTGTAAAGAATTTAAGAAAAGCTTAGAGCCATGTGTGGTGCTACATACCTTTATTCCCAGCACTCAGAAGGCAGACACTAATCTCTGATTTGGAGGCCAGCCTGGTCTACAGTGTGAGTTCTACAGGAACCAAGCTTAGGAAGTGAAGGAAAATATCAAAAACAGAAAGTTGGTGAAAATATAATTGAAAGAGAGGGCCATGTTCCAGCCCCAGCAAGCAGCAGAACTTGGCAGCTTTAGCCATATGGTTCTGACTTTAGAATCAGTCTGGCTTTATAGTCAATGATTGAAGAAAGGGGGTACAGAAGCTCCCTCTAAGACTAAGGAATGCTGCTAAGACTAAGACTGAGCATGTGTCAGGGCCTGGAGATGTTGTTGTGTGAAGCTGGGAAGGTGAAACCTGGGTTTCCTTGGAGATCCCAAGATGTTAGAGATGCCAAAGTCATGGGATATCTGCCAAGGAAAGTTAGTAACAGGGAGCTGAACCAGCCTAAGAGAAAGTGTGTGGCAGTCAACAAAGTTGAAAAGAGTTGAAGATCTGAAGAACACGTTGACATCAGACATGAAATGCAGTTTGGAGTTTGGCCATCTTGTTTTTGTTGTTGTTTTGGTTTTTTTTGTTTTTTTGGTTTTTGTTTTTGTTTTTTATCTTGCTTTATTCCAGTATTTCTTCACTATGCTCCCTTTCCACCCTTTTAGAATGGTAATGCATGTCCTGTGCCATTATATGTTGTAAGCATATGATCTGCTTTTTTGTTTGATTTTATGCGGGTTACAGTTAAGAGATTTCATGAATCTCAGAAGAGTCTTTGAAACAAGTTTTAGAGAGTTATAGACTCTAGGAACTTTTGAAGTTGGACTAAATACAATTTGTCTTTTGATGTGGCTACATGCCTATGGTATCCAGGGAGTGGAATGTGTGGTTTGAATAAAAAATGAATCCCATAGTCCATAGGGAGTAGTACTATTAGGAGGTATGGGGTTATCCGAGGAAATGTGTTAATTTTCTCTTTTTGCTGTCTGTGGATTTCAGCTCCTTCTCCAAATTAATTAAGGAGAAACACAACTTATTCGATAACATTATTTTTTTAGTGATAGCAAAGTTGACCCACACAAAACTAATGAGAAATAATGGATATATGCAGTCCTTCTATTATGCCCCCTGAATCTCATTAGATCCTGTAGATATGTCTGGGTAGGTCCAAGAATGGGTTCTCAGTAGATCTTTTTGTCTGAACATTTGCTCAAGCTTCCCCCAAGGCTATAGCTCTTGTGCATGAGGTACTACTCAGATACTAACTTCCTTTCTCTTGCACATCTCTTACTTTGCATTTGCATCTGCACTGCAAATTGAGTTTATCTTTAGCTATTGCCATCCAGATGTTCTTTCTCTGCTCATGAGTCTCTTATCTACTGCCTGCTCTGGCAGCTTTGGCCTTCCCATCTCTAATGCCACACTGTTTCCTCATGGCCAACCAAGACTTTAGATTTCTACTTTCAACTGAGTCCATCTCAACAATCGTCTCATTTAAAGGTTGCATAGAATTCAACTTATTGTTGAAAGTATATCTCTTTTCTCATTATCCTTCTAAAAGAAATGAATATAGAGCCATTCTATCTGCCTGAAGTATGGGAATCCATAAGCTATTTTTACATAAAGGAGATCAAATTTATGCTGAAAATTTATTGCTATAAATAGCATTTGTGCATATATGGGTGCATATTCATGTATGTAGATGCCCATGTATCTTCATGCGAGTAGAGGTGGAAGCCAGAAAACCACTTCAGATATTGCTTCTCACATGCCATTCATATTTTTTATTTTATTTAAAAATTTTAATACAATGTTTCTTCATCATATTCTTTCCCTCCTCCAACTCCTTCCAGATTCTCTCCACCTCCCTATCCACCCAACTTCACATTCTCTCTCTCTCTCTCTCTCTCTCTCTCAAAAATACTCCTAAGACAAGCACAAAAACAAGCAAACAACAATTAAAAAAAAAAAAACAATAAAAATACCAAATCAAAACAGAGAGTATATGCAGACATAAACATAGAGTCCATTTTATGTTGATCAACTACTCCTGGGCATGGGGCCTGCCCTGCAGTGGGCTTGACACTCCTAGTGACATTCATTGGAGAAAACTGACTTTCCCTTTACCAACACATATCAACTGCAAATAGCTTCTAGGTTAGTGGTGGGGATTTGTGTTCATTTCCACTTTCTCAGTATTGGAATTTTATCTGGTTAAAACTTGTACAGGTATTGTGTGTGCTGCCACAACCTCTCAGAAGCTTCATCAGAGAAGCTTATTCTTGCAGTAAATGAGAACTAACATAGAGACTAGAAACTGGGCAATGTGGAGAAAGTAAGAGACTTTGGAGCACTCAGTCCTAAGTGGGATATTTTCATCAAATCCCTCTCTTGAAGACTCATGAATCTATGCAGAAGAGGAGGCATAGAGATTGTAAAAACCAGAGTTGACTCCATGTAAACAGGGTGCCACAGACACAACCGTGAAGTCACTGAAGCAATACCTTCTTGTACAGATTTTACCTGGTCTCCATTTTGTGTCTGCTCGAGTTGTTTTCACACTATCAATCATGTCTACCTTGACAACACATTCAGGATTTTCCATGACACTGACCATGGACCAAATATTGTGAATGTATAGTCAAAAATTAACAGGTTCCTCTGAACTATACCTAACCATGATGACATTGTGGTTTTTAACTTTTATAAATGATATATCTTTTACTTTGATGCCTAGAATTTTGGTCACCAGCTAATAAAGAACTCTAATTTGGCCTTATATGCTTTAACTTTCTCACTTGGATTATGACAACAATCCTGATACACACATGAATTCAAAGAAACAATGGAAGTATACACAAAACCTGTTTTGTTTTGTTGTTGTTGTTGTTTGAGGCAGGGTCTCTCACTGGCCTAGAACTCACCAAGTAGACTAGACACTGATCCTTTTGGCTCTACCTTCCCAGTGCTACCACATCTGGCTTTCTCACCTTATTTCTAGGAATCAAAGTCAGGCAATACTTTACTGAGTGAACTGTCTCTCCAGCCCTGTAATTTTGATATGGCTATTTAAAAGTGGACTTTGTCTAAAGAATTAAAGAATCCAGGAACAGCAAACACCTCCAGTCAGTCTTCTCATCCAATAACCCACATAAAAGAGAAAGAGAAAAAGAATTAGATGTAGGGTGATTGTATTGTTTTGTTTTATTCACTCATTTACAAGATGTAGATCCCTCTATCCTTGAAGCAATGAATATTAATAGATATGGTTTGTCTTTTACGTTTTGAAAATCTTTGCTTCACAAGGAACAGTGACCGTTTATTACACAGGAACAAGATATGACAGCACATTGCCAATTATAAACTCAATACCTAGTAACAAAAGCTGCTGATATAGGAAAATCTATCATAACAATAGAAAATATATGGATGTTCTTATCATATGCATATTAATGTGTATGTCTATGTACATGAGTGCGTTTCTCATGTTACCATGGTCAGATATAAGATTAAACCACTTTTTAATATTTGTGCTGTTTAAATATTGCAGTAATGGCTATTTTTAAAGGTAGCCATGATTAAATCCAAAAAAAATAATGTTTTTAATAACACAGATAAAAATCTTGAATCTGAAAACCCCTGATAATTAAACAGATAAACTTGTTTCATTTTGCAAGGCATATGCCACATGCAAAGCAAAATAATTGTTAAGAGAATTTAGCAGCTAAAACACATGTAAATTCAAAAGGCAAATTGTTTGTTGTTCTCCTAGGCATTAGAGTTTTGGTCTATATGAAAGATAATCTAACTGGGCTTCTCTAGCTTTTTGTTTGTTTTCTTTTTCAAGATAGGGTTACTTTGTGTAGCCTTGGCTGTTCTGGAACTAACTCTGCAGACCAGGTTGGCCTTGAACTCACAGAGATCTACCTGCCTCCACCTCCCAAGTTCAGGGATCAAAAGTGTGTGCCACCACTACCCAGCCTTGGCCAGCTTCTTAAAAGAAAAATGCAATAAAAGACACTATCGATTGCTGAGTTTTGGCATGGCTCCTGGGACTGACCTAACTGGGGCAGTGAGGGAATGAAGAAAGGGCTGACACACAGACATATAGATACGTGGACAGAAAAGCTGAGCTAGGGTGGTCTGGGCTCAGAGTGTTTATTATATACAGGGAAGTAGGGTTATTTTATACAGCTAGACAAGGAGGCTGGGAAATTACATACAGGTAATCAAGGAAGCAGGGTTATTTTATATAGACAAAAAAGGAAGCAGGGCTGTGGTATAGAGCTCAATAAGGATGCCAGTTTAGCTAAGTTTGGTGAGAGCATTTCTGCAGGGGAACAACCTGCAGGTCAGTAATCTCAAAGGAGCAAGCTATAATGGACATTTTCTGCATACTCTATCAACATCTGCACATGCACTCAAGGAAGGCTTTGTTGCTACCCTTCTGAGCATTACCTGGGAAAGCTTTGCCATTCCCATGAAGCTGAAGCATTGGTGATAGGCATGGCCATACCCATATCAAACAATACACCCAGTCAGGATTTCATTCACTCCCTACAATTGATGATGTAATAAAAGATAGCACAGAATATTTAATATAATCTCCCTAAAGCAACAATGAAAAAGTTATGCTTTCTACTTGAAAGCATTTTATTGATTCCCAGAAAATAAGAATTCATATATCCCCAAAAGGAGTCACCATTTTTTTTACTTCAGTGACAACAGAACACATTTCTAATAACTGATATTAAAAAGTGAGGACCTGAGAGGCAGTGGGCTTCTTGCCTAGTGGTCTGACTAGCATGTCCCATTGATCATGTTTGAAAGATGGTGGAATGCTAGTGTAGTGATGAAAGAACAATGACTGAAGATACATGATTTTCATCTTGCCAAAAGACTCAGGTTTGCCTCCTTTTATAGGCAATATTTTCATTAGTTTCATTTTAGTCTATTGATCAAAGGTGGGAGGATCAAGAGAAGAAGATAGGTTCTTACAAAAGAATTGAGCCAAAATTATTATCTGGCTGAAACTGTTCTGAAGAGTGCTGATTTTATAAAATGATTTGCAAGTCTTGGTTAAAGCCCACACTGTTTTCTGAAATCCAGAAAATAAATCTATCCAAGATGCCCTTTGGAGATGCAATGGAGTTTATGGCTCAAATGTCTTTAAGTGTGATTGAACATGATGTTTGTGACATCTTCTTGATGAAAAGATAGATTGTCTACCCAAAAGGTCTCTCCTACAGCTAATTGCTAGATTAGCACACTCTTGCTTATATCTCCTTGTATTTTCTAACAATTGTGAAGTTCTCTACTAGTGGAAAAAAATGTTACAAGGAGATTGAAAGTAATTATAGTGTGTAATGTTTTTTGCCTAGAATATATAATCAATTTCATTTATTTCTCAAGTAAAACATTCACTGCGGGTTCAATCTTTGAAAGACAACTTGATTATCTGTTCCACAGAGCAAGTCAGGAGATATCATTCTCAGTCCTCAATCATAACTTCCTATTATGAAATGTTTGTGCCCTAATCATTTTCCTATTGAACACCGAGCTGATTAACACATAACATTAAATGTGTGTGTTTTGTGAAAAGCAATCTACATAGGCAGCATGTACTGTCATTGGAAGTAAATTGCAGTACTTAGCGCTTTTGCATAATTTATTTTCTTTTCTAAAGCCAGATAATATCCTGAATGTTTTTGACAATGTTTATTATGACAGAGTTCAAAATCAAATTATAAGTGCTTTTTGGAGGGAAGTTAAATAATTTTCCATTTATAGTTATTTTCACAGTGTTCTTGAGGACAAAAAGAGAGCTACTACTAAAGAAGACAAACATGTCCATTCTTTTCTGAAAGTCATGTTATATTAACCTTACACTACAATAAATGGACTGAGTTTTGTACATGTTAGCATTTTTTTTTGTAAAAGTATGAGTGAAGAAAAAAAAATTGACCATCAGTTAGACAGCAATTTTTAGTAGATAAAAAAATTTGATCAGTGTTTGCTGTAGGCATGGAGTACATGTACAAAAATTCACATTAAAAACAGAAAACACTCACTTTAATAACGGTTCTTAAATGCTTTAACCTCCCTTCTAGCCCACTACCCACCAGAGGAAAAGAAAGGTTATTAGGACATGGAAGAAGTGGACCTGTTTAGAAATAGTTCTTTGGGGTGATTCCAATCATCACTATCAAGATATTAGCAGTTTAGTCTACTAGCAAATCACCAAACACAAATCAAAGCCTATAGTCCAGTCTACTCAGCAGACACCAAATACGATTCAGCACCAGCAGCCCGACCCAGAATAAACCAGGAGACTCCGCTGGATCAGTGTGAGTCTGTAGAAGTAGCAATAGTCACCACAATGACATGAGAACTTCTTTGGCGAGTTACTATCTACACAGTCACAACAAATGAAGATCAGCAATGAGATGCAAGGTGAACCAATACCAGAGCATTGTGAGCAGAGACTAGTGAAGCAATGCAAGAAGAACCAAAGCACAAGCTTTGTCCCACTCTCTGTGGTCATATTTATGTTCTTTCTAAACATCATGTGTCCTTTCCCATGTCTGCTTTAGCAAACATCCTTTCACCTGTGTGCCCAGCAAAACATCCTTTGACATCACTGAGTTTCCAAAGAAACCAGAAATTTCCACTTAACTTTTAACTAACTTAAAGTCAGTGTAGATGTCCTACATCAACCAGGCTTTCTTGGACTGGGTTTATATTTGGATTTACACAGTCTTCACTGAGCTTTCTTTGTCTAACATGTCTTCATAGTGAACTGTGTCTGGCCTTGACAAGTCCACATACCTCATTTTTTATTCACTAGAGAATAAAGTTCAAGACTTCCACGTCAATTTAGACCAATTTTAGAGACATTTCTAGTTGGACCTCAACTTCTGAAATCCAGTTAGCTCCTTTAGAAGTCCCTGTTTAGATACCTCCTTCTCTAGAAGCTTGCCTATCTAAGGCAATGCTAGTACCTTTGCCATCCAAACACATCTACTTTCCCTTAATGCGTCTTCTTCCCTACTCCCCACAAGTAATGCATGTATACGAAAACACAAGAGATGTTCAATTTCCAAAGATTTTGAGAACTACATCTCTATGTAGCACTTTGAAGAAAGGATTGTTGTGGCCCATTTATTCTGTTTCCTTCACTGACCTAGAACCCCATGGTAGTGGGTCTTTTTATTACTACTGACTTTGTACAGATTACTCATTAGCATATAACAGCTTCTGGTTAGATGATGAGTCTTTGACAAAGACTTTTTTGAGCAATAAGATGATGACTGAGGTCAGAATGAAGCACTTTCTATATACACCCAAAGCCAGAGCTAGGTGGGTCCCCAGAGGCTGGAACACCGTTTTAAAGTTTGACATGATTCCTATTCTAGGAATTATTCCATGTACTTGAGAGAATCACATCCATATGTAGATCAGCTGAATTTTATACAACAAATAATAAAAATAAAAGGTAATATGTTGACCATTATTATCCCATGTCTACCCAGTTTTGTTGGTGAGCAATTATCATAGACCTGTTTTGAGACTGTTCAAATTGTTCATGGAATGTGTCCTTTTTCTGTTTTCTTTGAGGTACAATCAATGAGGGGATTGAGAAAGTTGGTCAGTTGATGTCCCCCAAAAGCCAAACAAATGCAGAAACCAGAATTTATTCAACTTAAACCCACATCCTAATTGACTCTTCTGGGTATAGTATCATAATTTTACTTTTAATCAATATATTTGATTCAAGGAAATTTGAAGACTTTTAAGATAAATTGTCTCAACTGGATTCTATTTGCTGTGGAAATTCTTTGAGTGAAGAGCTTTGAACTGAGGTCACATCATCTTCCATACTATAGGTGCCTGTAAGCCTAATAACTGTTTCTCAGAATCATTCTTTCTCAAATGGAAACATTTATCTACTGATTCTAAGGGTGGGGACCTTGCTGAAGCTAAGTATATACCTAACACAAATAATGATCCCCCCTGGGCTCTGGCCCCACACAGGATTATCCACAGATATTCTTATCCACAGAAAGTGTATCTTGTTCACAGAGGGTGCTTTCTTTTAGCCAGAGGCTGTTCCAGCTTCCACCTTTGTTGGAACTCTTCAGAAACTGGCAGTGACTTAGGCTTTTTATGTCTGTCATTGTACTTGAGGGTCTCAAGGAGCCAACCAAAAAAAAAGGCTAAGGAAAAATCCTTGTGCTAACAATGTAATCTCCCTCCTAACTTCAGTGGAAGGTCTCACTAGACAGATGGTCCGTTGATGCGAAACTTGAATTCCACTCTCATGCTCCATCTTTCCATGTCCAGAAGCCTCTTCATCTTCTGTGTAGTTTCTTTTCACCAACTTGCTACGTAGTATTATACTGGAGTCACTTGTAATTCTCCTCCATGTAAGCTGACACTGTAGCACAGTTGCCTCAGAGAAGCCATAGCAATGGGAACAACAGAAGGTGATTGTCTCCCTGTCTGTGACAAACAGCTGTAGTATAAGTTCCATATGGCTTCTCCCCCTGTTTAGTCTCATCTAGGAAGACCAGAAACAGAAGCACAAGGTCCCAGACTGCACAGCCAACAACCCATTTTAGGGGCATCTCTTTCAAGGCCCAGTTATGGTTAAAATTAAATGAACTAAGAAATTTAATTATCCTCCTTCATAGGCTCTCTTTAAAAAAATTCAGAGAGGATAAAAGAGAATTTCAACAACTCATTTTAACTAAAAATAATAAAATTACCAAAAACACATTTGATTTCAGTATTTTGGGCTCTAGGGCAGACTAACAAAACCAGTTGGCCAGGGCCAGAAAAGTTTCCCAAGTGATTAAACTAAATTTGTTTGTGAAAAGATTGTGATCCATCACCTAATAGCATAAAAGGGAAGCTTAGTATTATTGGAATACCAGTTGGTTACAAACCTCTTTTACAGAAAAATCATTGCCAAACTTTCCAATTTTAGTGCAAACCTTTGCAAACTAGATAATGAGCTGAAGTCCCAGCATCCTAGGAATTTACTAAATTTGAGAGTCTTTGAGCTAAATACTAATTATGCTCTCTAATCCCTGGAGTTTACTCCTGCCCCTATAAGAATTGCTGTTCATAGTGACCCTGCCTGATGAAAAATTTTAAAGGAAGGCCACATGGATGAAGAAGACAATGTTTAATTTTAGTCTTTCATCCGTGAAAACAGCAACATCTCAGAGAAGGAACGTCTCACAACTCAGAAATGTAAAAATAGGCCCTATTTTTAAAGGTGATGCGAATTGTTAATTGTACTGCTAATGTTCTTTCATTCTCCCCAATGTTCTTATGTCAAATGCCACCCCCTCAGCCAGAGAAAGTAGCTGCTCCTGGCAGCTTGTGAGGTCACACAGCACCCCTCCTTCGCTGCCAGCTCAGACACCTGGTTCCAGTGAGCAACATAAACTCTCTCTTCCTGCCTGCCCGACTGTGGGTTTAAAAAAAAAAAAAAAGGAGCAGCCCATTAATACTGCTTCCTTCTGTCTCTCTGTTCAGTGCCAGGGACTCATGGCTGATGGAGCCCCTCAATTGCTTCTGTTATTGCAAAAGGACAGGTGTGATTATCTTGTTTAATATCCTGTGAGAGGAAATGTCCCAAGCAGAAATCGTGTTTAAACAGAAAGTTCCAACTTCCTTAGAATGTAGATAGTCTCAAAGAAAAGTCAACACTCAGACTGGACAAAAATGAATGTGGGTTTGGCGCTCCTCCACTTCATTTGTACTTTCATGGTAATTTTTTTCATAGAAAACCAGAAATTCGTTGTGTTTGACCAAAGTTTCTGGTCTCAGAATAAAGAAGTAATGGATGATTGACAGACGATATCGATATCACCAATGTTGTTGCCCAAGAACTGCTAGAAAAGTCTCTAAGAAATTACTTACATTATTCCCTCAGAGATTCCTTCTCTGGAACTTAGGTATTTCTCATAAACATCAAGAATTTCTATGTCCAGAATTTCTATGATATTGAGGTTTGCATCTATGAATGCTACTGTGCTTAAGTGAGTTGAGCATGTTTAAAAATGGTGAGCCCGTGCAGATGAGGAGGTCAGGCCCCAGGCGCATTGCTCTGGCTTTGATTACTCTGCCTTTACTCTCTGGATATGTGAGTGATATTGAATAACATCCTCCAGGCTCTATCTTCTAATCTATGATACAGAGAAGATACTGTTGCCAATCTTACGGGGTTATTGTGCAGACATTTTTATTTTAAGCTTGAGGACAATTTTATTAAAGTTTGAAAAGAAAAATCCTGGAGTAGACACTCTAAATCTTGGCAGCTGCCCAGAAGAGGATAACAGAGAAGAAAAGAGCCCTCGCATGAGGGGATGGAGGGGTAAGTGAACGAGTGTCATCATGCCATTTGAGTTAAGCTGGCATGGAGGTCAGTTACTTAGTGGCAGTCAGCTGAATGACAGGGAGGGGAGCTTTAGGGAAAGACTGACTACCAAAGCAAAGCACCGGGAAGCCCAAATTGTTAGGAAAAACATGTGCAGTTTGGAAATGGAAGGAAGGAGAAAGTTAATCCTTTTTTGATTGCTTCAGAAAAGTGAACAGAATTACCAAGCTATATACTTGCTGTCTGATAAGAGACTGCTCTGAGGGGCAAGAATTCTCAGAGAGAAAGGTACATCATCTAAGTAAAGGGCTTATTGTTCTTTTAGATCTTTAGCATAACTTAAGGTGAACTTATCTTCCTTGGGGTGCTCCCTCAGCCAGGTAATTAACATGGACTATATTAACATCCACTATCAGGGGTCTATATCCAGGCCAGAGATTCTATTCTACTGACAGGGAAATTTCCCTTTGGTTCCCTAATGTACCCCTCTCTGAAGAGGAGGAAACTAGATCAGCATGAGAGCCTCCAAACATTTCTGGTATCTCTAGTTTCTGGCAGTGATGAGGCAGCCAAGAGGCTCAAGGGTATTTTAATATTTTAACCAAGAAAGACACTTGTAACTTTCCTTTGGGGACTTTCAATCCTAAACTGTCTTGCTAGTTTCTAGCTCCTGTTCTCCTCATCCCTGTTCTAAAGAGGAAACCCTAACTTCCATTTTGAGAATTCGGGGTGATTACTGTTAGATTTTCAAGCTGAATAGGAGTATTTGAGGTGGCAATGGGGGTGCCACTACAGTGCAACCATCTAAGAGATCCCAAAAGTACATGTATGGTTCTGTTTGTATACGTTATACAAGAAGGAAAGGAAATTCTTGACCAGTACCTGGAAAGAGGCATGCGAGAAAAGGGGAGTTACTAGCATTACACGTTCTAGGAAGGGAGTCAGGGGAAGCCAAGGCAGGGTGATTTTTAAAAATATTTCTCCATTCAAAGTTCATTGGAATCTGAAGCTGGCTTCACAATGGCATCCATCCATTTGGAAATAGATTTTTCTTTTCAACCCTTTGGCCTCCAAAGCTGGACTCAAGAAGAGTGAACCTAGGATCCTCTTTCAGGCCATTACCAAATGTGGTTGGAGTGGTTAGAATCAGTGTGAGGTCCTTCCCCAGTGGCAGCAGAGAGGGAGACAATTGGAGGTGGTTGGGAATAAGGAAGTGAGGGCAAGAACTCAAGGCAGAATCTGGAGGCATAAAGTGAAACAGGCCATGGGAGACTTCAGCTTACTGGCTTGCTCTGGCTTGCTTCTTCAGGTTGTTTCTTACACAACCCAGAACCACCTGTCACCTACTGTGAGCTCAGATATCCCACACTGATCATTAATCATTAAAATGGCCTACAGACTTGATCCAGAATATCTGATGAAAGCTAGCCAGCGTAGTGGTCCAGAGCATCTCAGGACAGGTAAACATACGTGAGATGGAAAAACTAAGCCAAACACTTCCTATCATGAGCCTACTCTTGCATTAACTAATAAATGAACTTAATAATGACTCTAATATATTTATGAAGGAGCTACTCTCTGTAACCACATCTTCAAGACCCTACCTCTTACTTCTGTTACAATAGTAGTTAAATTTTAATGTGGTTTTTAGAGGAGACATTCAAATTACATGTATCAAAATATCATACCATAATAATACATAGTACCAATAAATATGGATTGTCAATTAAAAGGGAAAATACTTTAGAAGAAAACCCTGCGTCATGTGAGTCTTTCTTTTTTTCTTTCCTTCCTTCCTTCCTTCTTTTCTTCCTTCCTTCCTTCCTTTCTTTGTCCCTTTCTTTCTTTCTTTCTTTCTTTCTTTCTTTCTTTTTGGAAACATGATGGATTCATTTATTAGTGGAATGGTGGAATTCCATTCAAGAGCCATTTATACAGCATCAGGAATTTTAAATTGATTGAAATTGCAGGTGCCTTCTATTAGCAATATGGTTTTCAAAAATACAGTTAATTACACTTCACTGAACATATCAAGCATATTGTTTCCAGTGTCTCTAAAAGGGTATCTAGTCCTGATACATATTAAAATAGAAATGAGAAAATAAATCTTTGGAATCTAGAGTCTAAAGTAAAGCCTGATAATCTTAAACAGATGTGGTATGATCAATCCAGACTATGGCTAAAAATGCAAGAGGTCAGGAGTTGATAAAAGTTTCACATTAGCCACATTTGATGAAAAGCAAAACAAATGAACAACAACATCATCAAAAATAAATAAATACATACATACATACATACATACATAAATGCAGGTACTTGAGATGTTTATACTGTATGGTATTTTTGAAGCCAGAGTACACCCTGAAATCCTGAACATTCAACTTCTGACCTCATTTCTAGCTGCTGAAAGGAAATTTAAAAATCCAACAGGGTAACGTCTGAAAGAGGCTGTTCTTCCATTGTTTATAAAATAATTTTTCTTTTTTAGCAGTGAAAACTATAAATAGGTGGACTTGGAAATTTTTCAATGCTTTTTGAAGCATTGAAGCATCAAGGGTTGATGATCTTAACAATCTCTGTCCGTTTGTTTATCTACACTAATTTCTCTGTTTGGTCAACTGAAGACATCAGCTTCATCTTTTACATTCACTTTGGCCTGTAGAACATCTCCTTATTCTTAAAGTGGTTGAATTACTCTATAGTGATAGGTGCTAAGATCCTAGTAACCACTGGGAAGGTAATAATCACTAGAATGGGCATAGTTTCTAGGATGTTTGATGCCCTATCTCCCCTTTTTATTGATTTTCTGTGAATTTCACATCATGAACTCCAATCCTACTCATCTCTTTGTACCCACACTCTGCCCTTTCAACTTCCCCTCGAAAGAAAAACTTATAGGAACTGTAGTGTATCACAGCATGTCCCACTTCTTTGTCATCTGCACTTCTTTGCTTGCAAATGTTCGTTGTAATGATTCATTGGTCTGGTTCAAGGCTTCCGCTACACTACAAATACTGGATTCTCACCAGGACTCCTCTCAGTTATCCTGTGTGGACCTATGCCCTGGTGATCCTGCAGCTTTGTTTCTGCAGGGCTGGCCCCTGTACATGCTCCAGCAGTTCTTCAGTGGGTTAGACATTGGGATGGGTCAACTCACAGCCCTGGACCTGGGCCTGGGTTGTAGCTAAACTACAACCCAGCTCTCCTTGTCATCTTGTCAGCTCTCCTGCATCAGTACCACCAGGGCAGGTTCTCCAGACCTGCCCTGAATAGCTCACCCAAAGCTAAAGCATGGTTAGCTCTCCTACTCTAATGCCCTGGGGCTGGCTCAATAGCCCCATGACAGCAGGGCCAGATCTATTGTGCTGCCCAGGTGAGGTGCGCCGCCTGCTCTGAGAGGCAGAGAATTGAACAGGATTAATTTCTGTCTCCAAAGATCCATATCTTGTTTTTCACCATCTTAGGAATGGCGCCCCATCCATTACATTGTATAAGCTAGAGGATGAGGAGTCTGCCCTGGTCATTCTCTTGTTCATACTAATAGCTGATTTATAATTAATTCTCATCAATTCTATGTCTACAACTAACCCTATACCTTCCCACAGGTAACTGTTGCACCTTAGCCAATGTATCCCATCCCTCCAGGAGCTGTGAGGTCTCCTCATTCTGCTCAACCCAAGCTCTCTATCTCTAGCCTGGTCTATGCAAGCATCATATGTCTTCTTTATACTCTTTATCAGCACAAACAGCCAAATGGTTTAAGAGACAGTTTGAAGTAGAAATCATATCTCTGTCCTACTTAAAAATCTGATAGTGATTTCTAGACACTGAAAACACATGTCAAGCTCCTTACTGTAGCCTTTGACACCTCTCCAACCTCAACTTACCCACACCAGCCTCCTCTATGTTCCTGGAGCATTCAGGGGTGGTTCCCATCTTAGGGGCTTTGCAGTAATGCCTTGTCCTTAACAATGCCTTGAACATTGGTCCCAGAAAACCGGTACACATAGTACAACCCACATTTCAAAGATCACTTTATTTTTCATTTGTTTGCTTTGTTTTATGTGATGTGGTGTGTGTGTGTGTGTGTGTGTGTGTGTATTGTATATATGTTTGTGGGTACGTGGGCACATATATACACATGCATGTAGAGGCCAGAGGTCAGCCGTCAGCATCTTCCTCTTTCATTTTCCCTCCCTCTCTCCCACCCTTCTTCTCTCCCTCTCTTCCTCCCTCCCTTCCTTCCTCCCTCCCTCCCTCCGTCCCTCCCTCTCTCCCTCCTTCTCTCCCTCCCTTCCTTCCTTCCTGCCTTCCTGCCTTCCTTCCTTCCATCTATCATTTGACAAGGTCTCACTATACATCCCTAGCTAGCCTGGAGCTCACAGAGATCCACGTGTTTCTATCTTTGAGTTCTGGGATTAAAGGAGTGTGCCACCATGTCTAGCTAACTGAAACTAGAGCTCACTGATTTCAATGGCTGTTTAGCAAGCTCGAGGAGCTTCCTGTCTCCCATTCTCCAGTGCTGCAATCAAAGGCATGAGTTGCAGTGCCTGGCATTTTATGAGTTTGCTGTGGATCTAGTCTTCCTTTGTTTGTAATAAATATTGTGCTGACAGCAATCCCCTCAACCTCTCAAAGGCTACCTTATAAGAGGAGAGTTCCCCGAATACCCACTTAAAGTAGAGCATTACTTCACTCCTTGTTTGCTCGTGTACTTATCAACACAAAGTAGCTAGTTTACTCACTCCATTACCCAGCCTCTGCTCTGAGTAGAAGCTGAAGCCCTGTGAGGGCAGTGGCCTGATTAGTACTACTCAGTAGCATTCATTGAAAGTCCCTACTAGTGCCTGGAACCCCAAGTCGTACTACTTGACTGTGAAGGTACAAAGGCTACAATACTTCTTTAATGCCCTTTATCCTAGTCATTGTTGTGGGGAAATTAATTTCAAGTTGATTTTGAGGCCATTTTACTCTCTTCTTCTTTTTCATGTATACATATGTGGTATGTACATGTGTGCAGGTACATGTTTGTGTATGCCTGTGAGGCCTGGCTTATGTTTTCTTCCCTTAAATGAAGATTCGTGTGATTATGTTAGTCACACCTACCCAGGCAAACCTCCCAATCTCAACATCCTTACTTACACATGTTTGCAAAATCCACATTTTTAAATTTACAATGCCAATATGGAGAAGTAAATAAGTTTAAAAGACTAGTATTTGGCCTGTCATGTTAAATGATGTAAGTACAGGTTTATTTTAAAGGCACATCAGTTTTGTACAGTGTTACAATTAAATTTCATCAACTGAAAGTAAAGGAATTCATTTTATAGGGCTTAAGTGCTGCTTAAGAAATAAGTTGTTTCCTTTTCTGTTTTTCATTATCTAAGTTGTGTGACCTCAGTGGGCCATGTTCCCCACAGCCTCAGTTTCTCAATTTTAAGGTAAAGGAATAGGATTTCAGTTCTTTAACATCCCTTCAGCTAGAAGCCTATCTGTAAATCTCCTACCATTCAAAAGCAGGCAGAAATTCTACTTTTTCTGCAGTACATCAAGAACTAGACTTTGCCTTTTTATTTATTTTACCTATCATCTATCTATCTATCTATCTATCTATCTATCTATCTATCTATCTATTTACTTTGGTCTGTTTAGTGTGGCTGAAGCCTAAGGAGTCTGTGGCTTGCAACTAGAAAAATAAGAGACAACCTGCTCTTACTCTAAGACTCTCATAAAAAAAATCGGTACAACTTTTGTAACTGCCCTAATAAACTGCAATTCTCTGAAACTATTTTTTTTCTCATAGAAAACAATGTTATACCTGTCACTTATGGGAATAATAAGAAACAGTATATTGCATAACTCCTGAGGGTATGAATCTTCTTCCAAAATATTTTATTACTTTCCCATTTTCCACGATGGCATATTCATTAGAACGATTGTTTCAAATACATATTCAGTACCTTACATGTTCTGGAAATTATATAAAATAAAACACCAAGGAAGAAGACTTTTAAAATTGGTGGGCATGTTTAGCTTACTTGAGGTTTACTAGTCAGGGAGCTCCAGTGGAGGAGAGAGCCTATAGGAGGCATTTGTTGTTTAAAATCTGTAATCTATTGGTTTAAAACTAGTAAGTCGACATCAGATTTCGTTACATCTAAATTTATATATTGTGTTTTATTACATACTACTCTTAATATACCTACATTTGAAGTATGTCTAACCTGCTCTAATAATATTATCCAGAAGAAATCTGATCACAAATCTACACAAATGGCCTGAGCATTTGCCAGTGGGAAGAGGCTGGTTCTCATCTGAGACTCCTTTCTAGCTTCTGTTATTGTTCATCATTAGCCATGGGCCATTAGCTCTTTCTATGTTTGCCTACGAATTCACAACTTAAACATCCAAATTATTACAATTGTCTTCTCTAACTTGCAACTTCAGTTGTTTTGTTGCAGTCTGCAGAGAGAGCTAAGGAAGAGGAGGAGCAGGTGGCTGGATGGTCAGTGCTCTGGAAATCACCAGATGCTCCCTGCAGAGTAGTGTTTCATTATAAATTATCTTTATATTGCTGTAATCTGTAAATGTTTTGTTGGGAAGCCATAAAACATTTTGGATAATGATTCCTACTCTAAAGATGCATGCAATATATCTTATTGCCATCTCTTATTACCCTCCATAAATGATAGTAGAATTTTTATCAATGTCTGATCTTATATTAAACAGATAGTGAAGGCCTTCTTTATGTCAAGTATTGTGCTAAACTCTAGAGATACAAGGGAGGTAAGCTGGCTAGAACTCTGCTGTTATAGGTCTCATATTTTAGAGGGAAATAGGATTAATTCCAGAGGCTCTAAATGCAATTTATTCTGTATCATCATGCTAAAAGCAATGAGCTGGGCCATGACAACAACTTAGGAAATGGAATTCTTAAGGAATTTATCAACTTGTGTCAGGAATAAAGAACATTTTGTAAGCATCAGGGCTTAGAGATATTCATGTGTGGCTATCTTTGTGACTTTGCTGAGAGTTTTTCTCTAAATTATTTAATTGCAATAGGAATCTGGCATGACATAGAGAACTCAATAGCTTTAGAAGCAGAAAAGGAAAATAATGATTAGTGAGGTGACCTTTGTCCAAGATTTTAGATCCATTAAATAGTGATGTGTGGCACATTCTAATTAACATCCTGAAATTGAAACGTCTAAGGAGTATCAGGTATAGTAGAGCAGAAAATGTTAAATGCTGCCCAGACATTTTACTGTAAACAGAGCAAAATTACAGAGATGTCTTATTTTCCATCCTATAATCGTGTTTTATGTGAAATATTTATATCAGCTACCAAAAAAGTCTTTGTCTAAATCTGTTTAGGAGGTATGGCATATTATACTGGTTGGAGCTAGATCTCTTTCTGTGTGTCATAATGTATTCAGTGATGATCTTAAATTTCTGATCCTCCTGTCTCTACCTCTTGAATACTGGATTAAAGCTGCCTTTCAACTGTCTCTGTTTTATATAGTGCTGGGAATTAAACCCAGGGCTTCATGCATACTAGGCAGGTACACTGCCAACCCAGCTATGTGTTTTCTAAATGACAATTCATATGATACAAAATTAATTTTTTGAGATAGCGGTTACAAAGGTAATATAATTCAACAGCTGAAGCTTTGACCCTGACCATGGCATCAACTGTGCCCTACTAAACTGTGTACTTTAGCAATTCCCATTGAACTGACCATGTTCTTCTCTGTTACAATAGTCCATTTTTTGAGATCCTCATCCCAACTGCCCTGTACTGGATCACTTCTTCCTGTGTATACCCCTTCCCAATCCTGTAATAAAGTTAAAGAAAGGGCAGAAAAGTGTTAAAGAAAAAAAATTCTCTGTAATTAAAGTCCACTTACTTTTCTATTGTCAGAATAAAGCACCATGACCAAGGCAACTTATAAAAGAAACCATTTAATTTGGCTTATAGTTTCAGTGGGTGAGAGTCCACAGGTAGCAGAAGGTAATAGCTGAGATCTCACATCATAATTCACAGCCATGAGGCAGAGAAAGAGAGGCATAGGGAATGGTCCAAATCTTTTGAAACCTCAAATCCCATTCCCAGTGACACAGCTCCTCCAACATGGTCACACCTCCCAACCCTTCAAGAGTTCCATTTACTGGAAACTAGGTCTCAATCATATGACCCTGTGGGTCATTTTCTTTCCAACCACCACACTCCACTCCCTGGATCTCAGAGGCTTATAGCCAGTTCATAATGAAAAAATACATTCACTCTGACTTCAAAAGTCCCCATAGTCTTTTAGTCTTAAGACTGTTTAAAAGGCCAAAGTCTCTTTTGAGATGCAAGGCAATCTCTTAACAACAATTCCCTGTAAAATCAAAATAAAAAAGCAGATCATACACTTCCAAATACAGTGGCACAGAATATACATTATTATTCCAAAAGGGAGGAGAGGGGCATAGTGAGGAAATCCCAGATCAAAGCAATAATGAAAGCCAGTAGGGAAAACTTCAAATTCTATAACTCCTAATTTATGTTAAAGGGTTTCTGACTATTACATATTTCTCTTTCTTGGTCTGGTTCCACAGTGTTATCAACTCTCCTTGGTAAGTACCCCACAACTCTGGCATCATGGTATCTACAATGAAATCTAGGCTTCTTTTCACAGCTTCAGGCAATGGGCTGAGCTTCCTTGCAGGGTACCCCTGACACATTCCTGGCTTTAGCAGGTTTCCTTAGCCATGGAGGAAGATTCTACAACTAGTTTCCTGTATCCTTCTTGACTCTAAATCCATGTGATTGAAGATGTCAAGTTTTATTGCTTGCTGGACTTGGAATCTAACCCTCTTCCAAATTGCAAGCTTTTCGTTAATTCCTTTTCACAAATTGGAAGATTATCTGATGTAGTCTTGCCCTGAGGGCATCACTCCCTCTATCCCATTTTGAATCAGGCCTTTTAAATACCTTTTTATTTCCTTGAATGATCACTAATAACCACATTACAGAGTCAATTCTGGATTGTCTTGAAATCTCCTCTGCCAACAACTTCAATCCAAAAACTCTTCAATTTAGCCGTAGGCAGACTTTTTTAGACAAGAACAAAAAGCCCAGATTCTTTGCCAAAATATCACAAGAATGGTCTGTAGTCCACTTGGTAGTATTCTTGCCCTCTGAAGCCTCTTGAGCTATGTAATCCACATTGCCCTCGGCACCACTGTTATTCATCTTCCTTCTAGGATAACCCATTTAACCTAACATAAATCTTTCAACTGTTTTTTTAGTCTACAATCCCAGTCTTTCATATCCCTCCAAATAACAATATGGTCAGGTATGACTCCTCCTCCAGTTTCCAGTACCAGCTTCTGTCTCAGTTACTGTTCTGTTGCTGAGAAGAGACATCATGAGCACAGCAACTCTTATACAAGAAAACATTTAATTGAGGGCTTGCTTACAGTTTTAGAAATTAGTCCATTATCATCATGGTGGGAAACAGATAAACTTGGCACCGTAGTAGTAGCTGAGAGCTTTACATCCTGATCCACATGCAGCAGACAGAAAGAGAAAGATACTGAACCTAGGGTATACTATTGAAACCTCAAAGTGCACCTACAGGGGTCCACCTACTCCAATATGTTCACACCTACTCCAGCAAGGCCATAACTCCTAAACTTCTAAGTCCTACTCACTGAGGAGCAAACATTCAAACTTATTAACCTGTGGAGGCCATTGCCATTCAAACCACCACAGAGTGTCTTGGATGGAAAAAGATCTTACATGTATGCTGGTAATAAATTCAGCTGTGAATTCAGGCTGAGCTGTGACAACCTGTAGACAAACACCAGTGGAAGGCTGCACTGTCATCTGCTTAGCTTAATGAGCCTTTGGATAGAGCTGTGTTGCCTTTAAAGACACATCTCTCATATCATGGTAGAATTTATTTTTCTCATGCTTATTGTTCACTCATTTTGTGCCTCTAATTTTTTATAGATCTCAAATATCAAAATTGTTTTCCTTCATTTGCAAGTACACTGTAGCTGATCTTTGTGGTTACTCTAACCTAAAGGATAACTTTCCATTCTTTCAGTGTGATATTTCTGAGGAATAAAGCATTGAATGAGGCAAAGTTAAATGGCTTCATAGTGGGTAAGTCTCACAAGCACAGTCACAGCCATGTAGTCAAGGTTAACTTTATCAGTACTGGGTCATATTGACAACAAATACTTTCATATAGTGAGTTATACTACAAATGTCACCCACCTCTTGTCTTTTTATCCCAAGTCTATAGTCCAAGTTTTATCATGAGAAAAATATAAGAAAAATCATAATTGAGGAGTGTGCTTTAATAATATTTTTAAAAGATTATATGACAATGTGACATGAGCTAGAGTCATTTGGGAATTGAGAAGCTCAATCAGATTGGCAGGAGAGCAAGCTTGGGCTACATTTTATTTATTTATTTATTTATTTATTTATTTATTCTTTTTTTCTCTTCTGAAATTTTTGTTCCTTTTATTGAAAATGTATTTCTTTCTTGCATAATGTATCCTGATTACTGTTCTTCCTCTATTCCTCACAGTTCCTCCCTGTCTCCTCTCCCATATGGATCCACTCCCTTTCTGTCCCTCTTTAGAAAACAAAGAAGGCTTCAACTGGGTAATAATAAAACATAATATAATAATGTGACAAGTTAGCAAGTATGTATATATGTGGTAAATTTTGACACTACCTTTACAACATTTCCATAAATTTAAAACTACTTTAAATTAAAAGTTCATTTTAAAAATTCAATGTTTGATTGAGAGCCACAGAATCATAAAACTTTTAAGTAGCAATGATACTTGAGTTCTGACCCAATGCTATTAAATCAATGATTCTTAAACTGAGCATTTAGCACAATCTCCTTTCAGACTCTTTAACTACATTGTTCTGCCCTGACTCCCCAGAGATCTGGTAGGGTACAAGGATTTGATATTCCGAGTGTCAGGATGATATCTGCTAGTCCATATGCAAACCTACTGATGGGGGTGAAGGAGGGAGTTTAATTTGTTCATTTTCATCAATAAAAAATGTGAGTCAAGTTCATTTGAAAGTATTTCTTCCTGTGATTGTGAAAACCTTGATACAATAATCATTAGTGTACAATGCTTTTCTTAAATCTTCAGTTAACTTTTTAAATTGCACATTTGTTTTTCATAATTAGTAAATGCTTTTTTTTTTTTTTTTTGTCAAGTTTGGTTCTGGGGAATGCTACTTATAAGAGATCACTAGAAATTTCCAAATAAAGGGTAGCTTTATCCTATAAATCTACAAGAATGTGGTACCCATCTTAGAATGAACTTGGAATTTTTCGCCTGAAGAATGTATGCCCTAAAATACAGGGATGAAAAGAAGCCCATGTTTGGATGCTTGTACCTGTGGTTCTTGTCTGTGAAGACAGATTTTGAAAGAGAAGTGTAGGAGGGCTAATCAGCTTGACAAATGTCAGAGGGCTCACAGCACAGATTTAGATTTGTCTTGTTAGCTTGTTAGCAGTTGGGCTGGTGTGGGGGTCAGGATGTATACCGCGTGAGACTGCAAGCATGAAGCTGTCAATGCCCTGATTTGAAGAGTCCTCAGAACTGCTTGCTTCAAGACATGCTGAGAATAATGACATCTGTATCATTTCTTTAAATGGATCTTCAGCTGTGGATAATTAGTTTGAAAGAAGAATATTCACAGTTAGCTGGGAGAGGGGGGATAAATTTATGGTATTTCAAAATAAGCTGGATTTAGAGACGGCAGATAACTGAAAGCCTTTGACAGGTTATTAATTCCTTTCATACACATGGTTTTATTTCACCTTAGATCTTTACCAAAATGTTTGAAAATTTTGTGACTTTGGTAATTACAGGGTAAAAATCCACTACATCACTCCGGGTTGTTAGCCTGAGCCAGAGTCATCTACAACGTTTAATCCTGAGACTGGTGCTAATTCTTGCTCTCAAACACAAAAGTAATAGAGGGTTCTCTCATTCTAAGTTTGACTATCAGGTTCTTTACAATTTCTGGGGCAACTCTCTGTATGCAAATATCAAGGAGCTTCAGACTCCAGCTGCTGCTTCAGTTTATGCTATGTGAAGAGAGAGGACCCTAATCTCTCTCCTAGCAACAGATGCAGTTAGTGGAGCTTCTTAGCAGCAGATAGGGTTTTCTACCCAGGAGTTTCAGCAAGTGCTTCCCCAAAAGCAACAGCTCAAGTGTGAGAAGGGAGCAGCCTGCACTGTGGGGGTGGCAGCACTCAGCTCATTCACCTGAGAGAGAAAGGGGGATGCTGGGAATGAAATAGCAGTAGGAAAAAATAGAACTGTCTACTGGGGGACTGACAGCTGGGATTGTCAAAAGTCCTCCTCCAGCTCTTTATACTCAAGTTTATTTAATACTATTCTAGAAGGCAACGGAAAAATAGGCCCCATGTTTCAAGAATTTCTCCTTCACACTGAATACCACTTGTCTTTCCCTGAGCTTCCAGAACTCAGTTCTCCTTTTCTCATTAGTTCTGTCCCTCTCTGCTATTCTTGTGCCTCTCTGCTTTCTCTTGCTTCTTTTCCTCTTTAGTGGTAAGCCAGGAGAGTAACCAGACCATACTTTCATGCATTGAGTGACTTTTCTTCTTCTGCCATGTATTCGTGCTATGATTGATGATCCAACTTCCATTTTGCTTTGTCTGTTTCCAGTTCCTTCTGTTTCCTGTTGCCCTTTTTATTTCATGCACAGCCATGCTTATCCACTTGCCTCCATTTATGTTTCATATACCCAGTGTGGTTTTTTTTCTCCACAATACTTGTGATACAAATAAATGGTTAAGCTGCTCGCTAGTGACTGTGTCTCCATCTATACCTTATATCTCTCCTTTTAATTCCTATGCTACTGGTTCTGCCTTGTATTCTGGCATAGAGCATTTCCATTTGTCTGGAATAGTATAAATCATACTTCACACATTAACATCAGTAGTTGAATACAGCCATTCCTTAGTAGCTGTGGTTTGAATACAAAGTGTCTCACATGAACTCACATATTTGAACACTTGGTCCTCAGCTGGTGGCGCTGTTTGGGATGTTTGAAGAACCTCTTAGGCATGACTGGCAGAGGTGGATAACCCTGGGCATGCATTTGAAGGTTAGATTTTAGTCCCATCTCTAGTTTCATCTCCTTGCTCAGGTCCACTGAGATGTAAGGAGTCCTAGCGGTATGCTTTGACCTCCATGGAATCTGCTGTGTTTTCCTTGCCATCATGGCTGTAGCTTCTCAAACTAAAATCAACCCTCCCTCTCTTCAGTTGCATTTGTGAGGTATTTGGTCACAACAATGAGAAAAATAATGAATGCACCAGTGAAGACTGGCTTCCAACTCACATTTTGAAGTTATGCTAGTTCCCTTGGAGGAAGGATGTAGCACAGTTGTTCTCTGCAGAACCAGTGGTCCAAGCATGAAGTTGGGAGCCCTTTCCTTTCTGTTTGATAAAGTCCAGGAACAGAAGCTTCTTAATAATAAAGGGGAAGAAGTGTTTAGAAACAAACACAGACTTTTAATCCTACACTCACTAAAGAAACTTAGCATTTCCTAATTATTTAGAAACTATATGATTTCACCTGAGGAAAAAAAAGTAATGGTGGTTGTCCTCACAAGATTGCTTTGCAGAACAATGCTGTCTATGTACAGCACAGATACAGAGTATATTCTTTTCTGTGAAGCGCCATCAAGTACACATTTGGTTATCTTGTCAGTTCCTAACCTGTCCTCACAACTAAGACTGCTCTCTCTACTATGATTTCAGTACACCTACTTGCCTATCTGTGGATAACACACCATGAGGTTTCCTTCTGTGAGAAGCCTCCCAGGATCTTAGGCAGATGCTCCAGGAATGAACGACCTCTGTGCAGATGAAAAACACATGTTTTGGGGACTGTGACAAAGGCTACAATCATTTGTGAAGAGAAAACCTCAACTGTTCCCACAAGATTGGTCTATGGGCCAGCTTCTGTGAAATTTTCTTGATTGATGGATGGTGGAGGGTCCATTGTACATGGTGCTATGCTTGGTCTGGTGGTCTGGGTTTTATAAGAAAGCAGGCTGAGCACACCATGAGGAGTAAATCAGTAAGCAGCACTCCATCATGGCCATGGACTCCTCCAGATCCTGCCTCCAGGTTCCTTCCCTCTTTGAGTTCCTTCCCCGACTTAATGATGAACAGTGATGTAAAGTATTAGCAAAATGAACTCTTTTCTCCCGAGTGGCTTTTGGGCATGGTGTTTCATCACAGCAATAGAAACCCTGACTAAGATAAAGACCAACATATCTGGGTATACATCTCAGCCTATGTTTATTGTGTTGTTGGATAAATGTTCCAACTTCTCAACCATGTAATCTCTCTAGAAAACTATGGCAATTGTTTCTTTAGTGTTCTCAAAAACACAGAGGCCAATGCCAAATAAGCATTCCATAGTAAGAATGTTGAATGTGTAGTACCAATGTGTTAAACATGGCAAAAACAACAAAAACAAGGCATTGGCTAATGAAGTGTGAGACCAGGAATAAGATGAGGAGGCAGGAAAGAAGATTTCTTGATACAAATGTTGTTCAGTTAATTACATAGGTATTTAAGCTTCAGATGACTCTCTTGGTTCTCTGCTCCCATTGGGGTTGTCATTCTTGGCCCTTTAGCTTGTGCTTTGGAGACAACGGAAAGACAATGCTGATGAGGTAGTGAATGGTTCTAGCATTTGAGTAGAGATTTCCAACATCTTTCATTTAGGGACAGCTCTCAAGGCTTGCCTAATGCCTACACCATTACTACTACCGAGAATTCTAAGCCCACTTCAGGGTGTCCAGAGATAGATTATTCCTCATTGCCACAAAGAAATGATTCAAGGTGACAGATGTAGAAGAGCTATGCACTAGCCTGCTCTTAATTAGCAGAGACTAAAGGCCGCATAATGGCAATCCTCTTAGGGAGAGCCTGGTGGTACCAAATAATCCTCTTTGACAAGTCTTACTCTGTCAGTTTTAGGCAAATTAACAACTTCAAAGAAATGGCAATTGTGCCTGTCTTCCAGCTGTGGTGATTCAGAGGCTCAGTGTGATACTTTTAACTGCTTGACTGATCAAAATGCCTGAGAGCCCTGTCCATTCCTCCAGAGAATCATTAAGAGGAAATGGAAGTGTATCCACTGGTGCCTGCCAATCTTTTCCATCAAATACTATGTTTGACTGACAGGTGACACTCTGCTTCACAGTATGTGGTAAAGCCAGACCAACCAAGTGTGGTCCTTACAAGAAATGTGAGGAGCCCCAGTCATTTTCAGAAGAAACCATTTTCTAAATGAGAGTCTGCTGCTCACTCATCTCAATTTCCTTACTTTCCCTGCAATGCTTGGTGGCAGCTCACTTCTGAAACATGTGAATTACTGTTGGGGGAATAGCATTGTGGGTTTCCTTTACCTAGAGCTTTTCACCGAAGACTGCAGTAAGAATGAGACTGAAACTCCATTATAGCTACTACCTTGCTGATCACCGTTGCTAAATTGATGACTAGTCTATATCTTTAGTTTATCCATTATTTCCCTTTCAATTCCAGTCACGTCTTGCTTGCTTGTCTCATAAATAAGAGCATAAATTTCTGTGCAATATAAAGTGTGTTGTGCAATAAAACTTGTGAATGGAAGACACTCATCGTTATGGATTTTACCACGGTGAGTTTAGGGCATCTAGAATGGATGAAGGTTTGGTTTTCTGTGTCTAGGTTATATAACATATACCAAAATTATTTTTAAATATAAGAGAAGTTGGGAACTAGGCACATCTCCTATGGTGATGCTTTCATACACTTCATTGCCCTGATTTGAGAGCTACTGGTTGGTCCATTAATTTGGACAGCTCCTCTGGGCTGTTTCCCTCTGTCTCTGACTCTATGATGACTGTTCTGAGATGTCTCCATTTCCTTCTGTTCTCCACCTTTGCTTCTTAGCAGGCAGCATCCATTCCTCCTCTGAGAAATCAACATTCATACTTCACTGAGAAAATAAGCCCCCAGTATCTTTCAACTAATGTCTGAACATATTTATTCTTGCTTACTCTCTAAAAGGGCTATGGTCTATGAATCAAATCTAATCTGTCTCTTTTTGTAACTGAAGTTTTATTGAGCCATGGCCGTATTCATTCATTTATATATGGTCTATGTCTCTGTTTCAAAAGACAGAGAAGATTTAAATAACTGGGATGGAAAACATGCTTAAAATGTTTACCAAATAGATCTTGTCAAAAAGTCTTCCAAGCCCTGCTATAAGGAAAATGGTACTCTTTCTTACAGGAACCTCCACCCACCCCACAGATCAATTCCTCCTGACATTTGCTTTATCTGATTCCATCAATTCCTATTCTTCCTCACATCAGTATCTTCTTAACTGGTCATTTCTCTGGTATTTAAGTTAAGCTGATTTAATTAAAGATGGTTCTGTTCTTCACAAGTGATATAAGCATCACTGTACGAATAATGCCTACAGGGGCAGAGCAGGGGCAGAGTGTTTCTAAGTGTGTTTCCAATGTGGTGGTGTTGATGTATGATCTGAAAAAGTAGTTTAGGTACAAGGGCTCTGCCTTCATCGATGAATTTATACTACCATTTGGGAGTAAGTAGGGTATCATGAGCCTGAATTGGTTTCTGAAGGGGGTTGTACAAGAGGAAATCTAGCCCCACTCTGTTCCCTCCCCTCCTGTCTCACCATGGAACATCTCTCTGTGTATAATCCATCCATGATCTGCCCTCTGATATCTTATGATTCAGCCAGAAGACTGTCACTAGAGGTTGATAGGTCAGGTGGTTCAGTCTGGGACTTTCAGCCTCTAGAGTCTTGAGCTAAATAGACCTCTTTTCATTTTCTGTTTCCCATTGTCTGATGCTTTGCGTGGCAGCCCCCAAGCAGTAAGACACTGAACTTTGCTGGATTGTTTTAAATTCCCTTGCCAAGAGTGTCAACCTTTACAAGTAAAGAATCTGGGGTTTTCTGAGCTCTTTTTCCTGAAACAATATGAATGCAAACCTACATGAGGCAGGTTTTACATTTGGAATATTATGCCAGCCCTGTACAAATTTCAGTGTCTATTTATGACATTTAAAAATATGTTATCTTTACTGGATTTTCTTTCAGTCAAACCTGTTGTTCCATAAATCTGTTTCTTCCATGGAAATGCCAAGGTGCCTCTGTACAATGGAGCATTTTTGCAACTGGGGAGCTTTAAGGTATAATTTGCATGATAATGTCTACAGAATTTCATTTATCCTTCCTGGGGAGTGTGTCAGTTTAGATTCTGAATTGATAATGAGTATTGCCTCTTTGGGCGAATTAACTAAAGAAAATATCAATGTCAGGATCTCTTTCTATGATTTCAAGAAGACAGTTGTAAATGCCCATTAGGGGTCAATCTTTAAGGCATATTTTATAGGAAATTCAGCTCATCAACTTAAAATCTTTCCTTGGATCTGCCCTCCCTGATGTTAGGTTGTTAAGTATTCTAATTCATCTCAACGGTTAGTCTTTAACTTAGAAGGTGGCAGTCTACTCAGGATTCACACAGGTCAGCATGTTCCTATTTCATAGTCACCACCAGTGGTGGTGACCCTGACCAGGGTCAGGTTTGTAGTGTAAGCAGCTGCTAACAAGGAAAGCTGACCAGTGGTATAGCAAGGCCTCTCTCTATTTGTTAGCTTTGGCAGAAAACCACCCACTCCGAACGTACATGTCACTACAATAAGAGATAAAAACAGGCTCTCTTAAGAGAAATATTTGTCAAATTTCACCTTCATGTTGTCAATTTGTCTCTTTCTTTTGGGGGTTAGGTTGGTTTCAGTAAGTTTGTAAATGTAGTGAAACTAGGTGATTTTAAAAAGAAATGAGAACAGAATCACAAGGACTGAAATGACATGTCTTTAAACTATTAATATGTGACTAAATGGAGTAAAAGTTAAGTACTGCTTTGCATCAAATCATAGCTTTAGAATAGAAGCAAGCCATGGAGTGTGCCCCCTTAAGCCCAACCCCCCTTTCCTGCAAGTCCAGCATTAGAATGTCATATGATTCTTTTTCTGTCATTTGAGATACCATTAACATTGTCACCCACATGTTGAAGACACACTTTTATCTTTTAAGATCCTTTAATTGTCACATCAAGAGCATCATCATTCTTGGATATTTGCTCAACACCTTTAGTCCAAAATAGCTGGCATTTACTAAGTACTGACTACGGGACAGGCAGCCCAGGTCTGAGAGCTTGAATATTCCAAAACATTTGGTCCTCGCAAAACCAGTGCCAGAGGAACTCTTATAACTCTGTGGGTTTTAAACATTAGATGCTTGACACTCTGTAGCAATCTGAGCAGGAGTCATGCTCAGAACACTGTCCTACTGTCTGTCATATTAATTTGTAACCTATGCACAGAGGCATGCACCCCAGTCTCATCAGGAGTTGCACAGAACCCTATGTGCAAACCTCAAAGTAAACTGAAGTTCCCAGAAATAAACCATACGATGAGGGCTCTATAAAGCTGAATGACTAATGAACTTCTTGATTGTGAATGTAAAATGTTACAGATAAGAGCTCAATTATCCTAGGTTATATCTACTTGTGGTCCCTACTTATGTATTTGGTAAATGCCTTGAAATACGCCTCTTTGTTCTGCAGCTAATCAAATCTCATGTAACCACTTCAACAGTAGAGCATGTCCCTTGTATTTGGCTAGAGAATAAATTATGTTTCTCATTCCCTTTGTGATAAAACTGTCTGTGTGAACACTAACCATTATATGATTGTAGACTAGGTCTATTAAAGTATCTCTCTAACACTGGTGCCTCCCTTCTTCTCCATAAAAATGTATTGTTTCAGAGCATCTTCTAACCCCTCCCCCCAAGTCTACCTAGAAAACTGCTTCACCTTTAAAGGGGAATCTCTGCCTGTTAATTAAAGTGGCATACACATATGATCAGATGTTGTCCAAAAACCAGTACAGTGATGAATTGCATCAACAACACAATATCATTATGTATTAGACTCTAGTGGCCTCTGTGTTTGAGATAGACCCAATGTAAGCAGTATAAAGCTACCAAAAGGTTAAGCAATTTGCAGGATCAGTCCCTGCCCTGAATGGTCACAATTACTTCTGCCGAGATTGAGAACAATTTATGGAATGTATTCAAGGTTCCTTAAGTTCTCCTAAGAACTCTCCAGTCACCTGAATTGATGTCGTGCTTGAATAGTAGAAAATGTTTCTGTGTTTTTACTTTGCAATACAGTCTTACCATGAGCAATGGAAGCAGATATCTGTGTGGATATATAAAGGAACTGGAGGGTAGGAAAGGAAAGGTTTAATTGGGACAGACAAGTAGGTCTCTCAGTACCTGTGGCACAACTAGAGAACAAGTCATCAGAGCTGGAAGTGATAAACTGCCTTGAAGCTCAACATCACATAGTCGAATGTTTCACAGAAGCTGATAAAATGACTTAATTTCCCTGAAATCACAACTATTATTAATTCCTAAATCAAACATAAATTTAATGCTTTGTTTCCAAGCTAAAAACACATGGTTGGAGATCAGTTGAAGTAAAGTATTCTGGGCCATCCCTCCTCCTGAAAAAAAAAAAAAATCTTATTTAGATGAACTTTTGGCCTCCTTTCCACATAGTCAATACCCTGCTTGTTGGTGTTCCTGCCCACACTGTGGAAATCACCAGTCAACAGACTATTCTTGAATGCATTCTCTTCTTGTTCTTCCCACGAGTCCAAAATTCCTCAATTAAAATAAAACCCAGCAATTATTGACATTATAGAGAAGATTGATTGAAAGCTCCAAACACTGGAGTCATGGAACTGAGAACAATTTCAGAGATCTCCCTCTGACATCAAAGCCTATGAAAATCCTCACAGAATGTTTTAGATCAGTAGTCAATAGAGTGGGCAATAGTGAACTATGTTGCTAATGCCATTGAAAGTACATTTAGAATTTATGAAGAGATAAATCCTACCTATACTTGCATATTTGAAGAGAGAGGATGAAAGACCAAAAGGGA
Organism: Rhynchomys soricoides; assembly: GCA_019843965.1. Classification (NCBI taxonomy): domain Eukaryota; kingdom Metazoa; phylum Chordata; class Mammalia; order Rodentia; family Muridae; genus Rhynchomys; species Rhynchomys soricoides. The sequence continues at coordinate 3,549,327 of JADRCH010000027.1, read as the reverse complement.
CTTTAATCAAGAAAATTATTTTTTTCTTGTTAGTGAGAATTAGAATCCATTCACTGGGGAGGAGCCTATCCTTGGTCATTGTTATATAAATTCACTTCAAATGCAGATAGACCACTCTGGGTCTATAGGATGAGCTTCATCTCCTAACAAATGTTCAACTGAGCATCATTAACTGTAAAGGGTACAGAGCAAAAGATCTAATTAGTGGCTACCTTCTGTAAGAAAGGTAACAGTGGTAGGAGAAGAGAAAGGCAAAAGTCCATGAAATGTGCAGGGAGCAAGACTAGGCAAGGAGAGATCTCTGATGGGGAGTCCACAGTGATTTTTTATAGGGGGATATTTTTTGGGACATGAGAAGACAGGTTAACATGTCCCCATTGAAACAATTATCCTGACCTCAGCAATACAGATGGGAGTTGTCACACATGGAAAACATGAGTAGCAACTCCCGTTCACATTAACCACTCACTTTCCTCAGGATACTCTCAGTCTTCATTGTTTCCCATGCATTTAACCCATGAACTTTTCTATACATATTTCTAAAATATATCCTTCTCAAATCATAGCACCTACCAAACCAACCTAACACAACCCTAGCAATTCCTCAGTGGCATCAAATAGCACACTCTCTTGTAAGAAAATGTTGTGTTTTATAATGAAAAGAGAAGAATTTAAGTCATAAATTGTTGGTTTAATAAAATTTCATAAATTATTAAGTCAATATAGATAGGACTCTGATTAAAAAGATAGAAGTTCTCTCTCCTCCAATGAATTTTGAATTTTAAACAGACTCATGTAATACATGTTCTGTGTTTAGTTGAAAATTATTTTAGTAAGATCTTGACTGTTCAAGTATTTGAAATAAGATTCATGCATTTTATTTAATATATATATTTTTAAATTTTTCCACTAATGCTCTCTTTCCCTTTAAACTTGCCATTTATCTGTTGAAGAAACTCCATATCCATGCTACAGACTATTTCACATAATAAAATATGTTGGTGCTTATCCGAGTAATGAACATTTCTCTGTGTTTCATGCAAACTATGAGTTAGAATAAGAGGCTTGATCAGAACCATATCTGATGATTTTGTAAGAATGTAAAGAGGATTTTCAAAGCTTTGTACAGTATCTCTCTTACAAGATTTTCAATAAATATTTTATCTTTCTTTAGCCAGAGTGAGTAAGTAAGAAATCTGAGAGAAGAAGGTGCAAATACAATGGATATGTGATATAAACTATATATCACAGAAAAAGCAGTTAGAGATCTCTTTCATATTGTTAACATTGGTGGTATGTTAAAGCAAACAGGTTGTAGCCATACTACTGCACTGTGTCCTTTTAAATGATTGTTTTATGCTGAGATATGTAAAAGCTGATAAACACTTGTACGCCTTTTCTTGGCAGCCACATTCCCATGGTGGAAGGGACCACAAGTGAACCATTTAGTTTCCTTACCTGCCAAGTGTGGCCAATTGAACTTTATGGCTTCATGTGGTTTCTCAAAAAGGTTATCTAGAGAGATGATTCAGCCATGTTGTTCACTTGACAGACCTATTCTTCAATTTGGTGATGTTAATCTGCCTTTGGGAGATGTGTCACCTTTTTCTCAGAGTCCTAACTTCCTTCATGATCCAATAGAAACAATATTTTGGGACTACTATGAGACATGAGTCTCACAGAAAAGTAATAGCAGGCTAAGAGTTTCCTTCCATTGCATCAGCTAGCCCACCTCTGTTTCCCCCCCACCCCCCCCACACACACTGGAAGAATGACTAGTGTTCAAGTCAGGATCCATCAGATGAAAGACATTGCTCTTCCTGTCTAGACTGGAACATTGCTAGAAGCATCCAAATTAAATATTAACACAACCTTTTCCAAACCAGAAACTTCCAATAAGACTCCACAAAAAAGAGGTTTATGCTTAAGTATTCTATAAGAAGATATGCTAGTTGTCAAACTTAGAAGTGATCAAGCTATTTAGATTACAGATTTTAATAAGGAAAATTAAAAGTAAAATTTATGTCCTCTTTCTGTTTTCCTTTAATAATTCACATCTTAGGGTAAAGCAAGTTATTGGACACATGAGAGGTCTTAAATGAGTTCCTTAAGGGGTTGATACTAAACATGTACAAACATTCAAAATTTACCAAAGTTTGTGTGCAGTATATTTTTCTAGGAAAAGTAACCATGGAATTCCTCAGAGTTTCAAATAAGGTCATGATTATAAAATGACACAGACATACAAATGGCAAATGCTTTCAGATTAATAATGCATAAAATGAGATATTGGTAATGCAGAGGAAAACAAATGTATGTGGAGAACTAAAATCAAGGCTTGTTTGAGAGCTTTGCAAGAAGAGGTAAACTTGACTTTGGAGTGCTTTGAGGTCTGTATAAACTTTGCATCAAAAACCTATATGCATATTTCTTTACAAGTGCCCACCTAACTCTGTGTGTCAAGTCTCTGCTGGGCATTTTCTCTGCTCTTAAGGTTAGGCACCTGGCATTATTCTTGAGAGATTTTGTCAATTGCATCCAAACTCTGAGAAATGATGAGGGATTTGAGTAACAGAGAAAGAAGTAAAAGTTTCTATCAAAGGTCATGATTTTGTAATAAGATTTAAACATTAATTTTTTTCATGCCCCAAAGAGGAGCTAAGTTGTGAACAGGAAGGCAGAAAGACAGAATTTTCTCTTATTCTGTATCTTCACAATGTATATTCATTGTACAGTTTAACAGCTGTGAAATCCCTGTACATCGGAGTTCTTCAGATGGAGTCAAAGCAATGGGTAAAACAGAAGATGAAATGTTGCCATCCTTGAACTGGGTTGGGTATATAATATAGGCCTCATAGTAGATAACACATTGTTTTCTTGTTTAATGAAAAAATATTGGATAGCATATTAATTCAGTTTCTACAGAAAATGGGTGATGTAGCAGCATTGATAGACTGAGTAGTGGGAGCTGCCAGCAGCCCCTTCCTAAACACAAGGGTGTGCAATACTGTGGTTAAACCCCCTCCATTATTCTGCTTGGATCCCTCCTTATTTACTGAATCAAACCACTAAAGCCGTAGGGAAATTTGAGCTGAACTTGGTTTTTAGTCTGAAGGCAAAGTAGAATTATAAAGGTATTTTATTTGAGCAACAGTAGGATCATTGGGTTTATGTAAATGGACAAGAGGGAAGTGAAGCAGGAGTTATGTAAAATAATCGAGAGAATTAGTTTGGCAGTTAAGATGGGAATCTAGGAGAACTGAGCCTTGGGACTAGATGAGAGGAAAGCAAATTGAGATTGGGCAAGTAGATGAGATATGACTTGTAGACTACATAGAAGAGTAGTGAAAAAGCATGTGTAGTCTACAGAGATTTGAGTAATAGGTAGAAAGCCATCCACTGATATAGGTAATATTTTTATAGACCATCCATATATACTATCTTTTTATATGACATGACATTCCAAAGAAATATAGCTTTGGTGTGTTATATAGAGCAAAATAGTGAATCTACATGGTAACTTGGCTCCAAGAGTGAGCACTAGTCTTTGTGCTTCCTCTCAGGCTGAGTAAGGTGCTGATCACATCTATCTTAATCTCTGTATGACTATAACAAAGTGTCATAGCAAAAGTGGCATGTAAACAACACAAGGTTGCTTCTCACTGTTTTAGGGGACTAGAAGTCTAAAATCAAAATTCCAGCAGATTTTATGTGTTGTGTGGTCCTATTGGTTCATGCTGGTTCCTTTCTACTGTGTTCTCTATGGTGGAAGAGCTCAAATGAGGTTTGTTATGAGGGCAGTAACTCCATTTGTGAAGTTGTACTTACAATATAATTATGTGGTAAATGTACCATCTCTTTCTACTGTCATGTAGGCTGTTGAGAGTTTACTCATGGGCTGGTGATGAGATGAGAGATATAAATATTGAATCCAGAAGATGTAACTGCACTCTCTTTCAAATTAAGACACTGTATTCTCAGGATATTAGAACAGTGGTTATTTGATGGAAGGGTGAATCGGAGTGCATTAAATTCAAAGTGGCCATATACAGCTGCAAGCTTCTGAACCCACACCTCCAGGTAGGCCTGATAGGTTGCATTGACAAAGGGCATCTTGAGGGGCAATTATTCTTATGAACACTCACATATCCTCCTTGTTATTGCAGCTCTCTCCTACCTGTTGCCTAATTACAATGAATGGATTTCTGTATACTTATCAAAACTTCCTCCCCACTCTTGGAAGCATTTTCATTATCTTTGTCTTTCTTTCCTCCTTCTACTATTTTTTTTTTTCTGTTTGTAGAATACTGTCTCCAAGAAAAAAAAAATGTACTTTTGCGTTTTTATGAAATGATACTTACCAGGAACATTATCAGAAAAAAAGCATCAACAGTAAGATTCGAAAGAGTAAAAAGTCTATATAATTCCCCTCCTCTATCTGTAGAAAGCAGCTTAAGTTCATAAAAGATAGATTTTTAGTGTAAATCTAAAGTCTCATGTAGGAAGATGGGAAAGCAAGTTGGGAACAAATATTCTTCCTAGAAAATGAAGGTGATTTCCTGACAAGACAAGTATTTTTCTACACAGAGAGCACAAAACTGGATAATTCTTAGAAAGCTCAAGAGAGAGCTTTTATTAATAAAACATATCACATTAATAATTTTTGTTCAAATTATCACTTGCCTCTTCAGTGTGGAGGCAATTTGCTGCAAAGAAGTAAGTGTTATTAATTTATTTCTTTATATCTCCAAACAGTAGGATACAGTGTGGTCATTATAAATATTCAATTTGCTGAGGAAGTAAGCCATCTGAATTTTAGGGCTTCCAAACTACTGCAGTCATGTATGGGTGGGCACTCAGTTGTCAATTCAGTAGTTAAGAAAATATAAGAGACGCAGGAAGGAGACTAAGGAGTCCAGAATTTGTAAACCTTCCCAAGGGGAAAATAAGCAATAATGAAGGAGAAGTGGTAAAAACATATTCAGGGGACATCAATGCAGTATCTCCACATGGGATTCACCTCCGCCTGCACACACAGTATGTAATAAACCACTATAGGCAAATAGTTTAATGTCTCCTTAGTCCAAAGTACATGATGAGTGTGACAATAGAATTTCAGTGTCCTGGAGACGATGGTGTTAGCCTTTATGTATGGAACACAGCAGATGGTTCCTCACCTCCAGGGTGACTAGTTATGGAAGCCAAAAGATCAAGACCAAAGTTCCCCATAGATTGTGTGCTAGAGAGGCCTGTCTTCCTGGAAAATAGACAGTTGTCTTCTTGCTGAATTCTTATGTGCCTTTGGCACCTGCTTTTGTATTCTTTTTAGTATACAATTAATAGATAGGCTGATAAGTGTTGCCAAGGAAATGAGAATTTGGTATCAGGAGCAATCCTGTGGCAAGATCAGTTTGACAGTGAGCCATTGTGAACTGTCTCTGGTGTATTTCTTTCCTGAACATCTCAATCTCTGCAAGAGAATAGGTAATAAAAGAAGAAAAGAAACATGACTCACTGGTGATATGATTTCAAATGGATCTGAAAGTGGAGGTGAGAGCCTTGTTTTATCTCTGCTCAGATCCAGCTCTGGGAGAGTCTGCTGCTTGAGATTTTATGTTATGGGTAGAAAAGCAAGCAAATTGTGGAGCTTCACTTCAGCCTTAATGCTTGTAAGTCAATGGGATAACACAGCTGCCTGATGGCACAGCCATCTGATCTACAAAGCTGATCTTTGACTCATCCTACTGTGACACTTTCACCACTGATCACACATCAGGTTATCTGAGGGCTTCTTCGATGGGACCAGCTTCTCCTGGATTAGAGAGGATTCTTCATTAAAACTATATACTTAGCTCTCCCTCTTCATCATCAATTGTCAAAGGCATTATTGCTGAGAACTATGTTTTTTACCACATGCAAAATATTGACTTGGGAGAAAAGTATGAAAGCCTCAACTAGTCTGTGACTCTCTCTGGACTTTTAATGGTATCCAAAATAGGGATTATTGCTAAGACTGTTTGCACGTGGAAAACACACATTATCCTTACACAGCCTCTAAAACATAGCCTCAATCCTCAATCCTCAATCCTCAATCCTCAATCCTCTCTTGAAATAGGAAAAGGAAATGGTGTTCTTTCTGAGCAGTGTTTCTTGTCTTGATGATGCAACCTCCTAATTACTGAAGCAGCTGGGCAATCCTTAGTTTACAGAATCCCTTTGTTTGTAGAAAGCCACAGTACCTGAAAAGAAAAAAACTAATAACCACTATGTATGTTCCCAACAGAGGATGCCACACTACTAAGAGGGGGAATGTGACATCTTACTTTTCTGGGAGGAAGATAAGCTCTGGGTCTGAACAGAGTTTTGACCATTGACTACTATATAATGCCTAATAGAAGCTGGCATGACTCCCTCCCTCAAACCTCTTTACAAATGAAAGCCCTCTACCTTGGCCCATGACTTAAATGGAATAGCACAGCATTCTGGGGAATGTGTTTGTATAAAGAGCATTATTGGAGGCAGAGTGAATTTGACCTCCTTCACTATGTTTTACTTAAAGTTACCTCAGGGTTTTCTCATTTTTCAAACTCAAACTAAAGAGAGGAATTTGATAGTTAGAACTTTGTAGATTGGATATCCCTTGGCAAAGATAACTCTGTATCAAAATTCCCTGGTTTCTAATCCAATTTGCTACCTACTATTTGAAAGGTATTGCACAGGCTGTTTAACTCTCTGCTTCTGGTTTCTCATGAATAAAGCAGGTGACTATCAGTTCAAGTCCGATGAAGTCGTTTTGGTGAGCATGGTGTCAGTCACCGCATATAGCAAAGATCTAGAATTTCTCATTTTTATTTTAAATTTTAAAAAAATTACAGGTAGTGGTAATTCACGACCAATAAAATGAGATCAAAAGTGGTTACTTTTAAATAAAAATGTTCAAATTTATGCAAACCAACACTAAAGTAATGTTCAAGGTTTACCACACTACATATTTAAACAGATAGTTTAAAGTCCCTGAGAATGAAATATCAAAGGATGTTTGGAAATCATGTATTCTACTCCTACCATCACAGAGCCTAGGAAGCAGATTTTAGAGAGATTAGATGACCTGGGGCAAGTAATGGGTTAGTAACCTAACATTCCTTTGAGGAAATTAAGAAGGTGGCCTTACATACAAAGGATCCATTGACTTTCCATCTGGTCTTCTCAAGACATGAGCTGAGTATAACCAGAGCCAACAGACTCTGCAAATCTAGGCAGAGTAGGAGAAGCCAGGGTTCATTTGCTTCACATACTATTCTTAAGCATCCAGTGGCCATGTTGCCTTGGTGAGAAAACTCAGGACTTTCAACTTTTACCTCATTAGTAGCACTCAGATCTACCTTCTTGCATCTTAGTTTAAATTGTAAATATGGACCCTAACTGCTGTCAAAGATTAAAGAGGTCTCACTTTCCAGCACTGTGGCACCATGGCAAAACACATGGTTTCCAAGCCCCTGGATATAAGTCTCAATTCTGACATTAATCAGTTATGAATAACCAACAAGATCTTTGTTGGTTCATTTTCTTTTTTTGCAAAGTAAGGAAAATGTTGCTGGGCTCTGGAAGGAGAATGCACAGTTGCTGTCATAGTACTTAGCTGAGCAGTGGTGGCACATGCCTTTAATCCCAGCACCTGAGAGGCAGAGGCAAGCAGATTTCTGAGTTTGAGGTCAACCTGGTCTACAGAGTGAGTTCCAAGATAGCCAGGGCTACACAGAGAAACCCTGTCTCGAAAAACAAAACAAACAAATAAAAAAATGTTTAAAGGAGCCCTACAAAGTTGTTTATTATTCATTGTATACATTTATTCACATATTATAATATTTGTGATAAACAATACTGACCCACTGTCACATTTTCTTATCCTACATTCCAAATATCCAATTCTCTGATTTACCTCAGTGTTTCCATAATCTTACATGTGGTTAGGATACAGTCATTAGCAGCTTAGACTTTTCCCTTTTGGACTTTTTCCTTGTTTGCTGTGTGGGGATTTTGGAATAGGAAATTGTCAGGACATAGATTTCAGAAATATCAAGAGGCATCCAGAAAGCTTCATTATATAAAGTTTTGAGGACTGTCACTCCAACAGACCCCAAGAAAGATAACAGCCCTGGCTGGTATCACGAATCTTTTACCTGCCCTAAGATTGTCCAAACTGTTTGCAGCTATTACTGTAATGAAAGAAAAAACTTGGAGGAAATACTATGAGAGTGAAAGTTGCACCAATCTCTATAACCTTATATATGCTGGAATGATGTCCATTGTTACCAAAAGTAAGAAAAATTGAGTAAGATTCTCTGCTTCCTCCAGAGCAGTAGGAAGCCAAGTCCATTAATAGAAGGAAGAATGGCAAGATTAATAATGGGGGATGTTGAGAGTTAACTAATCTAAGAGAAATTACTGAGAAACTGTCACTTGTAAACTATAAACATACAAAAGCAACAGATTAAATTAAGACACAATATTTCAACTAAGTTTCTAAATATGTGTTATAATGTGAATGTTATGAATACACATTGAAGCAGAGTTATTGGGTTTCTAAAATTTATCCTATGTTTTAGAGTTTAATTCATTCTCCTTTTATTATTATTATTATTATTATTATTATTATTATTATTATTATTTATGTTTGAGGACATAGTCATCAAGACTGAATTTATTCCACATTGAATGAAATTCAATCTCATGAGTCTGAGTCACAGAGTTCCATAGCCAAATAGTGCTGGGAGAAAGCTAGCATCCCAGGAGTGCAGACAAGCCTGTGAGTAGAGGTAAGACAAGGACCACTGCTCAGTTGGACCCATCCTGAATCCACAGGACACAGGGACCTACAAGCAGCCTGGGAAAGAAGACTTCCTGTTTATGCCTGTGGTCTGTGCCACATGCCTCCATACCCAAGTAGTGCAGGGAAAGAGCTACCCTCCCAGGGGTATGGACAAGTCTGTGAGGAGGTAAGTCCAGCACCTCTGCTCAGAAGGACCCACCTAGAACCCTCAGGACACAGTAACTGAAGAGTGGCCTTCCAGTTTCCCTCTGCCGCATGGGCGCTGATCCTGTGACACAGGGCTCCATACTCAAATAGTACCAGGAGTGAGCTGATCTCCCAGGAGTGCTGACACACCTTCAAGCACAGGAAGACCAACACTACTGTTCAAATTCCTCAATCAAGAGGGACCCTAACAGAGCCTTCAGGATACACGAACCAAGGAAAAGTTAGGGACAGGATACTTCTGGTTTCTGTCTGTACCCCAGAGCTGACCCTGTACCACAGCTCTCCAAACCCAAATTCCTCTCAGAGACAGCTGGTCTCCAAGGAGTACTGACACAAAGCCTTGCAGAAGGGACAAGTCACAGTCAGAGAGAGAAGACCAGCTAACACCAAAGATAACCAGATGGTAAAAGGCAAGGGCAAGAACATAAGAACCAGAAACCAAGACAACTTGGCATCATCAGAACCCAGTTCTCCCACAACAGCAAGTCCTGGATAGCACAACACACCAGAAAAAATAAAAGACTTAGATTTAAAATCACTTCTCATGATGATGATAGAAGATTTTAAGAAGGAAATAAATAACTCCCTTAAAGAAATACAAGTGAACACAGGTAAACAGCTAGAAGCCCTTAAAGAGGAAATGCAGGGAAACACAATCAAACAGGCAAAGGAAGTGAAGAAAACCATCCAAGATCTAAAAATGGAAATAGAAACAATAAAGAAATCACAAATGGAGACAACCCTGGAGATAGAAACCCTAGGAAAGAGATCAGGAGTCATAGATGCAAGCATCACCAACAGAATACAAGAGATAGAAGAGAGAATCTCAGGTACAGAAGATACAATAGAAAACATTGAAACAACAATCAAAAAAAAAAATGAAAAATGCAAAAACCTCCTAACCCAAAACATCTAGGAAATCCAGGGCACAATGAGACGAATAAACCTAAGGATAATAGGTATAGAAGAGAGAGAAGATTGCCAACTTAAAAAGCCAGTAAATATCTTCAACAAAATTATAGAAGAAAACTTTCCTAACCTAAAGAAAGAGTTGAACATAAATATTCAAGAAGCCTATAGAACTCCAAATAGATTGGACCAAAAAAAAAATTCCTCCCATATGTAATAGTCAAAACACCAAATGCATAAAACAAGGAAAGAATGTTAAAAGCACTAAGGGAAAAAGGACAAGTAACATATAAAGGCAGACCTATCAGAATTACACCAGACTTTTCAACAGAGACTACAAGAGCTACAAGATCCTGGACAGATCTCATACAGACCCTAAGAGAACACAAGTCCCAGTCAAGGCTGCTATACTCAGCAAAACTCTCAATTACCATAGATGATGAAACCAAGATATTCTATGAGAAAAACAAATCTACACAATATCTTTCCACAAACCCAACCCTACAAAGTATAATGGATAGAAAATGCCAACACAAGGAGGGAAGCTACACCCTAGAAAAAGCAAGAAAGTAATCTTTTAACAAATCCAAAAGAAGATAGCCACACAAACATGGAAATAACATCAAAAATAACAGGAAGCAACAATCACTATTCCTTAATATCTCTTAACATCAATGGAATCAATTCTCCAATAAACAGACATAAGCTAACAGACTGGATGTATAAACAGTACCCAGCATTTTGCTGCATACAAGAAACACACTTCAGTGTTAAAGACAAACACAACCTTAGAGTAAAGTGCTGGAAAACAATTTTCCAGGCAAATGGTCCCAAGAAACAGGCAGGAGTAGCCATTCTAATATCAGATAAAATCAACTTTCAATGAAAAATTGTCAAAAAATATTAAAAAGGACACATCATCCTCATCAAAGGAAAAATCTACCAAGAACAGCTCTGAATTCTGAACATCTATGCTCCAAATGCAAAGGCACCCACATTCATAAAAGAAACTCTACTAAAGCTCAAAGCACACATTGCACCACAAACAATAATAGTGGGAGACTTCAACAGTTCACTCTCATCAATGGACAGATCTTGGAAACACAAAATAAACAGAGAAACTATGAAACTAAGAGAAGTTATGAACCAAATAGATTTAACAGATATCTACAGAATATTTCATCCTAAATCAAAAGAATATACATTCTTCTCAGCACCTCATGGTATTTTCTCCAAAATTAACCATGTAATTGGTTACAAAACAAATCTCAACAGATATAAGAAGATTGAAAAAATGCCATGCCTCCTATTACATTATGGCTAGTCTCCAAGGGCAACAAAAACAACAGAAAGCCCACATACACATGGAAGCTGAGCAATGCTCTGCTCAATGATAACTTGGTCAAGGAAGAAATAAAGAAGGAAATTAAAGACTTCCTAGAATTTAATGAAAATGAAAGTACAACTTACCCAAACTTATGGGACACAATGAAAGCAGTGTTAAGGGGAAAACTTATGGCTCTGAGTACCTCCAAATGAAACTGGAGAGAGTATACACTAGCAGCTTAACAGCACACCTGAAAGCTCTAGAACAAAAAGAAGCTAATACACCCAACAGGAGTAGAAGGCAGGAAATAATCAAATTAAGGGCTGAAATCTACCAAGTAGAGACTAAAAGAATTATACAAAGAATCAACAAAACGAGGAGCTGGTTCTTTGAGAAAATCAACAAGATAAACCCTTAGCCAGACTAACCAGAGGGCACAGAGATGGTATCCAAATTAACAAGATCAGATATGAAAAAGGAGATATAACAACAGAAACTGAGGAAATTCAAAATATCATCAGATCCTACTACAAAAGCCTAGACTTAACAAAATTGGAATATCTTGATGAAATGAACAATTTTCTAGACAGATGCCAAATACCAAAGTTAAATCAGGACCAGAAAAAAGCATCGAAACAGTCCCATAAACCTTAAAGAAATAGAAGCAGTCATTAAAATTCTCCCAATCAAAAAAAAAAAAAGCCCAGGACCAAATAGGTTTAGTGCAGAATTTTATCAGACCGTCAAAGAAGACCTAATATCAATACTCTTCAAACTATTCCACAAGATAGAAACAGAAAGAACACTACCCAATTCATTCTATGAGGCCACAGTTACATTGATAACAAAATCTCACAAAGACCCCAAAGAGAAAGAGAACTTCAGACCAATTTCCCTTATGAATATTGATGCAAAAATTCACAATAAAATTCTCACAAACTGAATCTAAGAACACATCAAAGTGATCATTCATCATGATCAAATAGGCTTCATCCCAGGGATGTAGGGATTGTTTAATACCCGGAAAACCATCAATGTAATCCACTACATAAATAAGCTCAAAGAAAAAAAACCACGTGGTCATTTCATTAGATGCTGAAAAAGCATTTGACAAACTTCAACATCCCTTCATGATAAATGTCTTGGAAAGTCCAGGAATTCAAGGCCTATACTTAAACAGAGTAAAAGCAATACACAGTAAACCATTAGCCAACATCAAACTAAATGGAGAGAAACTTGAAGCATTCCCATAAAATCAGGGACTAGATAAGGCTGTCCACTCTCTCCCTATTTATTCAATATAGTACTTGAAGTTCTAGCTAGAGCAATTAGACAACAAAAGGAGGTCAAAGAGATACAAATTGGAAAGGAAGAAATCAAAATATCAATATTTACAGATGATAAGTTCATGTACTTAAAGTGACCTAAAAAAACTCCACCAGAAAACTGCTACAGCTGATAAACAACTTCAACAAAGTGGCCAGATATAAAATTTACTCAAACAAATCAGTAGCCTTTCTATACTCAAAGGACAAACAGGCTGAGAAAGAAATTAGGGAAATGACACCCTTCACACTTGTCACAAACAATATAAAGTATCTTGGTGTGACTCTAACTAAACAAGTGAAAGATCTGTATGACAAGAACTTCAAGTCTCTGAAGAAAGAAATCAAAGAAGACCTTAGAAGATGGAAAGATCTCCCATGCTCATGGATTGGCAGGATTAATATAGTAAAAATGGCCATCCTGCCAAAAGTATTCTAAAGATTCAATGCAATTACCATCAAAACTCCAGCTCAATTTTTCATTGACTTAGAAAAAGCAATTCTCAAATTCATTTGGAATAACAAAAAAACCCAGGATAGCAAAATCTATTCTCAACAATAAAAGAACTTTTGGGGGAATCAGCCTCCCTGACCTCAGATGTACTACAGAGCAGTAGTGATAAAAACTGCATGGTATTGGTACAGTGACAGGCAGGTAGATCAATGGAATAGAACAGAAGACCCAGAAATGAACCCACATACCTATGGTCACCTATGGAATGTGGTTCATATCAGTGGGATGTGATGCAGACTACCTTACTCCATGTTCTTCCTACTATATTGTGTCTTCTTGGCACCTTCTCTTAGCTGAAGAGAACGTTGCAGTGAGAAAAGCACTTCTTTGAATGAAACTAACCTGACCAGCAATCTATAATTCTACACCTGTTTGTGCAACATATTTGTGTTTAATAAGCTTTTATTAGATGTTCTGTATGTGCAATTGTACTGAATTCCAGAGATTATTGAGTAATAAAATACCAAGAGAACATTCACTTGTCTAACACGGGGCTAAAATCACTTTGTTTCTGAAGGCTGTTACCCATAGATGCAGCCCTTTGGGTCCCTAGAAGGACAGGGCACTGAAAACCCATGCCTTCACAAGGCCTCCAGTTAACACCAATCATGGTTAAATGTGGGTGTTGCTTTCATGACCACTTCACGGACCATCTATAGTCCTGCACCTGAGGACATGAAATATGCCGTGGATACATGGTTCCCACTTTGACTTGTACCAAGATGCAAATTTCAAAGGAGGAAAAAAAGGGAATATGTTACCTATATTCACTGAAATAGAAAACAATTTTTTATCTTCTATACAAAGGTTAAAGACAACTATATTCTCAAGGACATGGTTCTCATATTAGAGAACTGGGTAGTTACATTTTGATTATTAAATACCTTTCTTCCTCTGTTCTTAAAAGTTGTCTTCACTTTGAACTTTGAACTCCTCAGAGAAAACCAAAGACCCAGACAGGAGTATTTTTCCTCTTCCTTGGGAAAGTGGAGGTGATTCCTAAGATGTAATGGACTGGAATTAACAACGAGAAGCTCACTGGCTTTCCTTCCTCCTGTGTTCCTTTCTCACACTCTATCAGCAGAATCATGAAGGGAGCTATTGAGTAAGAGCTACATTCTCAAGTGCATGGCTTCAGACCCTTCTCAATCTACTGTGCAAATCTGCAGCTAGGAGCATCTTTGTGGAAGTTTTAGATTTGGTTGTTTATAAAATTTATGAACCTTAGTCAAATTTATATTTTAGCTATTTCCTTCCCTCTTATGTAGTGCAGTATGAAAAAAAGTTTATGAGTTCTTTCACTTTTGATTATTACAATATAAATATGAATTGTTTAGGAGCTATGCATTGCTTCCTCAGATATAATATGGTCACTCTATTCACAGACTAGGCTTGCTAAAAAGATTGTAGGTGAACGTTTGATGAGTAATGATGCTTAATTATATCTACTATTCAATTTCACGTTCAGGAACCTTTGATACTGAACTGAACAGATCTGAAGTTCTCATTATTTTCAAAGCTAGGCTGAGTGCCGTAGTCATATGGGAGGAGATTCATTATGATTTTGTTATGAAATGATGGTCCCAGTATACTTTATTAGAGCAGGAATGCTACCAATTTTCGTATCCACAAATAAACCAGCAAATGAACATGTAACCTAAGAGACTGTGAGTTTGTTATCTGATGATCTGAGCTGAGGGAGGACTGGAATTAAGCTAAGAAAAAGAAAAATATGGCACGCACAAATGAAAGTGTACACATGTGCATGAGTGCACTGCACATACATATGCACATAGCCATGCATATTCACAATAAGGCTGATACCACACTTGGAGTAGTGAAGAACTGAAAGGCCACTAAACTATGGAGCAGAACATTCAATTTCAAATCCCAGTTCTTCCATGTCAGCTTGTGGACAAGAATGGCCTCTACCAACTGCCTGAGTGCTCAACAAAATATAGCACTTCCTCCTTTTCTCACTATATAAGTATTTTGTCACATGGTGCAAATGTAAGTGCTCACAGCAACTCCCAGATTTGCTTCTGGTTCTGTTTCTCAAGTGGTCTAGTTTCTTTGTAGAAGATGCTCCAGAATGCAATGAAGAAGGCAAAGGCTGGAGCTTGACCTGCCTTTACTGTTTCTTTTTGCCACCAAGCACCATCATGAAGGTGTGGAACTGATCAATAGCTGTAATAAACATCTCAGTGTTGTGTCGACTCATCTTACCAGCCTCAAGAAGCCATGAAGCAAAGCATTCTGCTGATATAAAAGTATCCAGCCTTCAGCCAGCATCCCAAGAAGATTCCTTGACTTTCCCACAGTGACACTTGAAGTGGTTCTTTGTGGACCATTCCTGTGGAAGAATAGTCATTCCCTGGATGCTGAGCTCAGAGTTCACCCCCATCCATCCCAGTGACTACATCAATGTAAGTCTCCAAAATTAAATCTCATTCTTAATTGTTTCTACTTTCAACAGGTAAACTAAAATTTAAGCATAATAAATTTTAACAAGTACGGGTTGAGTGATTGAGTATCATTGTCCAAAGTCAGAACTGCTCTAAACTATATGAACTATTTTGAAACTTTCTATAATGCTACCAAGAGTTAATGAAATACCAGACCTCATGTGATGGGTTATAGAAAAAAAAAAAAGCTCATGTGCTACCCAGGTAAAGCAGTAGTAAATTTCCCATGATGACCTCTGTGCATGACTCATGTCCTTGCTTCTGCTCATCTTAGTGTAACAATATTTTGAAAATTTCAGAAAAGCCACAGACACGCCTAATTATAGCACTGACAAAAAGAGAATGAAGGATATGTGATCACATGACAGAAGGCAAAACTGTTGTGACAAACAGTACAGGGGTCCAGGGATCCAAGTGTAATAGTTATGGTGCCATATTGGAATGGCCACCATGTTATATGAACAGAAGAAACAGAAAGATAAATGCTTGCAAATCTACACGGAAAAGATGAGAATAGGAAAACAACACACAAACTCAAGAAACAGAAAGGTTCTTCCAATGCTTTACTTGCCAGCAAACCTTGCTACCATAGGCCAAAGCTTGTGCCCTGGTGTTTCTAAGGGGAGGGTGGATTTCTAACCAGCCCATTATTATTATTATTATTTTAACATTTGTTCTTTGTTTATTTGAGAAACAATTTGTCTGGGTATGAAAATCTTGTGTCCCTGCTGATTTTTCTAAAACAGTTTTTTTTTAAATTTATTTATTTTTCATACTTTATTTACATTTCAAATGTTTCCCCATTTCGAGATCTCCCCTTTGGAACCTCCCATTTCCTCACCCCTCCCCCTGCCACTATGGGGGTATTCCCCCACCCACCCACCTACTCTCATCTTCCCTCCTTGGCATTCTCCTATACTGGGGGTATCTAACACCCTCAGGCCCAAGGGACGTTCCTCCCCCTGATGGCTAACAAGACACTCCTCTGCCATATATGTGGCCAGCACCATGGGTCCCTCACATGTATTCTTTGGTTGGTGGATCAGTCTCCAGGAATATCGAGGGGTCAGGCCAGTTGCCACTGTCGCTGCCTCCCTGGGGTTGCAAACTCCTTCAGCTCCTTCAGTCCTTTCTCCAAGTCCTCCATCTGGGACCTCACACTCAGCCCTACTGTTGCTGTGAAGTGACACTTAGGTATTGCAAACTTTTGGACTAATAACCACTTAAGAGTGAGTACATACTATGTTCATTCTTTTGTGATTGCGTTACCTCCCTCAGGATGATGTATTCAAGATCCATCCATTTGTCTGTGAATCTCATGAAATCATTGTTTTTAATAGCTGAGTAGTATTCCATTGTGTAAATGTACCACATTTTCTGTATCCATTACTCTGTTGAGGGACATCTGGGTTGTTTCCAGTTTCTGGCTATTATAAATATGGCTGCTATGAACATATTGGAACACATGTCTTTATTACATATTGGAGCATCTTCTGGGTATATGCCCAGGAGTGGTATAGCTGGGTCCTCAGGTAATATTATGTTCATTTTCCTGAGGGTCCGCTAAACTGATTTCCAGAGAAGTTGTATCAGCTTGCATTCCCACCAGCAATGGAGGAGAGGTCCTCTTTCTCCACATCCTCACCAACATCTGCTGTCACCTGAGATTTTATCTTAGCCATTCTGACTGGTGTGAGGTGGAATCTAAGGGTTGTTTTGATTTGCATTTCCCTGATGACTAAGGATGTTGAACATTTCTTTAGGTGGTTCTCTGCCATTCGAGTTTCCTCAGCTGAGAATTCTCTGTTTAACTCTGTCCCCCATTTTTTAATAGGGTTATTTGGATCTCTGGAGTCTAGCTTCTTGACTTATTTGTATAAATGGGATATTAGCCCTCTATTAGATGTAGGATTGGTAAAGATCTTTTCCCAATCTGTAGGTTGCCGTTTTGCCCTATTTACAGTGTCTTTTGCCTTGCAGAAGCTTTGTAATTTTAAGAAGTCCTGTCTGTCGATTCTTGATCTTTGAGCATAAGCCATTAGTGTTCTGTTCAAGAACTTTTCCCCTGTGCCCATGTGTTCGAGACTTTTCCCAACTTTCTCTTCTATTATACTCAGTGTATCTGGTTTTATGTGGAGGTCCTTGATCCACTTGGACTTGAGCTTTGTACAGGGAGATAAGAATGGATCAATTCACAATCTTCTACATGTAGACCCCCAGTTGAACCAGCACCATGTGTTGAAGATGCTGTATTTTTTCCACTGTAAGGTTTAGGCTCCTTTGTTAAAGATCAAGTGACTATAAGTGTGGGGGTTCATTTACAGATCTTCTATTCTATTCCATTGATCTACCTGCCTGTCACTGTACCAATACCATGCAGTTTTTATCACTACTCTTCTGTAGTATAGCTTGAAGTCAGGGATGCTGATTCCCCCAGAAGTCCTTTTATTGTTGAGAATAGTTTTTGCTATCCTGGGTTTTTTGTTATTCCATATTAATTTGAGAATTTCTCTTTCTAAGTCTATGAAGACTTGAGTTGGGATTTTGATGGGGATTATATTGAATCTGTAGATTGCTTTTGGCAGGATGACCATTTTAACTATATTAATCCTGCCAATCCATGAGCATGGGAGATCTTTCAATCTTCTGAGGTCTTTGATTTCTTTCTTCAGAGACTTGAAGTTCTTATCATACAGATCATTCACTTTTTTGGATAGAGTCACATCGAGATACTTTATATTGTTTGTGACAATTGTGAAGGGTGTCATTTCCTAAATTTGTTTCTCAGCCTGTTCATCCTTTGAGTATAGAAAGGCTACTCATTTGCTTGAGTTAATTTTGTATCGGGCCTCTTTGCTGAAGGTGATTATCAGCTGTAGCAGCTCTCTGGTGGAGTTTTTTTCTTTTTGTATCACTTAAGTATACCATTATATCATCTGCAAATAGTGATATTTTGATTTCTTCTTTTCCAATTTGTATCTCTTTGACCTCCTTTTGTTGTCTAATTGCTCTAGCTAGAACTTCAAGTACTATATTGAATAGAGAGGGAGAGAGAGGGCAGCCTTGCCTAGTCCATGATTTTAGTGGGATTGCTTTGAGTTTCTCTCCATTTAGTTTGATGTTGGCCACTGGTTTACTCTATATTGCTTTTACTATGTTTAAGTATGCCCCTTGAATTCCTGATCTTTCCAAGACTTTTATCATGAAGGGATGTTGAAGTTTGTCAAATGTGTTTTCAGCATCTAATGAAATGACCATGTGGTTTTTTCTTTGAGTTTGTTTATGTAGTGGATTACATTGATGGATTTCTGGGTATTGAACCATCCCTGCATCCTGGGATGAAGCCTACTTGATCATGGTGAATGATTGTTTTGATGTGTTCTTGGATTCAGTTTGCAAGCATTTTATTGAGTATTTTTGCATCGATATTCATAAGGAAAATTGGTCTGAAGTTTTCTTTTATTGTTGGGTCTTTGTGGGGTTTTGGTATCAGTGTAACTGTGGCCTCATAGAATGAATTGGGTAGTGTTCCTTCCGTTTCTATTTTGTGGAATATTGAAGAGTATTTGTATTAGGTCTTCTTTGAAGGTCTGATAGAATTCTGCACTGAACCTATCTGGTCCTGGGCTTTTTTTGGTTGGAAGACTTAATGACAGCTTCTATTTCTTTAGGGGTTATGGGACTGTTTAGATGGTTTATCTAATCCTGATTTAACTTTGGTAATTGCTATCTGTCTAGAAACTTGTCCAATTCCTCCAGATTTTCCAATTTTGTTGAGTATAAACTTTTGTAGTAGGATCTGTCGATTTTTTTAATTTTCTCAGAATCTGTTGTTCTATCTCTTCATTTCTAATTTTGTTAATTTGCATACTGTCTCTGTGCCCTCTGTTTAGTCTGGCTAACAGTTTATCTATCTTGTTGATTTTCTCAAAGAAGCAGCTCCTGGTTTTGTTGATTCTTTGTATGATTCTTTTCATTTCCATTTGGTTGATTTCAACCCTTAATTTGATTATTTCCTGCCTTCTACTTCTCTTGGGTGTATTAGCTTCTTTTTGTTCTAGAACTTTCAGGTGTCCTATTAAGCTGTTAGTTTATGCTCTTTCCAGTTTCTTTTTGGAGGCATTCAGAACTGTGAGTTTTGCTCTTAACACTGCTTTCATTGTGTTCCATAGGTTTGGGTATGTTGTACTTTCATTTTCATTAAATTCTAGGAAGTCTTTAATTTCTTTCTTTATTTCTTCCTTGGCCAAGTTACCATTGAGTAGAGCGTTGTTCAGCTTCCATGTGTATGTGGGCTTTCTGTTGTTGTTGTTGCCATTGAAGACCAGCCTTAATTCGTAGTGATCTGATAGGAGGCAAGGGATTATATCAATCTTCTAATATCTGTTGAGGTTTATTTTGTGACCAATTATATGATCAATTTTGGAGAAGGTACCATGAGGTGCTGAGAAGAAGTTATATTCTTTTGATGTAGCATGAAATGTTCTATAGATATCTGTTAAACCTTTTTGGTTTAACAGCATCTGTTAGTTTCACTGTGACTCTGTTTAGTTTATGTTTCCAAGATCTGTCCATTGTTGATAGTGGGGTGTTGAAGTCTCCCACTATTATTGTGTGAAGTGCAATGTGTGCTTTGAGCTTTAGTAAAGTTTCTTTTATGAATGTGAGAGCTCTTACATTCGGGGCGTAGATGGTCAGAATTCAGAGTTCTTCTTGGTAGATTTTTATTTGTTTATTTATTTTTGATAAGTATGAAGTGTCCTTCCTTATCTTTTTTGATGACTTTTGGTTGAAAGTCAATTTTATCTGATATAAGAATGGCTACTCCAGCCTGTTTCTTGGGGCCATTTGCCTGGAAAATTGTTTTTCAGCCCTTTACTCTGAGGTACTGTTTGTCTTTAACATGGAGGTGCATTTCTTGGATGCAGCAAAATGCTGGATCCTGTTTATGGATCCAGTCTGTTAGTCTATGTCTTTTTATTGGGGAGTTGAGACGATTGATGTTAAGAGATATTAAAGAATAGTGATTGTTGTTTCCTGTTATTTTTGATGTTGTTTATATGTTTGTGTGGCTATCTTCTTTTGAGTTTGTTGAAAGATTACTTTCTTGCTTTTTCTTGGGAGTAGTTTCCCTCCTTGAGTTGGCATTTTCCATTTATTATTCTTTGTAGGGCTGGGTTTGTGGAAACATACTGTGCAAATTTGGATTTGTCATAGAATATTTTGGTTTCACCATCTATGATTGTTGAGAGTTTTGCTGGGTATAGCAGCCTGGGCTGGCATTTGTGTTCTCTTAGAGTCTGTATGAGATCTACCCAGGATCTTCTAGCTTTCATAGTCTCTGGTGAGAAGTCTAGTGTAATTCTGATAGGTCTGTCTTTGTATGTTACTTGCTCTTTTTCCCTCACTGCTTTTCATATTCTTTCCATATTTTGTGTATTTATTGTTTTGACTATAATGTGACGGGAGAAATTTCTTTTCTGGTCTAGTCTATTTGGTGTTCTGTAGGTTACTTATATATTTATGTTCATCTCTTTCTTTAGGTTAGGGAAGTTTTCTTCTATAATTTTGTTGAAGATATTTACTGGTCCTTTACGTTGAGAATCTTCACTCTCTTCTATACCTATTATCCTCAAGTTCTGTCTTCTTATTGTATCCTGTGTATCTTGAATGTTTTGGGTTAGGAGCATGTTGGATTTTGTGTTTTCTTTGACTGTTGTGTCCATGTTTTCTATGGTGTCTTCCTCACCTGAGATTCTTTCTTCCACCTCTTGTATTATGTTGGTGATGCTTGCATTTATGACTCCTGATTTCTTTCCTATGTTCTCTAACTCCAGGGTTGTCTGCCTTTGTGGTTTCTTTATTGTTTCTATTTCTGTTTTTAATTCCTGAATGGTTTTGTTCATTTGTTTGATTGTGTTTTCCTGTAATTCTTTATGGGATTTTTGTGTGTCCTCTTTAAGAGTTTCCAGTTGTTTACCTGTGTTCTCTTGTATTTCTTTAAGGGAGTTATTTATTTCCTTCTTAAAATCTTCTATCATCCTCTTGACATGTGATTTTAAATCTGAGTCTTCCTTTTCTGGTGTGTTGCAGTATCAGGGCTGGTTGTGGTGGGAGAACTGGGTTCTGATGAAGCCAAGTAGTCTTGGTTTCTCTTCCTTGTGTTCTTGCCTTTGCCTTTCTCCATCTGGTTATATCTGGTGTTCGTTGGTCTTTCTCTCTCTGACTGTGGCTTGTCTTTCCTGCAAGCCTAGGTGTCAATACTCCTTGGAGACCAGTCCTCTCTGAGAGGAATTTGTATTTGGAGAGTTGTGGTGCAGGGTAAGCTCTGGGGTGCAGACAGAAACAGGAAGGATCTAATCCCCAGCTGACCCTTGTTTCCTGTGTCCTGATGGCTCTACTAGAGTCCCTCTTGGTCCAATGAATTTGAAAAGAAGTGGTTTTCTTGCCTATGCTTTAAGGTGTGTTGGCACTCCTGGTATACTAGCTCTCTCCTGGTACTATTTGAGTATGGAGCCTTGTGTCACAGGATCTGCTCTCCAGCCACCGAAAGAAACCAGATCCCTGTTCCTCAGTCCCTGTGACCAGGGAATTCCAGGTGGGTCCCTCTGATCAGTCAGTCTTGACCCCACTCCTGGGAGGCTAGCTTTCTCCCAGCACTATTTGGTTATGGAGCTCTTGTGGCCCAGGCATAGGACTCCTGCCACAGATGTAAACTGGAAGTCTCCTACCTCATGGCTGTTCCTCAGTCCCTGTGTCTGTAGCCTTCCTCTTGTTGGCTTTTCCACACACGTGGGCAGCTTGCTTTCTCCTGGTGCTGTTTGGCTATGCAGCCTTGTTGGCCCAGGCAGAGGACTCCTGCCACAGATGTAAACTGGAAGTGTCCTCCAACCCATTATTATGCTAACAATAAAGGCACAGCTCACCTGGGAAACCTACAGGTTATTTTCCTGACTATTCCTTACCTCTGACTTTCACTCACCGCACGGAAGCTGGACCGGAAAAGGAATCCAAAGTTCCATTGTTACTTGATAACTATTCTGTATGTTCTATAGTAGAATTTCATATAAATGCTAAGTTTAGAGTACAAACTTTTGCTAAAATGTAAATGGACAATCTTTAGATTAATGAAGAGTAAATATAACACAACGTTCTCAAGCAGCATGCTAGTAACAGTGAAAGAAGTGTTCATAGGTGGAGAAAAATTTCCAACAAAGTTTGGCCTGAAGCATACCGTATATGACATCGCCAATGCTTAAACATGCGACTGAAAACAGTTGTTCCTATCTGGCACAACCTCTAGCCTGTGGCTGCATTCCTTATCAATAATTGAACTGAGCATCTATCTGATGGTTTCTTAAAGTCAAGTGAGAGAAAATAAGGCTGACTTCTTTAAATACAAAACAAAACAACAACAAACAAAACCCCCTTCGCATCCACCAGCAAGCTGTAACAAACACGTATTTAATAAAAAGGGTTATTTTTAGCATGTAATTTTTTTCATTTATTTACCCAATGTGTAGGGATATGAATGCACTGCATGTGGTGCAACTCACATATGAAGTTCAGAGAATAACATGCAGGTATCAGGTCTCTCTTTCCACCATGTATATTCTAAGATTTCAATTCCGGTTGCCAGATTTAGCAGCAAACACCTTGGTGTACTGAGCAATCACAGGGGCTCAGGTTTGTAGAGTTCATGACAAGGTTTCAGTTGCTTGTACTGAGCAATCACAGTGGCCCAGGTTTGTAGCATTCATGACAAGCTTTCAGTTGCTTGTTTATTGGCCAGTGCTGAAATAACTGAAGTAGTTATGAGTTGAGATGATCAAGACAATAGAGATAACGAAGATGATGTTAACACCGTACAGATGACATGATGAAAATATGTAATGGCTTTATTGAATGACTACAATGGCGCCAATTTATAACTGAACACAAATAATAGTGTTTACAAAATCTGAGTCCTCTAAGAGAAAAACCACTGGTAGGTGACTGAAGGAGGCAGTTTTTAAAAACTTCCAGCTGCATACATCCCCACTTTTAGAGGACCCGCCTCCTGGTTCCTTCACTGGTTCTACATCATACTTCTTCTCCTCTGCCAAATAAAGCTCTCAGAGTTACCATTCACATTACACCCCTGTGGGAGAGATTAAAGGTTGGTGTCATTTCTTTTTTTGCTGCTGTTTTGACAAGTGATGCAAGGGTTGTAGACTCCACAAGGTGATTGTATGATACTTTTTGCTGACCTGAACACTTTTTTTCCCCCCATGAATCCATGATTTTTTTTTCAAGGTGAAAGAAGGGGTTACTCTAGCTTACTCTCAGGCTATAGTCCATCATGAAAGGAAATTAGAAAAGGAACTCAAATCTGAGTCCTGGATGTAGCAACTGAAGCACAGGGCATAGAGGGGTGCTACTTATTGGCAGGTTCTCAGTGGCTGCTTAGACTGTTTTCTTATACTATCCAGGACCACAAGCAGAGGAGTAGTATCCTCCCTAGTGGTCTGGGCCCTCCCATATCAACCATCAATCAAGAGAATACATCACAGGCTTGCCACCAGCCAATATGGTAGGAACATTATTTTTTATTATACTTTTTTCATGCGATGTATTTTGATTATGTTGGAAATGGGGAAAACATGATTTTTTTAAAAAAAAATCCTTAAATACTTCTCAGTGAGCACATACAAGAAAACTCTTTAGCATATATATTCAGTCAACAATGATAGTATTTATAGCTAAAGTCAGTCCACATGAGTGGTTGAATGAGGGGTATCTGTGCTTTCTGATGATGACTCAATATAAAATCTTCTTTGATTTGTACATTAAATATTTTAAGCATTATGTATGATTACTTTTAGATTGTGTAAATAAACTGAATAGCAAATGTGTGGATTTTGTGTTTTGGTTTGGGTTGCATCATCATGACAGCCCGCATGAAGTATATCCAACCCAATCTGAAGCACTTCTATTTCAGAGTAATTCTGGTAAGGGTACTGAGCTTCCAGAACCGTCTTTTGCTATGGGATGTATTAGATGTGTTTTATATAAAAAACATTTCTGGACATCTGATCTGCTCAATGTCTTTGATTCTTTTTTTCTTTGTTTTCTTTCTCAAAGGGAACAAAAGCTTTTGTCCTGCATCTCTTATAGTAAGGGTTGTGTGAATACAATTTAGGATCCACTAATTACATGTACAAGAGAAGATACATGTACCTGTAAAAGAGTTGGATGCAGATGAGAAGGGCGTGAAGAACTAAGTCTAGAGAGAGGTATCATTGGACAAAGCAGGAAGCATAAATTCTGCAAAACCTTTGGTGGTTTATCAGTGAGGATTTGATTATCACCACCTTTCAGGTTGCCAGAAATGGGTGTTCTTTCTGACTAAAATGCCTTATCAGATTCTATACTTCACATTTCCCACTTAGAGAAGATTCTTTCTGCCTAACATCTTTTGATAACGGTAAATAAGCTAAACTAGTTAGTATAAGTTCCATCATCTGTAGCACAGTAAATACTACATTTAGAAAGGTAATCATAAAATCTTTTTGTTGTGTTTCTCACTTAACATGTCCTTATAATATTATTTGGGATTTTTCCCTCAGCTTTTAGAATTACAAAATTTTGATCCAGAAGAAGGCTTAAATACTCACCACCTGATCTGCTATCGTATAGTTGTTGAATCTTAAGTACAGAAGATGTGCCTATCAGTGCAATAGTGGCATATGATTGTCATGGGCAGTAACCAACTTCTTTCTGATTGTATATGAGGCCTATTACACAAGAGGGAATTCATGCTTAGTACTGTAATTCGGGTCAAAACACAAGACTGGGTAGGTCATATGCTCTATGAAAGAATCTACTATTCTATTGTTGCTAGGTTGAAAATAATACTTTAAATATGTATGCTTATGTTTATATACAAAGATTTATGCTGCTTTAAGTCTTGGTCAGAGAAGCTTTATATCAGTAGATAGTGATTAATTCAGAGATTAATGACTGATCAAAGTGCTAAGAATAGTAATTCTGAGTTTTCAACCATAGGCAAGTCATCAAGATTAAACTCCTTTACCCCAAATTTCAGAGAATATCGCAAAAGTGGAGTAAAGAATATAAGAGCCAGCAATGGTGAGGAGAGCTTTGAAATGCTGGAGTCTAAATGTGACATGTCTGTTGCACATATGAATGCCCCATAGCTGTGAGCACTTGCACAAGACTCTGTATAAGATCATGCCAGTTAAAAATTCTAGCATAGATGGGAAAAAACTCCAGAGACCCCCTCTTAGTTGAGGAACCATTGGTAGTCAATGCTGTTAGAGGAGAGAGTCACTTTTCTTTGGGCTGTAACTAATGGTGAATTGTCCATCCCAAGTGGTTAACCATGTAACCATGCACATATGAACAACAGTAATCAGACTCAGTAGATTACTTTAGAAAAAAGCCATGGAGTTGGAAGGGAGAGGTTGGAAAGCCTGAAAGGGGGTGGGGGGACTGAAAAGAAGAATGTGCTATGCATATGACCATTTGTAAAATTTTCAAAAAATAAATGAAATTTAAAATAATTGAATATTATAATAATAATTTTTAAAAATAATTCAGGATCCACATCTATACCTCATTAGTATCAATTTGGTGTTTTTCATGCTTTAATACTTTCTACCAGAAAGAATTCAAGTTCCAAGAAAAGGAAAGCTATGCCAGATAACTTGATAGAAAATCGTTAAGTGCATCCTTATTAAAGCATTCTTATAAAGCTATATAGAATTACATTGATTCAGCCTAGCTATATCCAATTCAGCTTTAATGTTTTAATAGTATTTTAAAAGTACATTATATCCTAGAACTCTCAAAATATCGAATCAGAAACCAACCCCTTTAACAATGGCAAGTGACAGCTTACAATGTGTTGCAACCTGCAATCATCTCTGAACTTACTCATGGATTTCCAAATTAAACTCTAGTGCATTCATACTACGTGCAAATGCTATATCATGATTGACTGATAAATTTATGGTGGTAAATCTTAATTGTAGGTTCATTGTAAGCTAGCAGCTAAACTACTTAACTACTTAATAATTTGCATGGCACAATACCCAAAATTCTTCTATTTGTACTTAATAAGAGTTTTATTTTAAATATATTATACTCTCATTGTTAAAAATTACAGAAATGTAGAAAGCAAACATATTAAAAGCATCTTGTCATTTGATCTCCATCCTCAGGCCTTTTCCTGACTAGGTAATGACTGCCATTTGGAACTTAACTTCATGATCATAGAGTCCTTGCTGGGCTGCTGGTTCTCTTGTGTGAGCTAACTAGAATTTATTTCTCTGGCTCTGGCCTTTTAATTAAAAATTCCACTGACTGTCCAGGAAACTCAGCTAGCAGACACTAGACTGTGGGGCTTCCCAGAATCCACAATCATATGAGCCAGTAACCAAATCTCTCAAATATTTCTCTCTCTCTCTCTTTCTCTCTCTCTCTCTTTCTCTCTCTCTCTCTCTCTCTCTCTCTCTCTCTCTCTCTCTCTCTCT